>CM033475.1:98977362-99490357 GCA_019447015.1 Hymenochirus boettgeri | reverse complement strand
GTGATAGAGTAACAAGGGTACAGTGAGAAGTGATTATTACAGGGGTGATATTTCTACTAATTTTTATGTCGGTGATAAAATGTGATTTGTGCAGAGAATTGAAACCACTAGATCCTTAGGTCCTTGCATTGTACTTTCTTATATCCATCAAGTATTTTCACTTTATTTCGATGACTATGAAAATCGTTCATTGTTTTTATTTCTCCTTTAATATTGTGCCAAACAAAAACTCACCAAACATCTACAGCACAAAAACAAATCGAATCCTCCAATCGAAATACACTGAACATTCCAACACCGACCACCTGGGAAATAACATAAATACCATCCTAGGGTGTCTATATCTGGGTCTATGATATGTGCTTGTCATAACCAAGTGCTGGCTTTATATAGGAGATCGGTGCAGAAGCCACAAGCTGATTTATCACATGGACTACAGTAGTATTACAGGGGGTTAGTATTACAGGAGGTTAGTATTACAGGGGACTAATATTACAGTGGGTTAGTATTACAGGGGACTAGTATTACAGGGGGGGTAGTATTACAGGGAGTTTGTATTACAGGGAACTAGTATTACAGGGGGTTAGTATTACAGGGGGTTAGTATTACTGGGGGTTGTATTACAAGGGGCTAGTACTACAGGGGTTAGTACTACAGGGAGTTTGTATTAATGGGGTCTAGTATTACAGAGGCTTAGTATTACAGGGGACTAGTATTACAGGGGGTTAGTATTACAGGGAAAAAAAAAATAAAAAAATCGATTGATATCGCACCAACACAAATGGAAGGGAATAAATAATAATGGGAACCCCATAACACAGATGGAAGGGAATAAATAATAATGGGAACCCCATAACACAGATGGAAGGGAATAAATAATAATATGTGAACCCCATAACACAGATGGAAGGGAATAAATAATAATGGGAACCCCTATATGTGAACCCATAACACAGATGGAAGGGAATAAATAATAAGGAACCCCATAACACAGATGGAAGGGAATAAATAATAATGGGAACCCCTAATAATGTGAACCCCAAACACAGATGGAAGGGAATAAATAATAATGGGAACCATAACACAGATGGAAGGGAATAAATAATAAGTGAACCCCATAACACAGATGGAAGGGAATAAATACTAAGGGGACCCCATAACACAGTGGAAGGAAAATAAATAACAGGAACCCCATAACTCAGATGGAAGGAAAAATAATAACGGGAACCCCATAACACAGGGAAGGGAATAAATAATAACGGGAACCCCATAACACAGATGGAAGGGAATAAATAATAACTGAATCCGATTACACAGAGGAAGGGAATAATAATAAGGGAACCCCATAACACAGATGGAAGGGAATAAATAAATGGGAACCCCATAAAACAGATGGAAGGAATAAATAATAATATGTGAACTCCATAACACAGATGGAAGGGAATAAATAATAATATGTAAACCCCATAACACAGATGGAAGGGAATAAATAATAACGTGAACCCCATAACACAGATGGAAGGGAATAAATAATAATGGGAACCCCATAACACAGATGGAAGGGAATAAATAATAATGGGAACCCCATAACACAGATGGAAGGGAATAAATAATAATGTGAACCCCATAACACAGATGGAAGGGAATAAATAATAATGTGAACCCCATATCACATTCCATCCTATTGAATAATTCACCTGGTATCTGTATAGATGGTAGAGATGCTATCAATGAGCTATGGGCAACCAGTCTGGCAACACAGGAAGACATTCCGGTTTTATTATTCTAGTAGTATGGGTGTTCATTAATAAACCTACTAAACCAACAATTTATTAATCTACAGGGTTATTGTGAACCCAAAGGAAAAGATTTCAATAAATAAACAAAATACATCCATACTTCCCCACTGATAATCTAAGTTCAGATACCTACATTTATCTTATATTATTGGGTTTGCACAGGGCTTTTCCTTTATTCCAGTTCTAGTGAATGAAATGGCCCAGTGTGTTTATCCCACTACATTGTTATAGGCTTTCACCAAATCTAGATAAGACCTTGCTTGTGAAGGTTCTCATTCATCCAGGTCATGGTATATCTGTTGTAGAATTGGCACCAACCAATCAGATATTAGCTTTTAAATGGTAAATATCATCTGACTGGTTGAGGCAAGATTAGCACCATTTTTAAAGGGGAACTGTGGCCTCAAGCAAGTTAAGTTTAAATGAAAGGCCAGTTTCACCTTTAAAACGAGCCATCAATCACTCTCTACGTGCTCCACAGCCCAAGATATAAAGAAATGACTGACCAGAAAGTTAATGGGTGGGAGGCTGACTTGTGACATTCCTGAGGTTCTCCTGCACAGTGCTGCGCGGTGAGTACAGCCTCAGACTCCCTCAGTGTGTGAGGGAGACAGGAAGTCCCTCCTCTGTGGTGTGTGAACTGACAGAGAAGGAAGGGAATCTACAGCCCTTCTCTTTCACTGTGTTGGGGGCTGATTCCACAGAGTTTTCTGTGGGGGGGGGGGTCTGAGTAACCCATGGCATCCACGAGTGGGCGGGGCTTAGGCACCCACGAGTGGGGCTACATGGGGCTGTAAGAAAATGGGCCATGGGGGGCCTGCAACTGGAGGGACCATGGGGTCCATGAGTGGGAGGGACCAGGGGTGCTGCAAAGGGGAGAAGGAGATACAGGACAGATTGCAGTTTCAGAGCAGGTAGTGCAGGGACCTGGTGATGCTGCTGCCATATCCACACAAAAAATGATATATCTTCAAATCTATGCAAAATAAACAATAAAAAAAAATTGCAAAAATTTCAGGGGAGCATTCCTATCAATTTACCTCAATTTACCTAAAGTCATTTTTGGACCACAGTTCCCCTTTAATGATAAGAACTTTTATTACATCTTCCTGTCAGTATCTAGAGACATTGGAAGTTATCTCTGATGTAAAAGTAACAGGATAGTTAAAGGGCATGTCCACCCTAAAAAAAAAATTGATTATGGTAGATACCCCCTGCCCACCCCAACCACCATTCTTTAAAAAAATGTTGAACTGTACTTCCAGCCCTTACTTCCACAGCGGACTGATGAGGCCCCTGCTTGCCGGAACTTGCCTGTAGGGGGCTGGTCGGCAGCTGCATCTGTGATTGGCTAAGACGCAGCCAATCCAGACTTAGCTGCTATCAATGGAGATCACCGCGGGAGAAGGCGGTAAGTACAGTTTTTTTAAAGAAATAACTGGGATGGGCAGGGGGCATCTACCATATATCAAAATGATTTTATTCTAGGTGTAACGACAAGCAGGGATTGATCTGGATGGAATTTAATTTAATTTTAATTATTAGAATAGCTACCTCATTTCATAATCCAAGTAATTATGACAATATTGCAAATACAGTAATCTGATGACAAAAAGAGTGTAAAAATGCACCATAAATGCCAGATAGAGGAAAAAATAAAATATCTAAAACTGAAATAGAAATTAGATTTATTATAATTTTAACACCTGTATGCTGTAACTTTCCCTTTGAGTAAATATATTTAGATTATCACTGCTCATACAGTTCAGGAAAGGGACATCCCTTAGTGACTTGACAGGTCTGGCAAGGGGGAGGAGGAGGGACCCTGCAACCAGATAGAGTAAAGTCTATATTAACCAGGTGCAGTCACATAAAGTATAAATTGCTTAATCCCTGATACTACTGATTTTAAAGGTATCTCATCTGACTCACAGATGCAGTATTCAAAAGGAAAGTATTTGCCATCATTAAACAGTATTCATTAGAGTCAAAAGCATTCACTGTTCTGCCTCAGATCAAACGATCATATTATAAATCAAACAAACAGAAAAATAACTATACTATGATAACTAACATTTACAGATAAAATAAAACAGAAAGAAAGCACAGTATTTGTGTCATTAAATAATTTTCAGTGGTCAATTAACATGATTCTTTTAGCAGGACCAAAAAGGTTTAAATAAGTGTACAGGATATTTATAAACCTGCTTATTTTAAGATGTGGCCCGGGCTGCCTCTAATGAGGCAGCCCTGGCCACATATTCTGTGCTGTTGGAATTTGAGAGAAATAACTTGCTTCTGGTACCACACTTGTTGAATATTATTGTCTGAGATTAGGAAGTTCCTTAATCAATGGGGCTGGGTGGACATGTCCTTTAATGTCATGTGTAAGAGATTATGGCCCATATTTATAAAGACAATACCGTTGCTAGTGTGTTATTCCGATCACTAATTTGCCGCCACATTCGTAAATGACAGATCGAAATCGACAACCGCGATCGTGTAGAATTATGATCACCCATAGAATACCATTGCTACCGCTTGGTATTCTACAGACGAATGTTTGTACATTAATGAACGTTCACCTTAACTGTACCATCGTGGCTGTACAATAACAAAAACCTGCGATAATCGCAAACTTGTGATAGCACAGTATATAAATATGGGCCTATCGTTCTTTTTACTCTGCTCATAATATGAGTTTCTCAAGCAGGCTTATCATCAGACGCATGGCATGGACAGGGAGCCAAGAATGCATTTTTAAATATGTGCAAATCAGACAAATATTTTAAACAATTGATCACTTAAATATACCAGTCAAATTATCAGACATTGAATGGGAGATGTAAGTTCTTATGTTACAAATGGTGCTAATTTTGCACCAACCAATCAGATATTAGCTTTTAAATGGTAAATATCATCTGACTGGTTGAGGCAAGATTAGCACCATTTTTAAAGGGGAACTGTGGCCTCCAAGCAAGTTAAGTTTAAATGAAAGGCCAGTTTCCTACCTTTAAAACGAGCCATCATCACCTCTCACGTGCTCCACAGCCCAAGATATAAAGAAATGACTGACCAGAAAGTTAATGGGTGGGAGGCTGACTTGTGACATTCCTGAGGCTTCTCCTGCACAGTGCTGCCGGTGAGTACAGCCTCAGACTCCCTCAGTGTGTGAGGGAGACAGGAAGTCCCTCCTCTGTGCTGTGTAGAACTGACAGAGAAGGAAAGGGAATCTACAGCCCTTCTCTTTCACTGTGTTGGGGCTGATTCCACAGAGTTTTCTGTGGGGGGGGGGGGTCTGAGTAACCCATGGCATCCACGAGTGGGCGGGGCTTAGGCACCCACGAGTGGGGCTACATGGGGCTGTAAGAAATGGGCCAGGGGGGCCTGCAACTGGAGGGACCAGGGGTCCATGAGTGGGAGGGACCAGGGGTGCTGCAAAGGGAGAAGGAGATACAGGACGATTGACAGTTTCAGAGCAGGTAGTGCAGGGGACTGGTGATGCTGCCGCCATATCACACACAAAAATGTATATATCTTCAAATCTAGCAAAATAAACAATAAAAAAAAATTGCAAAAATTCTCAGGGAGCAATTCCTATCAATTTACCTCAATTTACCTAAAGTCATTTTTGGACCACAGTTCCCCTTTAATGATAAGAACTTTTATTACATCTTCCTGTCAGTATCTAGAGACATTGGAAGTTATCTCTGATGTAAAAGTAACAGGATAGTTAAAGGGCATGTCCACCCTAAAAAAAAAATTGATATATGGTAGATACCTCCTGCCCACCCCCAACCACCATTTCTTTTAAAAAAAATGTTTAGAACTGTACTTCCAGCCCTTTACTTCCACAGCGGACTGATGAGGCTCCCTGCTTGCCGGAACTTGCATGTAGGGGGCTGGTCCGGCAGCTGCATCTGTGATTGGCTAAGACGCAGCCAATCCCAGACTTAGCTGCTATCAATGGAGATCACCGCGGGAATGAAGGGATGTAAGTACAGTTTTTTTTAAAGAAATAACTGGGATGGGCAGGGGGCATCTACCATATATCAAAATGATTTTATTCTAGGTGTAACGACAGCAGGGATGATCTGGATGGAATTTAATTTAATTTTAATATAGAATAGCTACCTCATTTCATTAATCCAGTAATTATGACAATATTGCAAATACAGTAATCTGATGACAAAAGAGATGTAAAAATGCACAATAAATGCCCAGATAGAGGAAAAATAAAATATCTAAAACTGAAATAGAAATTAGATTTATTATAATTTTTAACACCTGTAGCTGTAACTTTCCCTTTTGAGTAAATATATTTAGATTATCACTGCTCATACAGTTCAGGAAAGAGACCATCCATTAGTGACTTGACGGTCTGGCAAGGGGGAGGAGGAGGGACCTGCAACCAGATAGAGTAAAGTCTATATTACCAGGTGCAGTCACATAAAGTATAAATTGCTTAATCCTGATACTACTGATTTTAAAGGTATCTCATCTGACTCACAGATGCAGTATTCAAAGGAAAGATTGCCATCATTAAACAGTATTTCATTAGAGTCAAAAGCATTCACTGTTCTGCCTCAGATCAAACGATCATATATAAATCAAACAAACAGAAAAAATAACTATTAATAGTATAAACTAACATTTACAGATAAAATAAAACAGAAAGAAAGCACAGTATTGTGTCATTAAATAATTTTCAGTGGTCAATTTAACATGATTCTTTTAGCAGGACCAACAGGTTTAAATAAGTGTACAGGATATTTATAAACCTGCTTATTTTAAGATGTGGCCAGGGCTGCCTCCCTAATGAGGCAGGGTGAAGCACATTACAGAGCAGCACCCTGGGAGGCAGCAGTTTTGATGCCAGAAAAGTAAAAAAAAAAATCTGCACCACCAATAATAAATTAGTTTAACTGCGTAATAAAACCCCATTGGTCAACCACTAGGAGGGGGAGGGGAGTATGGGTAAAATGTATATGAAGCCCCATATGCCTGGGGCCCATGATTTTTTCATATGCCTGGAGTCTAGATGCAGAGGAACACAGTTAAAGGGCATGTCCACCCTAAAAAAAAAATTGATATATGGTAGATACCCCCTGCCCACCCCCAACCACCATTTCTTTTAAAAAAAATGTTTAGAACTGTACTTCCAGCCCTTTACTTCCACAGCGGACTGATGAGGCTCCCTGCTTGCCGGAACTTGCATGTAGGGGGCTGGTCCGGCAGCTGCATCTGTGATTGGCTAAGACGCAGCCAATCCCAGACTTAGCTGCTATCAATGGAGATCACCGCGGGAATGAAGGGATGTAAGTACAGTTTTTGTAAAAGAAATAACTGGGATGGGCAGGGGGCATCTACCATATATCAAAATGATTTTATTCTAGGTGTAACGACAAGCAGGGATTGATCTGGATGGAATTTAATTTAATTTTAATTATTAGAATAGCTACCTCATTTCATTAATCCAAGTAATTATGACAATATTGCAAATACAGTAATCTGATGACAAAAGAGATGTAAAAATGCACAATAAATGCCAGATAGAGGAAAAATAAAATATCTAAAACTGAAATAGAAATTAGATTTATTATAATTTTTAACACCTGTATGCTGTAACTTTCCCTTTTGAGTAAATATATTTAGATTATCACTGCTCATACAGTTCAGGAAAGAGACCATCCATTAGTGACTTGACAGGTCTGGCAAGGGGGAGGAGGAGGGACCTGCAACCAGATAGAGTAAAGTCTATATTAACCAGGTGCAGTCACATAAAGTATAAATTGCTTAATCCCTGATACTACTGATTTTAAAGGTATCTCATCTGACTCACAGATGCAGTATTCAAAAGGAAAGTATTTGCCATCATTAAACAGTATTTCATTAGAGTCAAAAGCATTCACTGTTCTGCCTCAGATCAAACGATCATATTATAAATCAAACAAACAGAAAAATAACTATTACTATGTATAACTAACATTTACAGATAAAATAAAACAGAAAGAAAGCACAGTATTTGTGTCATTAAATAATTTTCAGTGGTCAATTTAACATGATTCTTTTTAGCAGGACCAACAGGTTTAAATAAGTGTACAGGATATTTATAAACCTGCTTATTTTAAGATGTGGCCAGGGCTGCCTCCCTAATGAGGCAGCCTGCTTATTTTAAGATGTGGCCAGGGCTGCCTCCCTAATGAGGCAGCCCTGGCCACATATTTCTGTGCTGTTGGAATTTGAGAGAAATAACTTGCTTCTGGTCATGTTAGTTTATAGAGCAGCACCTTCTTATACAGAAGGCTTCTTGGCAACTACTCTCAGCTATAATGAATAGCATTGGCCCAGATTCTTAAGAAACAATATGTACATTCCTGAACTCCCAGGTTCCCCAGAGTAAGTGCGGAATATAATGCAAAATCTCCTTATATGTCCCTTGGCTTTTGGCATTGTCCCATAACTTTGGCGTAATACTGCCATATAGCCTATTGTATAGAGCCCATCATCTGACCTGCAGGCATGAACGGTTTGTTATAGTTTGTAGTGTCTCTTCGCTCGCCGGATCCTGGTTGACTAACAATATGAAACCCTATAACAGCCTACCACATCCTAATCACATTCTAGCACATCCTAATCACATCTCTAATTTCCATTTCTATTACTCCTGTAAACATCCTTTAATATTCTAATCACAAACTCCTATTTACATTCTATTACATCCTATAACATCCTTTAACATTCTATCACATTCGATTACATATTTTTCATTCAGATTCAAAAAAAAATATAACATCCTTTCATATTCTTACATTCTATCATATTCTCGTATATTCTATCACATTCTATAACATCCTTTAAACTATTCTATCACAATCCGATAACATTCTATCATATTCTATCACATTCTTTAATGTTCTATCTATGATATCACAATCCTATCACATCCCTTTATCATCTATTTTCATGCTATCACAGCTCCGTCCACGAGTGCATGTGGCATCGGTATGCTAGTGACATTCTATTATATTCCTATAACTATCTATCACATTCTATAACATCAATAATAGCAGCTAAGGTACGGGTACTAGCCTAACAGATTCCATAGTGGGCAGTGCAATCTACAAACAATAGGTAAGATATAGTAAGAAAGATGTACTCACAATGTGTATATAATTAAAAATATACTTTATTATCTAGGGAAAATACTCTAAAACCATTTAAAGAACAAGGGCTCAATGTGCGTTATGTTGTAGTATTAACAAGGCTGCTCATGCTATTAGAGGTATATGCACAGCATACTAATAGCACTTATGATATACCGTACGAGTAGTAATCCAGCTAATTGTACAGATACGTGCAGACATCCTATAGCATTCCTATCACATTTCTAGTATCAATTACATCATTCTACCACTCCAGTAACATTCTTTCAATATTCTGAACCACACCCTGTAACATTCTATCAAATGGTATACATTATCTCATTCTATAAACACCCTATCACTCTTTAACTCCCTATCCGCTGTTTCATATCTTATACACTCCTATCCCCCCATCCTATATCTTCTATCTATCTCGATCACAGCTTTTATAACTTATATCACTCCTCTCATAGTCTTTACCACATCCTATAACATTCTATTATTCTATCATTCTATCATCATTCTATAACAACGACATTAACGAATCCTATCATATATCTACCACATCCTATCATTATACAATCCTATCACTTCTAATGCTCATTAATATTCTATAAACAGTTCTACCACCCCCTATCACTTTGTATCACATCCTATAACTCCCTGGTCAAACCCTGTTAACATTCTATCAAACTCGTTTAACATCCTTTAAACCATCCTATCACACCCTATTACTTCTTATCACAATCCTATCAATCTGTTAACCATCCTTTCACATTCTTTAACATTCTACATCTCACCCTATAACATCTATCACATCCCATTCCTCCCATCCATCATCCTATGACATCCTATCCAGTCCTACCATCACACCCATAACACCCATCACACCTATCATATTCTAACCAACATCCTATCTAACTATGAATATTCCTATCTATGATCTATCACATCACATCTTATAAACATCCTTAGGAAGGTTCGCTTGCATCCATGTTATGTGTAGTGGTTTCATTTATAGATCACTGACTTTTGTCCTTAAAGGTATCTCCACAACTGTGGACCCTATCCCACACCCTATACGTTGTATTTGTTACAAAAAAAATAATCAGAAAGGTAGTTTACTGAGTTTTTTGTTCTCCCTGCATTCGACCTGGGCCCTCTCTTGCATGAAATTGCAAGCTGTGGCCGGACCGGCAGCCTTGTCCTTGATTGGTTGAGAGGCAGCATTTTGGCTGAGAGTGCAGAATTAAAGCTAGGGCAACAGGGCAGCAACAGGTAGAGGGAGGCAGGGGGAAGGGCTCCATTGGGCAGCCAAAAACTTCTCAGGAGGAAGTAGAGCGGAATATTTTCACTTACAGTGAGGCTCCGTTCTTCATTTCCTGTGGACTTTTGGAAGACATTGCAGGAGAACCATTTTAAGCAGAGATATTAAGGTAAGACTTTTTAACACTAACACTGCACAGTGGGCCAGATTGGGGAAATTTTATTTTTGGGGTGGACATTTCCTTTAAGATGCAGGTACAACCGCTGAGTCCTGACCCGAGGAATTGGCTCTTCTGTGCTGGGCCATAACGTTGGAGCAGTTGGTGTTTAGACTCCCCCACATACAAATCAGAGCACTCTTCACTGCACTGCATATATGATGTCGCTTATCTTGTGTTTGGGTATTGGGTCTTCGGATGTACCAATTCTGCCTCTCAGTGGTGTCGTTGGGTTTAAAGCAGACAGGGATAACAGTGATTTTTGAAAATTCTTCTTAATTTCAGAGAGACCCCTGCTACATATGGGATGACCATGTTCTTTCTCCTTCTTGCTTTCACCCTTTACTGTTGGTATTTGTGTTCTTTTCTTTCCTTCTACCCCTTTTGACAAAGGCCCAGCACCGAGCCTATATCTTGAATCTTGTTGTGAAATTCTGGATGTTATGCTTAGAACTTCCAAACGCAATGTTGGCTAGGTATTTCGTCACCTTTATGTTACAGAGTTAATGCTGCAAATATCAGGGTAATTCATAAAAGTTCTTATTGTTTCAAATGGGTGCTAATTTTGCCCCCACCAATCAGATGTTAGCTTTCAAATGTAAATAAGTTTTGTGATTGTTGGGGAAAAATTAGCACCATTTTAAACGATAAGAACTTATTGAACTCCCTGTATAAGTCTTAGTGGGGCCCCTTCCTTGTGTTTTCTTGAGAGTCCATGTATACATAGATGTGCCTCACCAGAGTACAGGTGATGATACATTGCTTGATCAATGGCTTGATCCTTTTGAAGCTGTATAGTAAGTCAATGACCTTTTTCTTGTAAGGCTGGTGGGATCTCTTGTTTTAAGCCTCATATGTTTGTTATTGTTATCGGCCAGGAGTTAAAGCCTCATATGTTTGTTATGGTTATCGGCCCAGGGAGTGTGGTCACCTTAGCATGTATTGAGTACCCACTGTGCATCTTCCCTTGTCTGCCGCAGAATGGTGATGCTGGAATCTTTCTTGAGGGATTTTAAGGTCTCTCTTTTCTGTGTGGTCATGTTCATGAAGGTGGTTTAGCACTGGCTAAGGCTCAGGTACCGTAAGGCGAAGTTGTTCTGCCTCAATCTGTGGTACATTATTATGGTGGATTTTACTCCTATCATGTGGATTTAACATCCTTTTAACATCCTATCACATTATTTAACATCCTATAACATCTCTCACATCCTTTAACATCCTATCACATTCTATATCACACCCTATATACTCTAACATCATTCTATAATATTCTATAACATTCTATTACATTCTATCACACCCTATTACATCCTATCACATCCTTATACATCCAATAAACCCTATAATACCTACACATTCTATATACACATCCTATCTCATCTTAACATCCTATCACATCTTTAACATCCTATCATCCTTTAACATATATCACACCCTATAAAATCATATCCCTCATATATCCATCTTAATCATCATCCTACCAACATCCTGTCACACCCTATAACATCCTATTAACATAGTAACATATAACATAGTAATTAAGGTTGAATAAGACATTCGTCCATAAGTCCAACCTTTCCCTTTTTTTTTTTTTTTTTTTTTAACCCTACCTACAGTTGATCCAGAGGAAGGCACAAACCCCAGCTAAAAAAGGGTGGAAAAATGCCTTCCTGACTCCAAACGCAATTGGAAAGTATCCCGGGATCAACAGATCTATATGCATTATAACCAGTAATTCTCAATATTTTTTAGTTTTAGAAACTTATCCAGCCTTTTTTAAAGTTATTCATGAACTTCCATTACCACCTCTGCCTGAAGACAGTTCCACAGTTTCAACACCGTTCTCACTGTAAGACACCTCTCCTAACTTGAAGATGAACTTCTTTTCTTCTCAACCTTAAGGATGTCCACGAGTCCTCTGATATGACCTATAGGAACAATGCACCAGAGAGTTTATGGGCCATTAATATATTTGTACTAGGTTATCATGTCCCCCGCAACCCCGCCCTTCTCCAATGTTAACAGCCTAACGTGTCTAATCTGGCCTGCATATTCAAGCCCCTCCATTCCCTTATTTAATTTAGTTGCCCTTCTCTGAACTGCCTCCATTTCCAAGATGTCCCTTTTGTATATGGGATTCCAAAACTGCACCGCATATTCCAATGTGGCCTTACCAGTGCCTTGTAAAAGGGAGAATAATATTTTTCTCTCTTGATTCCATCCCCTCTTTATACGAAGCAATATCTTGCAGCTCTAGCTGTTTGCTACCTGGCATTGTTTGCTACAGCTAAGTCTGTTATCTACCAGACCCCCCAATCTTTTCATTTCAGATGCACTAACACAGTTATTTATGGTGTAGGTGGCACAGGGATTTTAAATCCCAAATGCATCACCTTACATTTATCAACATGAATCTCATCTGCCATTCTGCTGCCCATTTTGATAATCTATCTAGTCTGCTTGGCAGCACTTGCACATCATTGGAAGTTTCCAAAGCTCTGCATAATTTAGTGTCATCAGCAAACAGAGACCTTGCTCTCAATGCCCCATTACATTATTTTAAAATCTTATCACAACCGTATCACATCCTTAACACACATTACATCCTAGAACATACTAGAACATCATATCACTCCTATAACATCTATCAGGAGGAGGAGGGTATGTATGTATGTTAAAACAGGAATTGAAGCCAATTTAAAAGATGGAATAATGGGGGAGTAACGATACGGCAGAACAATATGGGTGGAACCGTGGAACTGTGTACAAAGCAAGAAGGTTGGTAATTTGTTGTTGGAGTATGTTATAAGCCGCCATACCGGGAGAGGTGGAAATGAATCTCCATAGCAGTTGGCAAAGGCTGCTGGTATGGGGCATGTTCTGTTATGGGGGATTTTAAACCCTACCGACATAATTGGAGTAAGGGAAACTGCCAGCACCCAAAAGGTATAATGTTCTTAAATTTCCTATATGAGCATTTTCTTCACAGATAGTAGAAATTCCTACTAGACAAATGTGTTGTTGGATCTGGTGATATCTAATAACCTGTAGCCATTTTGGAGATGAAGGTAATGGAAGCTTAGGGAATATTTACCATGATATAGTGTCATTTTTAAAAAACTAAAGTGCACTGGGTTAACAAAACTTTTAACTTTAGGAAAGCTAATTTTATGCGTTAAAGGAATCACTCCTGCTCGTAGACTGGGGGAATTGTTTCTAGGTAAAGATACAGAGCAGATGTGACCACTTTAAAGGGATAGTAAACTATAACATTTCTAAATCTGTACCTTTAGGTAACAAGTGTAAAAAAATTAGGTCCACTCCTGCATGGCTTAATGCTCAGGTAAAAAGGGAATGGAAAAAAGAAAATGGCTTTCAAAATTTTGAACAGAGGGAACAGAACAGGCTTACAGGGAGTATAAAAGCTGTAATAAAGAGTGCAAGAAAGAAATAAACTAGCTAAAATAGAAAATTAAATATGGTTGCGAACAAGCAAGTCTACCCTAAAATGTTTTTTTAAGTATATAAATGGTAAAAGATGAGACTGAGAATTGGGACCATTAATAATGGGGCTGGGGGGGTTTTAGAGGATGCCGAAAAGGCTAATCTGCTTAACCGTTTTTTTACGTCGGTTTTTACGGTTGAGAATCCTTGTCCTTACGCAGGATTGTAATAAATGCAGGGAAGAAATGAAGAGTATTCACATTGGCTACAAGGATATGGTACAGAAACAATTAGTCAAAGTTAATAAATAAAGCCCCAGGACCAGATGGATTGCATCCTTGGATTTTAAAAGAGCTTAGTTCATTTCTATCTAGACCACGGTTTCTCATCTTTTCAGATTCGCTTTGGTCTGGGGATGTCCCGCTGGATTGGAAAAAGCCAATGTAATACCATATTCAAAAAAGGTAGTCGTTCACAGCCTGGTAACTATAGACCTTAAGCCTACATCAGTGGTAGGAAGGTGCTGGAACACTTTGTTACGGGATCATATCCTTGACTTTGTCTCCAGAGATCATCTTCTATTTAGTAATCAGCATGGATTTATGAGAAATAGATCATGCCAGACAATTAATTGTTTTAATGAAGAAGCAGAAGAAGTTAGATTCAGGCACAGCAAGATGGGGGTTATTTGGATTTTGCAAAAGCTTTTGATACTGCCACATAGGTGACTAATGTATACTGAGGACTGTTGACCTCGAAGAAAACATTTGTTCATGGATAGAGAACTGGTTATTGGATCACAACAGAGAGTGTGGTTAATGGAGCTAAATCTATGTGGGCTAAAGCTCTAAGCGGAGTGCCTCAGGGTTCTGTACTAGGGCCACTCTGTTTAATCTGTTAAATGACTGTATAAATGACTTAGAAGGGGGCATTAGAGCAAGGTCTCAGTGTTTGCTGATGACACTAAAACTATGCAGAGCTTTGGAAACTTCAAATGATGTACAAGTGCTGCAAGCAGCACCTACATAATTATCAAAATGGGCAGCAGAATGAGATTCAATGTTGATAAATGTAAGGTGATGCATTTGGGATTTAATAATCCCTGTGCCCCTACACCATAAATACTCTGTGTTAAGTGCATCTGTAATGAAAAATATTGGGGGCTCTGGTAGAATACAGACTTAGCTATAGCAACCAATGCCAGGTAGCACGGCTAAGCTAGCAAGATATTGTCTTGTATAAGAGGGGAATAGATTCAGAGAGAAAAATATTATTCTCCCTCTTTACAAAGGCACTGGTAAGGCCTCATTTGAAATATGCGGTGCGTTTTGGAATCCCATATACAAAAAGGATATCTTGGAAATTGAGGCAGTTTAGAGAAGGGCAACTAAATTATAAGGGAATGGAGGGCTTAAATATGCAGGCAGATTAGACAAGTTAGGCTGTTTTACATTGGAAAGCGACGTTTGCGTGGGACATGATAACCTTATACAAATATATTAATGGGCCATACAATGAACTCTCTGGTGCATTGTTTACTAATAGGTCATATCAGAGGACTTGTGGACATCCTTTAAGGTTGGAAGAAAGAAGTTTCATCTTCAGGTTAGGAAAGTTTCTTTACAGTGAGAATGTGAAAATGTGGAACTGTCTTCCAGCAGATGTGGTAATGGCAATAACTTTAAAATGGCCTGGATAAGTTTTCAAAACTAAAAAATATGACCTATTTGTGAACATGCACCAAGAGTTTATTGTATGCACCATTAATATATTTGTATAAGGTTATCATATCCCCACGCAACGTTGCTTCCCCAATGCAAACAGCCCTAACTTGTCTAATCTGCCTGCATATTTCACCCCTCCATTCCCCTTATTATTTAGTTGCCCTCTCTGAACTGCTTCCATTTCACGGTGTCCCTTTTTGTAATAGGGGATTCCAAAACTGCGCTGCATATTCCAAATGAGGCCTTACCAGTGCCTTGTAAAGAGGAGAATAATATTTTTCTCTCTTGAATCTATTCCAGTGAGGGGTTAAGGCAGCAGAAAGAGTAAGGACAACAGTGCCTGTGAATTTATTCCCCCCTGATGGAGCTGCTTTGGTGCCCAGACTGCGCCTACCGGATAACTTGTCTGCTTATTAAATGTTTTATATAAATGCTCTGACTCCTGTTACTGGGGGAATGGCCACTCATTAGCAGTTCAGAGTAGATGAATCCAGTCCCTAGAAACAAAGTCCCGATGGCCCTGTATCTATCTTTTCTGTTATGTAGATCTATCTATCTTTCGTATATGTATCTATTATCTAGATATCTACCTACTCTATTACTAGCTATCTAGTCCATTACCTTGCTATGTTTTTTATGTTTTTATTATCTATCTTCATATACCTATCTAATGTATTGTCTAATTAATCCAAACATGTGCACTCAGCCTTCATAGGTACTTAAGTAACCAGGTGCTACTGTGTAGACTCAGTTATCCAAACATACAGAACTAAGAGCACTCATGTGTCTTGTGAAGTAACTTTATTTCCATGTACATTTAGATTATACTGTTGTACAGAAAAAAAGTTACTTCTCAAGACCCTTAGTGCTCTGTTGGTTTTGTTATGTTTGGATAATTTATCTATCTATATATCATTCATATACCCAATCAATTATCTATATATCTATTTATCTACTATTATCTAGCTAATCTTTATCTAGCTATCAATCATTCTATATTTGTTATCTACTTTCTAATTATTTATCTATCACTCTATATTAATCTAGCTTTCTAGTCTATTATCTATCTAATCTATTCTATGTATCTAATCTATTATCTATCTATCTTTCCAGCTATCATATTTATCTAGCTTTCTAATCTATTATCTATCATCTATCTATCTATCTATCTATCTATCTATCTATCTATCCTCTATCTAATCTATTATCATCATTCATATATTATCTAGCTTTCTAATCTATTTTCTATCTATATCTATCATTCATCTATTATCTAGCTCTAATCTATTCTCATTCTATTGATCTATCTATCTATTATCTATCTATCTATCTATATCTGTCATTCATATATCTAGCTGTCTAATCTACTATCTATCTATCTCTACTATCTATCTAATATCTACCATTCATATATCTATATTATCTAGCGGTCTAATCTATTATCTGTTATCTATCTATATACATCTGTCTTCATCTGTCTATCTATTATCACATCTATCTACTATCATATCTATCATCTTCTCTCATCATCTATCATCATATCTATCATCTATTTATTATCTATCATCTATCTATCTATCTCTATCATATCTATCATCTATCTTTTTATTATCTACCTATCATATCTATCTATCTATCAATCTATCTATTTTATATCATCTATCATCCATCTATCTGTCTATCCATCTATCTATCACACTCTATCTATTTATTATCTATCTATCTATCTATCTATCTAGCCTATCTATCATCTATCTATCTATCTATCCTATCTATCTATCTATCTATCATCTATCTGTCATCTATCTATTTACCTTATATGTATCTATCATCTATCTATCCATCATCTATCTATCATCTATCATTTATATATCTAGCTATCTACTATCTATCTATCATCTATCTATCTAATATATTATTCATATAAAGCTATTCTACAAGCGTATATATATATATATATTATATATATATATATATATATATATATATATACACACCTCACTTTTTATGTATAAACACTTCTTAAGTTATATGGAAGATTAATAATAACGAAATACATGTTGCAGTCACTTTTATTAACTGTTTGGTTAAATCACATGCAAAGAATGTGTTATTTATACCTAGCCTCCTGCCTTTGCGACCATTTATTGCACCAATGACAGAATGGAGTTTCTCTTACAATACCTGTTGATTGGTTTTCTGTATTTAGAATGGTTGCCCTTTAAACTCCGCTAGGTGTAATCACCAGGCAACGCGTCGCCGCAAACTCAGGATCCTTTGATGTTCTTTCTCAAACTCCACTAATTCTCACAGAGAACAGACACTACTGGCTGCTAAGCCAATCACCTATCTCCGCATTGACGTCAACAAGGGGTCCGCCTCTGTGATTGGAGCGCGTTTTGTAAAAGGAAAGTCATGGAGTTCATTAGGTGAAGTGGATGTAGAGCTCAGAGTTGGGATTGTCACTCACTGTGCTTCTCTGTCAGCATCTATGAGCAGTTCCCGTTGGTACGTGCAGATACGAGACTAGTCATACTTAACCGAGACCCGACCAGCCCATTTATGTCTGGATGGGAGCTTGGTCTTTACCTGAATCCTTGTAACTTTCCATCCAGAGAGGAGCCATGCTTGACCAGCTCCATGTCATTACACGGGACTGAAACGGTCTGGGCAGATTGTATTTCAATGGTTTTATGGCACCATTCTCTCACCATGAATCACACAGAGAAGGGCTCCAGACCAGAACAACTAGAGGACAAGAACGAATTGCCAGTGGCCCCTGTCCCAGAGGTGCCAGCTGAATGGAAGAGTCCAGCCCTGCCCTTTAGCGTGGAAGCTCGATCTCTGAGAAGAAGCCTGAAGACTCAACCAGGTGATTCCAATAATAAGGGGGAGCAACAAGTCCCTTCATGTCCTTGACTAGCCATATAGCGCCCCTACTCCACTCCAGATGGACTCTCCCGAAAAGGCGAGAGATGCAAACAGGACCCTGAAAGTCCAGGAGACTTGTGGTATCACAATGCCCCTTACTCTTCATCTCCAAGTAAGTTAATGGATGGGAAACTCACTTTCCACTTTGACAAGTTTACTTTTAATGACTGTACAGCACAATAGAACCCAGTGCTACAAAACCCTTATACCTACCCCTGTAGTGGATTTCTATGGGGGAAATGTAAGATTATAGCCTTATAATCCAGGAGGAGAAGGAAACCAGAAGCCACAAAGGGGTAGGTTATAATAGATAATGCACCCCAAACTGTAAATTATAAGGATATTGAAAGTTACCTTGAGTTCCGTGCCCTATAAAAGGTACTCAGCCTGCGGCATCCTGCTTTTATATGGTCACGGACCTCGGTCACTTTTAATATCCTATTACAGTGAGGGTGCATTATCCACTATATCATATGTGCTTTTTCTATGCAGCACTTAACACATTGCAGCAGTGCTTGTTCTGAATAGTTTATAACAATTCAAACTCCCTATCATACACATACATAGATACATAGACACAATCACTATGTATCTTGTGTTGTTATGATTGTTAAGATTTAAGGGGAACTTTACCAATGGCTCAACACTGCAAGATAAGTGATATCAAATGAACTACCAAGCTGCTTGTATTTGGCAGAACATAGCAGCAGAATCCCTGTGCTCATAATAAACATGGCATTTCATTATTGTGTTAAACGTACCTTATAGAACCATTGCCATTTTGATAGCATGTTGCTACATGGAGTGATATGGAATTGTATAGCTCAGCGTGCCTTAGATTATAGAGAGATTTAAGTTACTTTACTTATTTAAGCATACTGGTCATGATTGTGTTATTTAATTTCCATTAATGTACATTACCACGTATTCTACAAAAACGCTGGAAATTCACGAAACAGTTGTGCAATGTGCAGGCATTTGCTTATAACTTATAATCATGGGCAAATTTATCTATAGCATACTGTGCATTTCGGTGTAAAAAAAATAAAAAGCATCCCACATATGTCATGGGATTTTTTGGGAGTATACCGTATGTGGGAACATGACTGTACAGATCCTATTATGGAAAAAAAACACGGAGAGTGTAATTCTTTTAGCTAATATCTCTGTCCCATATAATATTTCCATCTGTATAGTACAGGCTTCAATATGCCCATCTACTCACATAACAGCTCATTTTGTCCTACAGGTATAAGATTTTGCTAATAAAACAATTTTCTATATATCTGGCACCTTTATTTTATTGTAAGCTGCATGTTCATAAGGATTACCAGAAATGTGTATAATCTACATTTAGCAACCTCAAGAAACTCAATGTGCTTAGTTTTTAATATATACCTTAAGTGGATCTTTGCTTGGTAGAATACTGTGTTGTAGGGAAAATATATAATTAGTAAATGAAAGTAATAATGAACTTCTATTAATCGTGAGATGTTCAGACGGGATAGATTCACTTTAAATAGCAATAAATTAGCCCTAAGTATATCTGACTCTTGCATTTTTCTGTTATCAATTATAATTACTTGCAATGCATTTCATTGATATAACAGAGCTGTATGTTGAAAAGAGGCAAATCAATTCTTAAAATACAGGAATATTCCAATTCTTACTTTTATGCAATCAAAAATAGTTCTGATGCTTCACAGTGCAGAGTCCTGGGTTTAAATCACACACCTCCAAGTGCTAAGAATTTTTCCATTGTTGTTGTTATAAAGCAATTGATCTCAAATGTTTTAAAATTCTATATTTTTTCAATTTTTGAGTACCATAATTTAAACTCTGCAATTAAATGAAAAAATAATCAGTAAGATTAGGCAAAAATGCATGACTTACAGGGATCAGTTTAAACATTTGTCATGTTAAAATTGAAATAAAGTTAAAATAAAATTGAAGTAAACAAAACCAAAAAATGTATTGCCAACAGTATGCTACAAATAGACACATCCAGGGTTGACAAAGACAGGGCAAAAGTCACTGTTTTCTAGAATTTAGTCCCTAAGTGGTGTAACTGATATAACATGCAATTTAGCAGCCCAATACATGACTCAAATGCAGAAACAGCATGGGATGTCTAATCAACGGGAAATCCTCTAAGTAACATTCTGCGACTTTTGAGGTTTTGCTGTCTTTCTGCATTGGCCTCAGCAGTGGAGGAACGAAAGCTTGTCTCCAATTGTGAAGTGTTTCTGGGGATAGAGATGGAGTGATAGAAAGGTCCCAAGTCATAAAGACAGCAAGATAGATCCCGAAACAAGGCTATGTGACAGTTATAATCAGGGTAACCTATTGGTGATACTAAGGGCCATATTTCAAATTGAGCAAAAATATTTTAATTTTTTCTGCTTTGTTTGTTAATTTGTAATCGCTGTGATTCACCAATTTTCTAAAACGGAAACAAAATTTTAGGGTAAATTTAAAAAAAAAAAAGGTTTATCTATTAGTAACCTTGCACTTGACAATAAAGAAATGCAACGGGCATGTTACAGTAAATAAGGTGACACAGCAGGGGGAATTTTCAAGTAATTAATGACTAAAAAACTCCTGTAATATAATTATAGTTTTTATACCTCCCAGGCGAAATTTAAAAATCATTAAAAAAAAGTGAAACACCCCCTGGAAACTTTCTGCATTTAAATAAAACAAGACAGCTTTTTTTTCACATACTAAAAAAAGCCCACACTTTCATTCATAAATCCAAAATTGATATTCTGTTGATGTATAGATACAATGATAAAATTTAGTGTAACTTTACATTACAAATGCTGCAAAAAAAAATTGGCACACGAGAAATGCCATCTTTTTAACAAAAAAGGCCTAAATTCCTCTGCAATGTCAATTCATCAGTTTAATAATAAGCTACTTTATGTAGCCAGTATTAGTTGTGTGTCTGTGCAGTGTTGTTAAGATCTGACAAGCTTATTGTAAAGTATATGTTCAGCACATAAATGACAAAATAAATAAAACAATTGAAGAGCAGATGTTGAATGTTTGCTCTTTTGCTTGGAAAATAATAAATTCTCACAGGAAATATATTAATTGAAGAAGAAATTGAAAATATATTTGAATCTTGAGCTGTTCTTGGCTTCAGAGTCTGAATCCCGTGTAGAATATATATATTTGCACACACAAATATACAATAACATTTATTAGATATACGATATATTAGAATTACTATTTCAGTATAATCCAGGGGATGCCATAATATTGCAACATCTTGTATGATATAAATTTCTATTCTTGTATCCTATTTAAGTGTGTGTCCCACTCCGTTGCTCTAGAAAAGTTGCGTTATATGCAAGAAGAGAAAATTTCCAGAGTGATTAATGTTCACTTACGCCATAATGCTAACAAGTAACAACAGTGATAAAGAAGGACAGAGTTGTGGCATGAATGTGAAAACTGTTCCCATCAGACTGAGATTTTTAGTGGAGAGGGGGGCAGGTGCCCTCAGGCCCTGATACCACCACATGAATCTTCTACAATCAATTTTTTTGCTTCATGCTGTTTTGGTCGTGCCTGTTGCACAAAAGTGGTGTGAAAAGAAGCTGCATTTCAGGGCCTTTCTCTGCAGATCACACTGACCTGTATTCATTTCATAACCCGTGAGCTCTGTCCAGATTTTTACTTTGATCTTAATGAGTGCAGGCCCAGAGCTGCAAAATGACACTTGCCTTCTTTATTGCTATTTTGCTTTCTCTATGTAATCCTCAAAGATACGAGGTTTCTGATTGTAGTGCATTGTTATCATGGTATATACTAACAAAATATCTAGATGTACCTTGAGTGAATACAAATTAGATATCTAAATTAGCATTTAATTATAGTGTGAACTTTTCCCCTTTAACTCCTTATTTTCTAATTAGATGGCTTCATAGATGCAGCCTCCTGTAATTTTATGCAAATATTTGCTTTTGTCCCTAATGTTTCTCACCAAAATCTTTTTAAAAAAAGGTGGGGGGAAATTCATTGAAGGAATGAATAAGTTTTTGTACGGAATTTGTTACAATGAATGCTGATATTGAATTTCAAGTACAAGTGGGTTCACAAAGAACGGTATCAAAGACAGTGTAAAATCTTAGTTACCTTTGGTCAATCATGGGGATTTATAAAATTAAAGCCTCCCATGCACAGGGGTCTGTTTATTGGAAAAAAAAGATTATTGGCAAATTTCCATCAACCCCATTTCCCACAGATTCAAGGATAAATCTGCAAAAAGATTGGCAGTACAAGGTGGGAACGGAGCAGGTCTTTCGTTCGGATTTTTGATTGTTTGCAGTCGATCGGAAAAATTTACTGCTAGATTTGTTTTGGACATTTTACATAATTTGAATTTTTTTGAAATCAAAAGTTTTGTTTTACTGTAATTTTTGTGCGATTTGATTGACCAATATAACAGTTCCCTGGTTTGCGAAGATAAAAGACAAACTTAAATTTAGACAATTCCTCATAAGGTTCTGAATGACTATACAATATTTATAAATATGCTAGCACTAAAGATAAACATAATTTCTACACTTTTCCCAAGGTCCTCTAATACTAGTTATGTCATAATTTTGAGAATAATTTAGCAAAATTGGGTTGCCAGAAGATATTTTCAGCAACAAAAGAACTGAGCTAGAAAGAAACAGTAATTTAAAAAAAAAAAAAAATATACAGGGAGATTCAATAAAAGTTCTTATCGTTTAAAATGTGCTAATTTTGCCCAACCAATCAGAACTTATGTAAACATTTAAAGCTAACATCTGATTGGTTGGGGCAAAATTAGCACCATTTTAAACGATAAGAACTTTTATTGAATAACCCCCATAGTGAATACTGAATCAGGCCCCCTTTTCATTTTTAGTAAGGAATCACTAAAATGTATGCTTGTCCTTTAAGTTGTACATTTTCAAATCCGAATTTGATTTATTGTAAGGATCCAGTATTAAAAATGCAAACTGTAAATTTTAGTGGATACCCAATGATTGTTATGATTTGTATTATTTGTTTTCTTTATTGAACAGATGTGATAAAAGTCAAGCATGTATATTTGTTGAATATGTGTTTACAGTTTTTAGGCACATAACACATTTTACATTTATAGTTCTTTTTGTACTGTTAGATGGTTACTTGTTATTCAATGTCCTCTGCTCAGGATATGATCATATTTAAGCAGAAATAATACTTGAAAAGACTAAAAATCCTAAAAAAAAGCCAAAATGCAGTTCTGTATTGTCCTATTGTAAAATATTAATTTAAATTCTGTTTAGGTAGATATCCTTAAAGCACCATTTCCCATTGTAGCTCATTAAGAAAAGGGTGTTCTTAAATTAGTTTTTTTGGTTAATGTTTAAAGGGCATGTCCATCCATAAAATTAATTTTACATGCACCCCCCCCCCCCATTTTCATTTTACTAACCTTCCCAAAGATGCCCCTGAAGATAATTACAAGACGCATTCCCTCGCTGCCTGGTGCTGTTGTCCTGCTGCTGTTGTGAGCTGTTTTCAAGAACATGCCGCAGCAGTGAAGAGCTTCCTGGTCAAGGCTGTGACTATTGGCCTGATGTCATCGGTGAGCCTTGACTGACAGCCACGACCAGGAACTAGATTGGCAAAGAGCAGCAGAGCGTCGAGGGACTGGGTCTTGTAAGTATTTTCAGGGGCATCTTGGGGAAGGTAAGTCAAAGGAAAATGGGTTGGAGGGGTTGTGTTTGGACATGCCCTTAAAAAAAAAGTTCAGATATCTAAATAATTACAAAAGGAACTTTTTATGTTTGACCATTTAATAATCCACATTATAGTTGTAAAAAATGGTTTCGGTAAACTGCAAACAGTTCAAGGATAACTACACTTTTTATACTTCTGAAAAGCACACATCTAAACTAAATTACCACTGCAGTAAATAGTTATGAAACTCCCAGAAGAACCGGATAAGGTATCTGTATGTATGTTAACTATTTGGCCACGCCACCTGACCTGAATCACATGGTCCTTTGCTAATTTAGATTGTAACAGAATTGCTACAAACCTCTAGTGGGTTGTGACCTACTTAACAAGATCTTGCAGTAGGTTAGGACTGTACATGTGCAAAGAGCATAACGGTCAGTGACCAAACAGTGAGATATTAGAAATAAAAACAACTTGCATGTGATAAAGTACATTTCCCAGCACCCACTCAAAATAAGAGGTGAGATACAGATTACTACTTTTATGTCAAGGTGCTATCACTTCTAATATAACGATGTTCTAAAGCTTTGTTTGTGCTTTCAGTTTATTTATTTAAACAGCGTTATTTCTTGAAATACATGAAACGGTCCCTTTTAGGCAGTTAAGATGGCCATAAAAACAAGAATGTTAAATATAGAAGTAAAATACCAAATTCTTTGGTCTTTATTCTAATTTTATGTCCTAATATTTGATAAACTACATTTTTGAGCTATGATTTCACTGTTTGTAAATGAAAAAAAAAATTCTTGAAGTGAATGATTGGAACCAAGAAGAAGGAAATTAAAGGTAAATTAAAAGGTTAAGTCAACCCCCTCCTATGTGCTGTAAGTCTGGATAGAGAAGGAGGACACCATGCAGATCACACTGTTTCAGTAAACTTTTGTGACTATTGGGAAACTATTAAACTATTGTGAAATGTTTAGAAAAACAACTGCCTTAAAGATATTTATAATATGGCCCAATGTGACAATCTATCTAGATCTGCCTGCAACAATTGCACATCACCGTGAGCTTTTAATGGTCAACAAAGTTTTTGTGTCATATGCAAACACAGAGACATTGCTAGCAATACCTACTTCCAAATCATTAAAGGTATGTCCACCATAAATTAAAACTTTTTCTGTAGTGAAGGGACCCCCCCAACCTAATCGCCATATTTATATGTAAAAAAACTCCCAGAATATTGCTTACCTTCCTTTATTCCTGTGGTCTCTGTCAGTATGTTATTCCGTGAAGGAAGTAACATTGGGGGACAGACCGGCAGCCAGCCCTCTGTAATTGTTGGCTATTGAACAAAACGGGGAACAAGGTTAGTAAGTAAAATTCTGGGGGTTGTTTTATAAATAGCTGTTAGGGATGGGAGAGGGGTCCCTACACTAAGGAAACGGTTTTATTTGTATGAATAGACATGGCAGCATGAAGGGTGAGAGGGAGGGGTAGAGGGCTCCCCATGCGCATGCCTCAGGGAGGACAAGCAAGAGCATAAACATTTTCTTCACAGGAAGGCTCCTACTCTTCACTTTCTGGGACTTTAACTAAACACTGCATAAGAACCATTTGGAGCAGAGGTGTAAGGTAAGGATTTTTAAACACTAGTGGGGCCAGCAGTGGTTAAATTATAGTTTTGGGGGAGGGCATCTATTTAATATTAAATGGCCCTATGGCACCCACTTAGAACTTTAGTCCACGTCGAGTGAAGCACCATTAACAACTACTCTCAGAACCATCAACCAATCTTCAATCCTATACAAATGTCTGTTCAAGCCCAGCAGATCACAGCTTATACTAAGTTGCCTAGGGGAGACTTAATGAAAGCCTTAGAAAAATCCAAGTTTACCGAATCTGCTATGCCAGAGTACAAATTAATACTCACTTTCTCATAAGAACAAAGTAAGTTAGTTTGACAAGATCTTTTCCTTATAAATCCATGCTAATCACTACTGATATGGTCAGTCCTTGAAACATACTCTAGGAATATGTCCCTTACCAAACTTTCCAGTATCTACCATGGAAGTTAAACTCACAGGTCTGTAATCATCTTTTTTCCAATCCAAAGGTAGTTTCTGGACATGAGAACATATGAAAAAATTAAATAAACAGTGGCCTGGATAAAACTAAAATTGCCCATACACTTGCTACACTGGTTAGATATAGATAGATTAGATGTTCATCTATAGACTAATGTTTAATTTATCCAATACCTTTAGTGAGGCTGTTTCTCACCTTCTGCCATTCTGCGATGTTCTTGTCTGGCCCATTTATTTTGTGATCACATGTCGGTCGCAAAAAAGAATGGGTCAGGTGGTTCTTTAGAATCGCCTTTTTATGTCACGGGAACGTCGGAAGAAGAGTTTTAAAGTTATAGGCAACTTTAGTTCCCTAAGGACCCAAGGATGTATTTTATCCAGTCCAATAGTTCATTGTTTCTGAACTATATCATCATTGTGTCTGAACTATATCCTCAGTCATGTATTTCAGACTACAGTACATATAGTATATTATGGGGTGCCGTTTGTTCCAGACCGTTTGGTCAACAAAAACAATACTTTGGTAATAAAACTATTTAGTCAACCAAAAAAATTCTGTGGGAATCAATCATACATTTCGTCAACAAGAAAATACACTTGGTGACAAAACTAAATTTAGTAGACCAAAAGAATTTCTGTGGTTGGGAAAAATATATTAAGTCAATGAAACCAAACTTTTGGTGACCAAACTATATTTTTAGTTCAACCAAAATAAATTCTGTAATAACAAACATACATTTAGTCAACAAACAAAAAAAGCAAGATTTGGTTAGAAAACTATATTTAATTGACCAAAAGAAATTTGGTGGTTACCAAACACATTTGTCAACAACAAAAAAAAGAATATTTTGGTGACAAAATATATTTGGTCGATCAAATATACATTTAGTCAACAAAAGCAACTGTAGCACCAATATATGTATATTTTGGTGACCAAAATCTATTTTGGTGAACAAAATGCACAGTGGATTGAATATTTTTTGTATAAAAGTGGGAAAGGTAACATGTTGGCAAAAGAAAATTGTGTAAACCAAATACATCTTGTAGCATAAGTGTATTATTTTAGTACACAAAATGCACTAGGAAAACAACCATACTTTTTGTCTTAAAAATGCTTTTGTGCACCAAGATTTATGTTTGGTAATGGTAATGGTAAACGGCAAGCTTTCTCTTTAATCTTTATTAAATAAAAATAATAAACTGGTAAATTGTTTACTTTCCCATTAATTCATTCATAAAAAATGTGTACAAGTAATGACTCTTTCCCATAATATATTTCCCTTTAAACTCTTTATAAGTAATATTTGGTATATGATACACTTTCCCTTTAAAATTTTTAATATTCATGCATGTAATGGCAAAGTAGAAAATTCTAAACACATTTTCCCCATTCATTTCTATAAAAAAAAAAGAGTAGTACATGACACTTGCCTTTAACCTCTGCAGGAACAAAAGGCTTGTAAATTGCTCACTTTACCATCATATAAAGAAAATGTGATTAAATTGTTTTTTTAGTTTCATTTTGGCAAAATGGGCATTATATGACTTTAGGGTTGTTCTGATCTAATCGGGCTAGGCCACACTATCGCGCTTTTTTTGCGCATGCAATTTTTGCTAACATTGCGATCGTGTAATGTTCAGCAAATAATTTCTGTAGAACAAGTCTGTCAGTTTTTTCCACCAATAATTTCTGTTAAACAATTCTGTTCACCAAATAATTTCTGTAGAACAAGTTTGACTGTTCTGTTCACCAAACAGTTCTATGGTTCATATAGGTTCTATGTTTCAAGGTACAAATAATGTATCATTTTACTAGTTCACTGAACTTTTGACCGTAGTAAAATAAATGTACAAAAGCACAAAATGTACAGATTTGTTCTACGAATTGTTCTACAGAAATTATTCAGTGAACATTATAGATTGTTGTGTTTAACAAAGATAGGGGCCATGTGAACTAGAAGCGGCATTACTTACCTTTTGTGTCATCCCACAATGCATTAAATTCAATGCGTCGTGGTAACCCGGGCAGATAAGAAGCACTACTCTGCACCTTTGCCTACAGGGGTTCATTTCTGTGGTACATGGTAGCACAAACTCAACGCTGCGTTATTTTTAAGAATTTTTGTAAATAGCAACGTCAATGCAAAATTAGTGTAAATCCAATGCAAACCCAATAATACACACAGGTAGCATGTTTTTTTACGCAATTTTGCCTGTAAACAGGCGATTTACCATCGCCCTGATAGTTTATATTGGGATATGCCGTCTTCTTTAGATAGTTGAGCTGTAGTTTTTTTTCTATTTAGCTGGTTTCTTCAAGGAAACATTTAGAACTCTTAAGTCAGGTGTCCCTTACTTTAGGAGGAGGCTTTACCACCCAAAACACCTGTATTCTTGGCCCCCAGAACCCCCCTTTATGTTCGCAACACCCCAGAATCCCCCCTCCCCATTATTCTGCCTCTGCCCCATCCACGGATAACGTTGCTTACACTATGCTATGTCCTCTTTCCCGTCTTTCCTTACAGCAGAGATTAAGGAAAAGCGTTCCATTTACCAAAATGAACTGAAAGGCAATTTCATACCGTATTTTCTTACTGCAGATATTGAAGGTAAAGTGTGCAATTTACAGCCTTTTTTTTCCTGCAGAGATTAAAGGGCAAGTGTCATGTGCTACTCTTTTTAGAAAAGAAATTAATGGGAAAAAATGTTTTGAGTTTTCTACTTTGCCATTTACAAGCATTTTATTATTATTGAAAAGGGGATATAGCATATATATATATAGTGTGTCATATACCAGATATTCCTTACTAAAAGTTTAAGGTAAATTATGGACAAGAGAGTCATTACGTGTATGCCTTCATTTCTGAAGGGATTCAAGGAAAAGTATATACCAGTTTGTTTTTTTTTTTTTTACTTTTTTAAATAAAGATTAAAGGGAAAACTTGCCATTTACCATTTTTATTGCCATTTATCATACCAAATAAATCTTGAAAGTATGCTTGTTTTTCCTTAGTTCATTTTATGTACTAAAACATACATTATGCTACAAAGCATTTGGTCTACAAATTTTCTTTTTGCATACAAAAAATATTCTGTTTCAAATCACTGTACATTTTGTTCCCAAAAAAAGTTTGGTTAACAAAATATATATTTTGGGCTATAGTGCTATATAGTTTTTGTTTTTTTTGATACCACCAAATTTCTTTTGGTCGACTAAATATAGTTTTGTCACCAAAATGTTGTTGTTGGGTTTTTTTGTCGACTAAATGTGTTTTGTTTTTCACAGAACTTCTTTTGGTTGACTAAATATAGTTTTGTCCCCAAAGTGTTGGTTTTTTGTTCACTAAATGTGTTTTGTTACAACTGAATTTCTTTTGGTGTCATCGAAGTGTGTTCCTTTGTTCAAAATGATTTGAAACAAACGGTACCCCATAAATATTCTGTCACTGATTTTGTTTTTCAATGGCATAATGGCCCAACACACATAGGAACATTTTGATACAAGTTATTTTACAATTGTGTCATAACAAAATACTGAAACTGTGTTAATGTTAGAAATAACTAATGTGTTTATGTTTAAGTTAATCCAGGGATAAGTACAATTGCAAATTAGAGAGAATTGTTTTTTCCTTCTGGGTACACGTGGCAATGCTATTTCAAGGAAATTTTCACTGGTATTTCTCCCAATTGACCTGAAATTTCAAACCACCACGTGGATTAGGCCATAATATGTTCACACTACAAAATGCATATGAAAATGCACCACTTTGTGTAAATTTTTTCAGCATGTTGTATGTATGCAGTGTGCTTTAGGGCTATAATGGCATATTTTGTTGTATGCGTTTGTATGTAGTTTTTTTCTCCGCCCCATACTTTTATTAAGTGCATTTCCAGACAGAAATTTGTGCAGCAGGGCAGTTTAAAGGGCATACCATCCACCCAACTAAAATTTCCCCCACTGTGTAGTGTTACAAATACTTACCCTTCTCCTCTGCTCATTATGTAATCCTGCAGTTTCTGATGAAAGTCCAGAAAAGTGAAGTCAGAGCCTATCTGGTGTCACCCAGTACCTGCCTACTTGCTTTCTCCTCCTGAGGACTCTGGCTGCGCAGGGGAGCTCACCCCCCTCCCACTCCCCTTCCAATCCATTAGCACTGCATTCAATTTAAAAAAAAAAAATTTGCTGATACCCGTCTTTAACGATTACTAAAGTGATGTTAATCTAGGACCGATCGTAAATTTTCAACCACAATCATAGATTTGCGATACCACAGAATACCATTGCATGGTATCTGTGGGGATCACAAATCTATGATTGCAGTAGAAAATTTATGATCGTTATTCTAGATTAACAATCGTTTTAGCAATCGGTAAATTTTGACCGCAATCATGATTTGTGATCCACAGTAGTTCTACTGCATTTTATTCTACGACCAAATGTTCGAAATTAACGAATGGTCTGTGAAATGTACGATCGTGTTTTTTAAATATGGTACTTTGCCCTCTGAATTCATTACGTTATGACTGCTATGCTTCTGGATGCTAATGGAAACTGAGCAATTTGTGACCTGTACTGAGCCTGACTATTACTAGCAGTTACTAACTGGAAGAACCAGGAAGCAGAAACAGGGGCACCAGGACATTATGCAGAATATCAGGTTAGACTTATATAATCATAAGTCAAGGCATTTTCAATAGGGAGTGTCAGTGATGAGAATCTTATTACAGTCACTCAGTGATTCCACTCCCCCTCCCACTGTCTCCCCCTCCCTGTATTAGTCATTTATATAGGAAGCCCTATTTATTATTGACAGATGATGTTCGGTCCTTCTTTTTCTTTCAATAAGAATGGTAATTAACTATGTAAACACTTAACAGGGATTCCTATATAAATGACAATACAGGGAGGGAGAGAACAGTGGTAGTGGATATTTTTTTTTTTGGCTGACCTTATGTATTATAAGAAATAATAAGCTACCTACAGTGTAATATATGGATTTACTTCACCTCAGAGTTCCATGCCCTGTATAAAAAACTATATGGTCATGGAACTCCTCGGTGGCGTAATATCCTTATATTACACGGTAGTAACGTATATCCCTTATATATTTCAGATTTCAAACTTACAGTTTAGGGTTTTTGGGGGTGATTTAACTGTATATACATTAAAGGGCTGGACTTGCCCTTTAAAATCCCTAGTGTTTAGGGTTGGGGGGTCCCGTACACTGCAGCAAAATTTGTATTGGGGTGGGGATACCCTTTAAAAACGGACTGGATCAGAATAGTGGGAACGTTCCTATAGATAAATAAACGTCCCGCTCGCCACGCCCCCTTTGCCACCTCCCCGGAAGCCTGAAGGGCAGGGTGGGATGTCTGCTATACTCGTGCATAAATGACTGCTATCTAGCTCCTCCCACATGTCTCTGAAACTTCCCCTATCTCTGACAAAGGCGAGCATTGTTAAAGTAGGGGAGGGGGTGTCAGAAGTCTGACAGTTACTGCATGTGTATATATGTTCCTTTAATTAATAACAATAAATCTAATTGATCAACCTGGTGTGATATTTCAGAAGATCAGGTCAAAATATCATCTGAAATTAATATGAAAGATTATAATTATTAATTATAATTAATATGGGGGAGAAAAATGGAGCGGACATGTAGGTAAGTTTTGCCCAATTGCATTACTTGCTTTAATTACTGCTTTAATTCCTATCAGACAAGCTACCGAATGGTTTATTGTTGTTAGTCTATCGTAAGGGAATATCAGGCCAATAAACCCTCATTGTCTTCTGGCACAGTTCCACATTTTCACTATTCTTACACCCTTTCTACACCTGAAGATAAACATGCATACAAGAAAATATATTTTTAAATTGTAATGCAATCAATTTCTTATTTTTCTTTGACATTCTAGATTTTTTTAAATAAAAATATTATTGGTTACATGCACCCAGACTCTCTTTTTGTTATAATTTTTTTGTTTCCTATAAAATGATTCTTCTCCCAAAATTGAGATTGATTGAGCAACTAAGCAGATTTATTTTACTAGTGTTTTATTGGTATTATTGTTTAAACATTGCAAAATGACAGTAGAAAACAGTCCTAGATATGTAACAACATGGATCATTGACAAAGATCTAACTTATATTTTTTTTCAACAGGACTTCCTACCTCCACCTTGTACCCTAAGAAGCTAAAAACACAGGAAACCCCGAACTCCATTCACCACCTCACAACTTTTGGCTTATAGAGAAGTTTAGGCAAAAACAGTATCTGTCTATTGCAGAAAGGCAGAGTTCTCTAGTTCTCTAAACCTCACAGAACCCAAGTGAAGATCTGGTTCCAAAACAGAAGAGCAAAGGCAAAAGGCTACAAGAAGCAGAGTTGGAAAAGTTGAAACTGGCTCCAAACCCCTATTGCCCTCCTTTGCACTACCATTTCCCTTAAGTCTCAATTGGGTCCAACATCAACATACAGCCCCCACCAACTCTTTCACGAGACCTGGCCTTCCTGTGCAGGACTTTTTACTGCACCAGTTACATATGGATGTATTATCTTTCATAAAGATTTGAGATGGACAATGCACCTAGAAAGGTGTTATAGAAATGCATTTCACTCACACACAATCAATGCTCTAGAGAACAAACAGGAACACTGACCTCACACCTTTTGAATTTTTGCAAATACAAATTTTCTATGGTTTATTATTTCATGTGGTGGCACAAAAAATGCCTACATACAAGAAAAATACAGTGTCGTGTGTACAGAAAATCATGTTTAGTTAAGCGAGAGTTAAAGAGCCCAGAACTTCTAAGAATATAAATAATAAATGAGGAAACAAGTAAAATATTGTATATAAGACAACCAAATATCTTCAGAATGCACTCTTTATAGTATGCAGAAAACACAAGTGCCCATAGTCTTTGTTGCAATATACAAAAGAATGAACTCTACGATCAAGACCTTAAAATGATTATATGTAAACTGGGCTGGAATTAGTTTAAAAAATAATTTTATTAAGTTTTTATTTCTGTGAAACTGTCTAGCATTTATTATTTTGTCATAGAAAATGTAAAGACTTTTTTTAGCATCCAAAATCTCACAAACCCTAATAATAGCCTGGATCTGTTAGGTCATTAGCGTCACTATTCTCACCACAACACTGTTCCTTACTTTACACTGTGATGTGTTACTATGTTATTTATTACCCTTTTATATGAACAAAGTTATTGAAAAAAACCTTTACACACCCTTTTATAACAGATGTTTGGCGCTCTGCAAGCAAAAATTGCTCAATGCTAAATGTGTGGTAGTTAGATATAGATGACATCCATTTAACACTCTAAAAATTAATATTTAAAGGGCATGTCCACCATACCCATCCATATTTATGGTTTGTCCCAAACCAAAGACCAGTATACTAACCTGTGTAACTGTGGTCTCTCCACCAGTGTCCTGCTTCCTGGTAGCAGCCATCTGTCATGGCCATTATAATAAGTGCCCTAACGACCTCTTACTAGTATCTTTGGCTGCCTGCCAAGCACACTTTCTGCAACAATTAAGAGAATCAGCAGAGAAAAGGCGGGGGGAGAGAGGGGAAGATGTTTAAGCAGAGCAGGGTCCATGGTGAAGCTGTGCAGAATTTATAAGTGTCACAGCACTTAAGAAGGCTGTGAGTAAGGGAGGGTGGGGGGCGTTAGGAGCACTCCACAAACATTATAATTTTTTGATAAAGCAAGCACAGATTAATATGTGAGTACCATTATTTTACTTCTCGCAAATTGTAGTTTCATATCATTTAAAGTTGTTTGAGTGAGTATAGTGACCCATTAAGGCTATCGACTTATGGCTGCTTACCGGTGTGTCCTCTATGCAGCTGTGTGGAGCTTATTAAGCTTGCAGAGAGAGCAAAAAAATGCATATTTCTGTGCTTTTGGAATTGAGAGAAATAACTTGCTTCTGGTACCACACTTGTTGAATATTATGATGTCTGAGATTAGGAAGTTCCTTAATCAATGGGGCTGGGTGGACATGTCCTTAATGTCAATGTGTAAGAGATTATGGCCCATATTTATAAAGACAAACCGGTGCCTTTAGTGATCGTTATTCCGATCACTAATTTGCCGCCACATTCGTAAATGACAATCGTAAATCGACAACCGCGATCGTAGAATTATGATCACCCATAGAATACATTGCTACCGCTTGGTATTCTACAGACGAATGTTTGTACATTAATGAACGTTCACCTTAACTGTACCATCGTGGCTGTACAATAACAAAAACCTGCGATCGCAAACTTGTGATAGCACAGATATATAAATATGGGCCTATCGTTCTTTTTACTCTGCTCATAATATGAGTTCTCAAGCAGGCTATCATCAGACGCATGGCATGGACAGGGAGCCAAGAATGCATTTTTAAATATTGCAATATCAGACAAATATTTTAAACAATTGATCACTTAAATATACCAGTCAAATTATCAGACATTGAATGGGAGATGTAAGTTCTTATTGTTACAAATGGTGCTAATTTTGCACCAACCAATCAGATATTAGCTTTTAAATGGTAAATATCATCTGACTGGTTGAGGCAAGATTAGCACCATTTTTAAAGGGGAACTGTGGCCTCCAAGCAAGTTAAGTTTAAATGAAAGGCCAGTTTCCTACCTTTAAAACGAGCCATCATCACCTCTCTACTGTGCTCCACAGCCCAAGATATAAAGAATGACTGACCAGAAAGTTAATGGGTGGGAGGCTGATTTTGACATTCCTGAGGCTTTCTCCTGCACAGTGCTGCCGGTGAGTACAGCCTCAGACTCCCTCAGTGTGTGAGGGAGACAGGAAGTCCCTCCTCTGTGCTGTGTAGAACTGACAGAGAAGGAAGGGAATCTACAGCCCTTCTCTTTCACTGTTGTGGGGCTGATTCCACAGAGTTCTGTGGGGGGGGGGTCTGAGTAACCCATGGCATCCACGAGTGGGCGGGGCTTAGGCACCCACGAGTGGGGCTACATGGGGCTGTAAGAAAATGGGCCATGGGGGGCCTGCAACTGGAGGGACCATGGGGTCCATGAGTGGGAGGGACCAGGGGTGCTGCAAAGGGGAAAGGAGATACAGGACAGATTGACAGTTTCAGAGCAGGTAGTGCAGGGACCTGGGTGATGCTGCTGCATATCACACACAAAAATGTATATATCTTCAAATCTATGCAAAATAAACAATAAAAAAAAATTGCAAAAATTCTCAGGGGAGCAATTCCTATCAATTTACCTCAATTTACCAAAGTCATTTTGGACCACAGTTCCCCTTTAATGATAAGAACTTTTATTACATCTTCCTGTCAGTATCTAGAGACTTGGAAGTTATCTCTGATGTAAAAGTAACAGGATAGTTAAGGGCATGTCCACCCTAAAAAAAAAATTGATATATGGTAGATACCCCCTGCCCACCCCCAACCACCATTTCTTTAAAAAAAATGTTTAGAACTGTACTCCAGCCCTTTACTTCACACGGACTGATGAGGCTCCCTGCTTGCCGGAACTTGCATGTAGGGGGCTGGTCCGGCAGCTGCATCTGTGATTGGCTAAGACGCAGCCAATCCAACTGTCTGCTATCAATGGAGATCACCGCGGGAATGAAGGGCTGTAAGTACAGTTTTTTTTAAAGAAATAACTGGGATGGGCGGGGGCATCTACCATATATCAAAATGATTTTATTCTAGGTGTAACGACACCAGGATTGATCTGGATGGAATTTAATTTAATTTTAATTATTAGATAGCTACCTCATTTCATTAATCCAAGTAATTATGACAATATTGCAAATACAGTAATCTGATGACAAAAGAGATGTAAAAATGACAATAAATGCCAGATAGAGGAAAAAATAAAATATCTAAAACTGAAATAGAAATTAGATTTATTATAATTTTTAACACCTGTATGCTGTAACTTTCCCTTTTGAGTAAATATATTTAGATTATCACTGCTCATACAGTTCAGGAAAGAGACCATCCATTAGTGACTTGACAGGTCTGGCAAGGGGGGGAGGAGGGACCTGCAACCAGATAGAGTAAAGTCTATATTAACCAGGTGCAGTCACATAAAGTATAAATTGCTTAATCCCTGATACACTGATTTAAAGGTATCTCATCTGACTCACAGATGCAGTATTCAAAGAAGTATTTGCCATCATTAAACAGTATTTCATTAGAGTCAAAAGCATTCACTGTTCTGCCCCAATCAAACGATCATATTATAAATCAACAAACAGAAAATCTTTACTATGTATAACTAACATTTACAGATAAAAAAAACAGAAAGAAAGCACAGTATTTGTGTCATTAAATAATTTCAGTGGTCAATTAACATGATTCTTTTAGCAGGACCAACAGGTTTAAATAAGTGTACAGGATATTTATAAACCTGCTTATTTTAAGATGTGGCCAGGGCTGCCTCCCTAATGAGGCAGCCCTGGCCACATATTTCTGTGCTGTTGGAATTTGAGAGAAATAACTTGCTTCTGGTACCACACTTGTTGAATATTATGATGTCTGAGATTAGGAAGTTCCTTAATCAATGGGGCTGGGTGGACATGTCCTTTAATGTCATGTGTAAGAGATTATGGCCCATATTTTAAAGACAATACCGTGCCTTTAGTGATCGTTATCCGATCACTAATTTGCCGCCACATTCGTAAATGACATATCGAAAATCGCAACACCGCGATCGTAGAATTATGATCACCCATAGAATACCATTGCTACCGCTTGGTATTCTACAGACGAATGTTTGTACATTAATGAACGTTCACCTTAACTGTACCATCGTGGCTGTACAATAACAAAACCTGCGATATCGCAAACTGTGATAGCACAGATATAAATATGGGCCTATCGTTCTTTTTACTCTGCTCAAAATATGAGTTTCTCAAGCAGGCTTATCATCAGACGCATGGCATGGACAGGGAGCAAGAAAAATGCATTTTTAAATTTGCAATATCAGACAATATTTTAAAAATTGATCACTTAAATATACCAGTCAAATTATCAAGACATTGAATGGGAGATGTAAGTTCTTATTGTTACAAATGGTGCTAATTTTGCACCAACCAATCAGATATTAGCTTTTACTGTGCAACCTGGCAGTTGATAGTAAACATCCGTTGCTTCTGGCAACGGGGTCGCGAATAGGTAACCAGTCTGGATTTCGCTGGTAACTGATGGTTGTAGTTAGCTTCTGTTGACTATGGTGCGAACTATTATTCTATACCTGTTAATGGCGTTTAAATGCGAGTGGGCGCAACTTTTTCGCTAATGTCATTATGGACATCATCATGACATAGCATGAAATCATCATTTTTCAAAATGCAATTTGGGCCCCAAAAAGCATTGCGCCTTTTTGGCGCGTCGGACTCTCGTCTGTTCAGGGTGTTTAATACGTCGGGGGGATTGCGTTTTTAGGCCATGCATTATGGGCAATCCAGCATGGAATCCTAAGTCTGCATAGATTTAATTGGGCCGGAAATATGAAACTTTGACTTTTTGTGACTTGTTATTCTATATCTTGTAAGGGTGGTATGTTAATATGCGTGGTTGACGTTTCTTAGTAATGGGTCACGATGACATCCAGCAGGTGATGGTAAACATTCTGGTTCCATGGCACCGGGCAGTTGACAGTTAAAAAATTATGGTTGTTATGGCCATGGCAGCCGGGCGGTTGGTGGTAAGCATTCTGGTGCCTGTGGCAACCCTGGCAGTTGGATAGTAAACATTCTCGTTGCTCTGGCAACGGGGGGGTCGCTATTAGGTAACAGTTCTGCGATTCTCTGGCAAAATGATGGTTGTAGTTAGCCTTCTGTTTGCTATGGTGTGACTCTTATCTATAAATGTAATGGCGTTAAATGCGCGTGGGGCAATTTTGCGTAATGTCATTATGACATAATCATGACATCAGGCAGGAATCATCATTTTTCAAATGACAATTTGGCCCCAAAAGCATGGCTTTTGCGATTCTTACTTCTCGTCTGTTCAGAAGTTGTTTAAATACGTCGGGATTGCAGTTTTTAGCCATGCTATTTATGCATCAGCATGGCATCCTAAAGTCCTGCATAGATTTAATTTGGGCCCAATATGAAACTTTGTATTTTTGTGACTGTTATTCTATTATCTGTCAAAAGGTGTTAAATGCGTGGTTTGCGTTTCTTTAGTATGTCACTATGACATCAGCAGTAGTGATGTAAAACATTCTGGTTGCCATGGCCAACCGAGGCATTGACATTAAAACATTCTAGTTGTTGATGCGACCATGCAAGCAGGGCGGTTGGTGGGAGCATTCTGGTTGCTGTGGCAACCTGCAGTTGAGGCAGTTGATAGTAAACATTCTGTTGTTGGGCAACGGGGTCGCAATAGGTAAGAAGTCTGGATCTTTTAAACCTGAGGTTGTTAGTTAGCCGTCATGTTTGCTATGGTGCGACTCTTATTCCTATATCTGTTAATGGGCGGTGTTACTGCGCGTGGGCGCAATTTTTCGGCAATGTCATTATGACATAATCATGACATCAAGCATGACATTCATCATTTTTTCAAATGCGATTTTGGCCCAAAAGGCATTGCGCTTTTGCGACTATTACTCTCATGTCTGTTCAGCAAGAGTGTTTTTTTAAATACGTCGGGATGCGTTTTTTAGCCTGCCATTTATGGCATCAGCATGCAGCCTAAGTCTGCATGATTTAAATTTGGGCCGAACTATGAAAAACTGTTACTTTTGTGACTTGATATTATAATCTGTCAAAAGGGTGTTAAATGCGTGGTTTGCGTTCTTTAGTCTGTCACTATGAATCAGCAGTTGATGTAAAATGTCTGGTGGCCATGCAACCGGGCAGTTGACATTAAACATTTGGTTGTTAGCCCAGGGCAGCCGGGAGGTTGTTGGGGTGAAGATTCTGGTTGCTGTGGGCACCGGCAGTTGATAGTAAAACATTCTCGTTGCTCTGAAACGGGGTCGCTAATAGGTAAAACAGTAGGGATTTCCTGGTAAACCTGATGGTTGTTCAGTTAGCCTTATGGTTCTGTTGTGCTATGGTGACGACCTCTTATTCTATATCGTGAATGGCTGTTTAAATGCGCGGGGGCGCATTTTCGTAATGTCATTATGACATCACCATGACATTCAAGCATACAATCATCATTTTTTCAAAAGGCAATTTTGGCCCCAAAAAAGCATTGCGCTTTTGCGACTTCTTACTCTCTGTTGTTCAGAAGTGTTAATACGTCGGGATGCGTTTTTTAGGCCATTGCCATTATGGCATCAGATGGCATCCTAAGTTTCGGCATCGATTTTAATTGGGGGCCCAAAAAATGAAACTGTTACTTTTTGTGACTTGTGTATTCTATATCGGTCAAAAGGGTGTTATGGTAATATGCGTGGTTGGTTTCTTTAGCTAAGGTCACTATGACATCAGAAGTTGATTTAGTAACATTAGTGGTGCAATGGCAACCCCCGCGGCAGGCAGTGCATTCAAAACATTCTGGTTGTTATGGCCCATATGGCAGCCGGGGGTTTGGTTGGGTTGGTTGGTTGTAAGCATTCGGTTGCTGTGGCAACTGGCAGTTGATAGTAAACATTCTCGTTGCTCTGGCAACGGGGTCGCCTAGTAAACAGTCTGATTCTTTGGTAAAAACTGATTGTGGTTAGTAGCCTTCTGTTTGCTCTGTTGCGACCTCTTATTAGATCTGTTAATGGCGTGTTTATGCGCGTGGGCAGCAATTTTCGTAATGTCATTATGACATCACCATGACATCAGCATGACATCATCATTTTGTCAAAATGCAATTTTGACCCAAAAAGAATTGCGCTTTTTGCGACTTCTCACTCTATGTCTGTTCAGACAGAAGTTTTGGTTTAAATACGTCGGGATGCAGTGTTTCAGCCATTGCCATAGGGCATCAGCATGGATACTAAGGTCTGCATAGATTAATTTGGGCCCCCAAATATGAAACTTTGTATTTTGTGACTTGTTACTCTATATCTGTCAAAAGGGTGTTCTATGCGTGGTTGGTTTCTTTTAGTAGTGTACTATGAAATCGAGTTGATTGTAAACATTTCTGGTTGCCCATGGCAACGGCAGTTGGGACATTATTAAACATTTGGTTGTTATGGCCCATGGCGACGGGCGGTTGGTGTAAGCATTTGGTTGCTGTGGCAAACCTGGCAGTTGATAGTAAAAACATCCGTTTGCTTCCTGGCAACGGCGGTCGCTAATAGGTAAACAGTCTGGATTCTCTGGTAACCTGATGGTTGTTAGTAGACTTCTGTTTTGCTGATGGTTGACGACCTCTTATTTCGATACTGTTTAATGGCGTTTACAATGCGCTGGGCGCAATTTTTCGTATGTTCATGTAGGACATAATCCATGACATCAGCATGCACATCATCATTTTTCAAAATCAATTTTGGCCCCAAAAGCATTGCGCTTTTGCCGGATACCTCTTCTCTCTGTCTGTTCAGAAGTGTTTAAATAAGCGGGGGGATGCGTTGTTAGCCCATGCCATTATGGGCCTATCAGCATGGCATCCCTAAGTCTGGCATAGATTTAATTTGGGCCCAAAAATGAAACTTTGTACTTTTTGTGACTTGTATCTATTATCTGTCAAAAGGTTTGTTAATATGCGTGGTGGAGTTGCTTTAGTTAATGCACTATGACATCAGCAGGTGATTGTAAAACATTCTGGTTGCCATGGCAAAACGGGCAGGAATAAACATTCTGGTTGTTATGGCCCCGGCAGCCGGCAGGGAGGCAGTTGGTGGTAAGAGTCTGGTTGCTGTGTGAAACCTGGCAGTTGATAGAGTAAACATTCTCGTTGCTCTGGCAACGGGGTCGTAATAGGTAAACCGTCTGGATTCCTCTGGTAACATGATTGGTGTTAGTTAGCTCTGTTTGCTATGGTGGACCTCTTATTCTATACTGTTAATGGCGTTAATTGCGCGTGGGCGCAATTTTTTCGTTAATGTCATTATGACATCATCATGACATCAGCATGACATCATGATTTTTTTCAAAATGGCAATTTTGGCCCCCAAAAAAATCATTGCGCTTTTGCGACTTCTACTCTCTGCTGTCAGAACGTGTTTACATAGTGGGATTGCAGTTTTAGACCATGCCCTTATGGCCTTGCCACAGGTTGAAGCGTCGAGATCCTGTCTGGCTGCATCATTCTGTGTGTCATTCGGTATTGTGACATGGACGCATTTCTAGAATTGCTAAGTGGGTGGCCAGGTACACACGGCCGACTGACTCTCCTAGCCGAGTTCATCACCTGGGACACGGACCTGTCGGCAAGCGCGACACCCAGGCAGAGGACCCAGGTAATCTGCGAGTGCATATACATGTGGTGTACTTTTGTGATCGACTCTGATACTTTGCACTTTATCTCGTCTATATTCACATGTCGCATGTGGCCCATTTGTTCGCCCTCGGGGGGGTTGCTGTGTGTGAATGCATGAAGGCATGCTATAGTCGTACTAGTTCTGACTTTCTTTCTAAGGTGAAATTTCTATTTCTCCGCTCACCCCACTGGATTCGATAATCACCCCGCTCACCTGTATGTGTGGAGATCTAGGTGTATATACCGGTACCAGTCTGGCTATTATTAATGTGATGCCAGAGTGAGTCGGTTCGGACATTGGTGTGCTCTGTTCTAGCTACAGCATGGAGGTAATTAAATATAGGGATGATCGACTTGAGGATGCAGCAGTGGAATGTGCACACCCAATATGAAGCAATGAGACACGTACACTGACGAGGGGAGGGGGAGCAGACGAGCGCAGTGGGTAGGTGATCTTTTTTGTTTTTGGCGGACCTTATGTATCTATTCGAGTAGGATACAGTGAGTAATCCAGTGCTATCCGCGCCCGCTGTAATATATGGAGTACCTTCCGGCCAACCGAGTCTCCTGTGGCCCATATGTGTAGTAGAATATAAACACGTATGTGAGTCAATGGCTTACCCCTCCGCGTTGGTCGTGGGGTAGCACTAACCGTATGTTCCGACGGGAGTCGGCCGTCCTTCTTCACATACTTAGTGTTGCTCTATCCGCAGTTACAGAGAGATGTCAGCGCGTGTATGTGTTCTTGGTAGGCCTGGAGTGTGTGCTTTTGTGACTCTGTCGTCTATATGTTTAGACGCGGCCTTGCATCTGGCCTTGTTGCTAATAGCATCTGCCTTGGGTTTTGGGTTGGGGGGGTAGGTCCCGTACACTGCGGCAGAACACATTGTGTTTGGGTATTTGGTCAGCGGAGGGGATACCCTTTGCAGAAATGCGTAGATGGCCGTGTTGTATAATCATGAATAGCTCGGGAAAGCGTTCCTCTAATAAATAAACGTTCCCGCGTCGCCGAGCACGCCACCTATGTGTGATCCTTTTGCGCCCTGGAAAAGTCCTGGATCATGAGGGCTATGACGTTCCTCAGGAGTTGGGACGAGTCTGCATCTAAGCGTACTCGATGCACGTACACATGCCACCTGTCCTATCATTTTGTCTATGTCCCGCCCCAGCCCCCCCTACCTAACTGTCGATGTCCATGATAGTTTGATAACGCGTGACCACTATCTCTGACAAAACGGCGAGCATATGTTAAAGTAGAGGGGGAGCGGGGTGTCACGCAGTTGACGTTATCGTGGCATTGTGTATACGTATGGTTCCATCAGTTAATATTCAGTAAACAACTAAATCTTGAACTTGACAACTTGACAGTTTCGGTGATAGTGTTTCAGACAATGTTCTACAAGGGTCAGTAAATGATATCATGAGACACGGTTCATTCATGAAAGAGTAATTAGTATTATTTTTTAATTTTATTAATATTGGGAGAAAAATGGAGCGGACATGTAGGTAAGTTTTGCCCAATTGCATTACTGCTTTAATTACTGCTTTAATTCCTTCAGACAACTACCGAATGGTTTATTGGTTAGTCTATCGTAAGGGAATATCAGGCCAATAAACCCTCACTGTCTTCTGGACAGTTCCACATTTTCACTATTCTTACACCCTTTCTACACCTGAAGAAAACATGCATACAAGAAAAATAATTTTTAAATTGTAAATGCAATCAATTTCTTATTTTTCTTTGACATTCTTAGATTTTTTAAAATAATATTATTGGTTACATGCACCCAGACTCTCTTTTTTGTTATAATTTTTTGTTTCCTATAATATGATTCTTCTCCCAAAATTGAGATTGATTGAGCAACTAAGCAGATTTATTTTACTAGTGTTTTATTGGTATTATTGTTTTAAAACATTGCAAAAATGACAGTAGAAGACAGTCCTAGATATGTAACAACATGGATCATTGACAAGAATCTAACTTATATTTTTTTTCAACAGGACTTCCTAGCCCTCCACCTTGTACCCTAAGAAAGCATAAAAACAACAGGAAACCCCGAACTCCATTCACCACCTCACAACTTTTGGCTTTAGAGAGGAAGTTTAGGCAAAAACAGTATCTGTCTATGCAGAAAGAGCAGAGTTCTCTAGTTCTCTAAACCTCACAGGACCCAAGGAAGATCTGGTTCCAAAACAGAAGAGCAAAGGCAAAAAGGCTACAAGAAGCAGAGTTGGAAAAGTTGAAACTGGCTGCCAAACCCCTATTGCCCCTCCTTTGCACTACCATTTCCCTTAAGTGCTCAATTGGGTCACATCAACATAAGCCCCACCAACTCTTTCCAGAGACCTGGCCTTCCTGTGCATGGACTTTTTACTGCACCCAGTTACATATGGGATGATATCTTTCATAAAGATTTGAGATGGACAATGCCATAGAAAGGTGTATAGAAATGCATTTCACTACACAAATCAATGCTCTAGAGAACAAACAGGAACACTGACCTCACACCTTTTGATTTTTGCAAATACAAATTTTCTATTGGTTATTTCATGTGGTGGCACAAAAAATGCCTACATACAAGAAAAATACAGTGTCGTGTGTACAGAAAATCTGTTTAGTTAAGCGAGAGTTAAAGGCCCAGAACTGTCTAAGAATATAAAATAATAAATGAGGAAACAAGTAAAATATTGTATATAAGACAACCAAATATCTTCAGAATGCACTCTTTAGATAGAGAAAACACAAGTGCCCTAGTCTTTGTTGCATATAACAAAGAAATGAACTCTACGATCAAGACCTTAAAATGATTTATATGTAAACTTGGGCTGGAATTTAGTTTAAATAATTTTATTAAGTTTTTTCATTTCTGTGAAACTGTCTAGCATTTATTAATTTTGTCATAGAAAATGTAAAGACTTTTTTTAGCATCCAAAATCTCACAAAACCCTAATAATAGCCTGGATCTGTTAGGTCATTAGCGTCACTATTCTCACCACAACACTGTTCCTTTACTTTTACACTGTGATGTGTTACATATGTTATTTATTACCCTTTTATATGAACAAAGTTATTGAAAAAACCTTTACAACCTTTTTTAACAGATGTTTGGCGCTCTGCAAGCAAAAATTGCTCAATGCTAAATGTGTGTAGTTAGATATATAGATGACATCCATTTAACACTCTTAAAATATATTTAAAGGGCATGTCCACCATACCCATCCATATTTATGGTTTGTCCCAAACCAAAGACCAGTATACTAACCTGTGTAACTGTGGTCTCTCCACCAGTGTCCTGCTTCCTGGTAGCAGCCATCTGTCATGGCCATTATAATAAGTGCCCTATCACTGACCTCTTACTAGTATCTTGTGGCTGCCCAGCACACTTTCTGCAACAATTAAGAGAATCAGCAGAGAAAAGGCGGGGGGAGGAGGGAGAGGGAGATGTTTAAGCAGAGCAGGGTCCATGGTGAAGCTGTGCAGAATTTATAATGTCACAGGCACTTAAGGAAGGCTGTGAGTAAGGAGGGTGGGGGCAGTTAGGAGCACTCACAAAACATTAATAATTTTTGATAAAGCAAGCACAGATTAATAGTGAGTACCATATTTTACTTCTCGCAAATTGTAGTTTCATATCATTTAAAGTTGTTTGAGTGAGTATAGTGACCCATTAAGGCTATCGACTTATGGCTGCTTACCGGTGTGTCCTCTATGCAGCTGTGTGAGCTTATTAAGCTTGCAGAGAGAGCAAAAAAATGCATATTTCTGTGCTGTTGGAATTTGAGAGAAATAACTTGCTTCTGGTACCACACTTGTTGAATATTATGATGTCTGAGATTAGGAAGTTCCTTAATCAATGGGGCTGGGTGGACATGTCCTTTAATGTCAATGTGTAAGAGATTATGGCCCATATTTATAAAGACAATACCGTGCCTTTAGTGATCGTTTTCCGATCACTAATTTGCCGCCACATTCGTAAATGACAGATCGTAAATCGACAACCGGATGTAGAATTATGATCACCCATAGAATACCATTGCTACCGCTTGGTATTCTACAGACGAATGTTTGTACATTAATGAACGTTCACCTTAACTGTACCATCGTGGCTGTACAATAACAAAAACCTGCGATATCGCAAACTTGTGATAGCACAGATTATAAATATGGGCCTATCGTTTTACTTTTTACTCTGCTCATAATGAGTTTCTCAAGCAGGCTTATCATCAGACGCATGGCATGGACAGGGAGCCAAGAATGCATTTTAATATTGCAATATCAGACAATATTTTAAACAATTGATCACTTAAATATACCAGTCAAATTATCAGACATTGAATGGGAGATGTAGTTCTTATTGTTACAAATGGTGCTAATTTTGCACCAACCAATCAGATATTAGCTTTTAAATGGTAAATATCATCTGACTGGTTGAGGCAAGATTAGCACCATTTTTAAAGGGGAACTGTGGCCTCCAAGCAAGTTAAGTTTAAATGAAAGGCCAGTTTCCTACCTTTAAAACGAGCCATCAATCACCTCTCTACGTGCTCCACAGCCCAAGATATAAAGAAATGACTGACCAGAAAGTTAATGGGTGGGAGGCTGACTTGTGACATTCCTGAGGCTTCTCCTGCACAGTGCTGCCGGTGAGTACAGCCTCAGACTCCCTCAGTGTGTGAGGGAGACAGGAAGTCCCTCCTCTGTGCTGTGTAGAACTGACAGAGAAGGAAAGGGAATCTACAGCCCTTCTCTTTCACTGTGTTGGGGGCTGATTCCACAGAGTTTTCTGTGGGGGGGGGGGGTCTGAGTAACCCATGGCATCCACGAGTGGGCGGGGCTTAGGCACCCACGAGTGGGGCTACATGGGGCTGTAAGAAAATGGGCCATGGGGGGCCTGCAACTGGAGGGACCATGGGGTCCATGAGTGGGAGGGACCAGGGGTGCTGCAAAGGGGAGAAGGAGATACAGGACAGATTGACAGTTTCAGAGCAGGTAGTGCAGGGGACCTGGTGATGCTGCCGCCATATCACACACAAAAATGTATATATCTTCAAATCTATGCAAAATAAACAATAAAAAAAAATTGCAAAAATTCTCAGGGGAGCAATTCCTATCAATTTACCTCAATTTACCTAAAGTCATTTTTGGACCACAGTTCCCCTTTAATGATAAGAACTTTTATTACATCTTCCTGTCAGTATCTAGAGACATTGGAAGTTATCTCTGATGTAAAAGTAACAGGATAGTTAAAGGGCATGTCCACCCTAAAAAAAAAATTGATATATGGTAGATACCCCCTGACACCAACCCCACACCAACACCATTCTTTAAAAAAATGTTTAGAACTGTACTTCCAGCCCTTTACTTCCACAGCGGACTGATGAGGCTCTGCTTGCCGGAACTTGCATGTAGGGGTGGTCCGGCAGCTGCATCTGTGATTGGCTAAGACGCAGCCAATCCCAGACTTAGCTGCTATCAATGGAGATCACCGCGGGAATGAAGGGCTGTAAGTACAGTTTTTTTTAAAGAAATAACTGGGATGGGCAGGGGGCATCTACCAATATCAAAATGATTTTATTCTAGGTGTAACGACAAGCAGGATTGATCTGGATGGAATTAATTTAATTTTTAATTATTAGAATAGCACCTCATTCATTAATCCAAGTATTATGACAATTTGCAAATACAGTAATTTGATGACAAAAGAGATGTAAAAATGCACAATAAATGCCAGATAGAGGAAAAATAAAATATCTAAACTGAAATAGATTAGATTTATTATAATTTTTAACACCTGTATGCTGTAACTTTTCCTTTTGAGTAAATATATTTAGATTATCACTGCTCATACAGTTCAGGAAAGAGACCATCCATTAGTGACTTGACAGGTCTGGCAAGGGGGAGGAGGAGGGACCTGCAACCAGATAGAGTAAAGTCTATATTAACCAGGTGCAGTCACATAAAGTATAAATTGCTTAATCCTGATACTACTGATTTTAAAGGTATCTCATCTGACTCACAGATGCAGTATTCAAAAGGGAAGTATTTGCCATCATTAAACAGTATTTCATTAGAGTCAAAAGCATTCACTGTTCTGCCTCAGATCAAACGTCATATTATAAATCAACAAACAGAAAAATAACTATTACTATGTATAACTAACATTTACAGATAAAATAAAACAGAAAGAAAGCACAGTATTTGTGTCATTAAATAATTTTCAGTGGTCATTAACATGATTCTTTTTAGCGACCAAACAGGTTTAATAAGTGTACAGGATATTTATAACCTGCTTATTTTAAGATGTGGCCAGGGCTGCCTCCCAATGAGGCAGCCCTGGCCACATATTTCTGTGCTGTTGGAATTTGAGAGAATAACTTGCTTCTGGTACCACACTTGTTGAATATTATGATGTCTGAGAAGGAAGTCCTTAATCAATGGGGTGGGTGGACATGTCCTTTAATGTCAATGTGTAAAAGAGTTATGGCCCATATTTATAAAGACAATACCGTGCCTTTAGTGATCGTTATTCCGATCAATAATTGCCGCCCAATTCGTAAATGACAGATCGTAAATCGACAACCGCGATCGTAGAATTATGATCACCCATAGAATAACCATTGCTACCGCTTGGTATTCTACAGACGAATGTTTGTACATTAATGAACGTTCACCTAACTGTACCATCGTGGCTGTACAAAACAAAAACCTGCGATATCGCAAACTGTGATAGACAGATATATAAATATGGCTATCGTTCTTTTTACTCTGCTCATAATATGAGTTTCTCAAGCAGGCTTATCATCAGACGCATGGCATGGACAGGGAGCCAAGAATGCATTTTAAATATTGCAATATCAGACAAATATTTTAAACAATTGATCACTTAAATATACCAGTCAAATTATCAGACATTGAATGGGAGATGTAAGTTCTTATTGTTACAAATGGTGCTAATTTTGCACCAACCAATCAGATATTAGCTTTTAAATGGTAAATATCATCTGACTGGTTGAGGCAAGATTAGCACCATTTTTAAAGGGGAACTGTGGCCTCCAAGCAAGTTAAGTTTAAATGAAAGGCCAGTCCTACCTTTAAAACGAGCCATCAATCACCTCTCTACGTGCTCCACAGCCCAAGATATAAGAAATGACTGACCAGAAAGTTAATGGGTGGGAGGCTGACTTGTGACATTCCTGAGGCTTCTCCTGCACAGTGCTGCCGGTGAGTACAGCCTCAGACTCCCTCAGTGTGTGAGGGAGACAGGAAGTCCCTCCTCTGTGCTGTGTAGAACTGACAGAGAAGGAAAGGGAATCTACAGCCCTTCTTTCACTGTGTGGGGGCTGATTCACACAGTGTTTTCGTGGGGGGGGGGGGTGGGGTCTGAGACCCATGGCATCCGAGTGGGCGGGGCTTAGGCACCACGAGTGGGGCTACATGGGGCTTGTAAGAAAATGGCATGGGGGCCTGCAACTGGAGGGACCATGGGGTCCATGAGTGGAGGGGACCAGGGGTGCTGCAAAGGGGAGAAGGAGATACAGGACAGATTGACAGTTTCAGAGCAGGTAGTGCAGGGACCTGGTGATGCTGCCGCCATATCACACACAAAAATGTATAATCTTCAAATCTATGACAAACAATAAAAAAAAAAATAAAAAATGCAAAATTCAGGGGGACAATCCTATCAATTTACCTCAATTACCTAAAGTCATTTTTGGACCACAGTTCCCTTTAATGATAAGAACTTTTATTACATCTTCCTGTCAGTATCTAGAGACATTGGAAGTTTCTCTGATGTAAAAGTAACAGGATAGTTAAAGGGCATGTCCACCCTAAAAAAAAAATTGATTAGGTAGTACCTCCTGCCCACCCCAACCACCATTTCTTTTAAAAAAATGTTTAGAACTGTACTTCAGCCCTTTACTTCCACAGCGGACTGATGAGGCTCCCTGCTGCCGGAAATTGATGTAGGGGCTGGTCCGGCAGCTGCATCTGTGATTGGCTAAGACGCAGCCAATCCCAGACTTAGCTGCTATCAATGGAGATCACCGCGGGAATGAAGGGATGTAAGTACAGTTTTTTTTAAAGAAATAACTGGGATGGGCAGGGGGCATCTACCATATATCAAAATGATTTATTCTAGTGTTGTAACGACAAGCAGGGATGATCTGGATGGAATTTAATTTAATTTTAATTATTAGATAGCTACCTCATTTCATTAATCCAAGTAATTATGACAATATTGCAAATACAGTAATCTGAGACAAAAGAGATGTAAAAATGCACAATAATGCCAGATAGAGGAAAAATAAAATATCTAAAACTGAAATAGAAATTAGATTTATTATAATTTTTAACACCTGTATGCTGTAACTTTCCCTTTGAGTAATATATTTAGATATCACTGCTCATACAGTTCAGGAAAGAGACCATCCATTAGTGACTTGACAGGTCTGGCAAGGGGGAGGAGGAGGGACCTGCAACCAGATAGAGTAAAGTCTATATTAACCAGGTGCAGTCACATAAAGTATAAAGCTTAATCCCTGATACTACTGATTTTAAAGGTATCTCATCTGACTCACAGATGCAGTATTCAAAAGGAAAGTATTTGCCATCATTAAACAGTATTTCATTAGAGTCAAACGATTCACTGTTCTGCCTCAGATCAAACGATCATATTATAATCCACAAACAGAAAAATAACTATTACTATGTATAACTAACATTTACAGATAAAATAAAACAGAAGAAAGCACAGTATGTGGTCTAAATAATTTTCAGTGGTCAATTAACATGATTCTTTTAGCAGGCCACACAAAGGTTTAAATAGAAGTACAGGATATTTAAAACCTGCCTTCTTTAAGATGTGGCCAGGGCTGCCTCCCTAATGAGGCAGGGTGAAGCACATTACAGAGCAGCACCCTGGGAGGCAGCAGTTTTGATGCCAGAAAAGTAAAAAAAAAATCTGCACCACCAATAATAAATTAGTTTAACTGCGTAATAAAACCCCATTGGTCAACCACTAGGAGGGGGAGGGGAGTATGGGTAAAATGTATATGAAGCCCCATATGCCTGGGGCCCATGATTTTTTCATATGCCTGGAGTCTAGATGCCAGAGGAACCCAAAAATGCCGTTTGTAAAAAAAAAATTTCGGGAGGTACTGTCACTTTAAATAGCAGGGGAAGACATGACTTACATTGCACAACAGAATGCAGCTACAACTCTTCCCCCTCCTTTCTGAATGACTATTCATTTGATCAAAATAAATGTTTGCACAGCCCTGCAGATCAAAAATCAATGTTGGACTTCAGTTACCAGTCACTGTGGGCATCTAATACCAGTCACTGTGGGCAGGTATTACCAGTCATTGTGGGCATTATTTACCAGTCATTTGTATAAAGCCCCTCCCCCTTCTGGACATTACCCACTTTCAATTATAAAATGACACCCCTTCCAGCAGTGTAGGCAAGGGGGGCAGCATTTGGAGTTTTTTCAGGTGCCAAGAATTCTAGAGACAGCCCTAAATGTGGCTGTGTATTACCTACCATTATCAATTTATCGTTAATGTCCACATCATTACCAGTAGCCTAAGCCCTAAGCTACAAAACTAAGGGCCCTTTAAGAGCCCTCACAGCATTCATCCAAGGGGCTTGAAAAGAAAAAACAACGTCTTATATTGGACATAAGTAGAAAGAATTGTCCCTTTTCCTGTGCTTGCAGTTTTACAGTAGCAGCTGGGCAGCAGGAATGCTTGGTTTAAAAAGTTTCTTTAAAGGACAACTATACTGGTGAAACACACACATGGTCAGCAGAGAGTTAAATAGGTATACAATAAAACCCACCTATTCTTGTGTTCCTGTGTTATGTCAGAAAGAAGATTTTAATGTCTAAACTCCAGTTCCCCGGACCATAAATCCTGCCTATCCCTTTCAGTCAGCGACGAAATTTCGCTGTAGTACTGTAGGATAAGGTGATACATTTTTATTTTGGACTAACAGTTCATTTTTACAGTATATGCTACTGGACTAATACTGCTACAACCATTTTATCTGCAACCCTCTCTTATCTACAACATGCTAATAGTGAAATTTACTTTCTGCCCAGAGCTTCCGGAGTTCTTGTGGCTGTAATGAGCTGGACTTCAAAGTAGGAATTCTCTGCATCCTTGTAATTTTTTTTAAAAAAAGGAGTAGGTTGGGGAACTTAGCACAACATACATATACATTTAACTTGTTTTCCATTTTATGAGTATAATTGTCCTTTAATTCTCATTTGAAAGACCATATCAGTATATCAATCGGTACACCAGTTGGTCAGAAAGACTGAGCAAGACACAGCATGAGCTTTTGCTGTGCCACTGAACTACAGAACCTGAAATCTATTCATTATGAATTCTGCAGGCAACATAGACATGGCTGTGGGGTGGTAAGCCTTCATCTACGCTACGTGACAACCTACATTTAGTGGTGACTTTTGTCAACGTGGTAGTCATTACATAAATGTATTTCTTGTCTGTGGTACAATAGACTAATAAAAAATTCCTCCCAAAGGGAAATAATCCCTCTTAAATATGGTATATCAATTTTTTTTCAGAGAATATTTCCCAAGGTGCACCAAATCAATAGTTAATATAATAATAATTAAAACAATGGCTGGCCAGCCTCAATTAATATTTCTATAAATATATAATCTCCCTTTATAAATTGATTACCATAGCTTATATCTATTCATGGACTCTAGTATACATATATATCAAAATTACAATTTTCCTGGTCCTTTATGGCAGTGGTCACTAATAGGTTAAACCCTCCCAGACACCAAGCATGGACAGGAAATATGCAATTAATAAAAGCAAACCCCACCCCCTCCTCACCAGTCCTTTTCTTATTCCTCACATGGATAATTCTCGCCATATAAAATAAAACCAGCTTGTTCCTGTTCTCCTTCATTTAGCCGAGCTGAGGGGGTCCCCTTTTATGGTTTTAATTCAGCTCCCCAGTCCGTGTCAGCCCATTCTTGGGTCTCAGTGTGGCAATTCCTACTTCTGGGTTTGCGCTCACGCATGTGTGATTACGTCATCGCGTCTTACAGCTTTTGGCGTGAGTAGCGCCCTCTCACTCTGTTTGTGAAGTGGGCTTACGCTATCTGCTGCCATACTCAAAACTGGTTGCTGCTAGCCTAATATTACTTTTGATTTTTGGTAGGTATCCTTTCCTTTAGGGATATCATCCATTAGTTTTTGCATGGATCATAATATTTTGGAACTTTTTTATTGTAGGCTAAATATGAGCTCCAGGGGACACAGGCCAAGATCTAGGTCTAGGGGTGAGCATCTTGATATCAGGCATGTAATATCTTTCATTTATTGTTAATATATTTATTATAACAACATTTTCTCACTTCCTAGGGATTCATCACGGCATAAGGAAGGAAAACATAATGAGAAATCTAGGAGAGGCTGCACAACTTGTGATAACCAGATGGCCAAAGGAAGAAATTTTCATAAGAATGACTAAATATGTTTTATATGGATTTAAAAATATGGATTTTGAATTTGTGAGATGACGTGATGCATGGTGGCTCAAGTTTCTCTGTCTGTTTTGGCATCTATACCTCAAGTTTCCTTACCTATTCAGGCATCCACATCTGAGTCAGTGGCAGTCCCTTCAGCTCCAATTTTGGAATTTCAAGGGTCAGAGGCTGAGGAAGAGTGTGAGCTGTCATTTCCTCCTGAAACAGTTCAAAGCCTTATCAAAGTTATGAGAACCACCCTCATTTCAAAGAAAGATCCATCTAATATTGCTCCTGTTGATAGGATGCTCTTTTCTCCAGTACTAAAAGCTTCCTTTTTTCTGCATTCAACTATGGCCAAAAGTATTACTGAAGAGTGAGACAATCCAGACTGTAAATTTGTTTTATCATCAAAATTTTCTACCGAATACCCCATGCTGGAAGATGTTTAATATTGGGACTCTGCACACAAATTAAATGCTGCCATTTCTTGGCTTTCTAGAAACGCTCTTTTACCTGAAGAAGATTAAGTGGCCTTGAGAGAACAGGATTCGATTTTAAAGATGGCATATTCTATTGCTGGAGCCTCCCTTAGTCAAGCCATAGCTGGGGTGGATCTTATCAAAGCTTCCAGTCTGGGTAAAAGAAGATGCTGTTTCTAAAGGAGTGCCTAAAGAAGAAATAATTACTGTCCTTAAAGGCTCAGGAAGCCTCCTTGTATCCTGAATGTTTGGTCGCACACGTGTTTTTAAATGTTTGAATAAAGATATATCTGTTGTATTCAATTAGATCAACTGGACTTGAAATGTAGTTCTTGAAGACGTTTCGCTAGTCATCCGACTGGCTTTCTCAATTCAGAATGACTTGTACAAGAATCTGGGCAATTATGTCCCCTGGAAAATCCCAATTAGCATATCACAGCCAGGTGTTAAGGGTGTGATTAGAGTGGCTAAGAGGTGTTATAGGAACGCCCAGAGTAAGGTGTTAAAACAGCATTGTAACTGGCAGACAGTTGGTGTCGACCCCCCCACCTCTATTTGGCTTGGTTTCTTATTTTCACATAAATGGCCTCCTTAACACTCTCTTGAACCAGTCCACGTTCTTCGCCAGTATGTTAACATTACAATCTTCAAAGGTATGTCCTTTATCCTTAAGATGCAGATACACGGCTGAGTCCTGACCAGGAATTGGCTCTTCTGTCTGGGCCATACGTTGATGCAGTTGCTGTTTGGTCTCCCCCACATACAAATCAGAGCATTCTTCACTGCACTGCATATATGATGTCGCTTTTCTTGTGTTTTGGTATTGGGTCTTTCGGATGTACCAATTGCTGCCTCAGTGTGTTGTTCGGTTAAAGCAGACAGGGATACGATGTTTTTTGAAAATTCTTCTTAATTCTCGGAGACCCCTGCTAATATGGGATGACCATGTTCTTCCTCCTGTCTTGCTTTTCCCCTTCACTGTTGGTATTCGTGTTTCTTCTTTCCTCTACTTCTTTTGACAAAGGCCCAGTCTGGATATCCACAATTTTAAGGGCTCCTCTGAGATGTTTCATTTCTTTCCTTCGCCTCTGTGCTAGTGGGGATGTTCTCGGCTCTGTGTTGCAGGGTTTTGATGACACCCAGCTTGTGATCTAAAGGGTGGTGGGAGTCAAACATCAAATACTGATCTGTGTGTGTTGGTTTTCTGTAAACCTCTACTTCCAGTTTACCATTTTCCTTAACTTCTACCAAGCAGTCCAAGAAAGCCAGTTTGTTGTTTTGTACCTCTTCCCTTGTGAATTTAATGTTTTGGTCCACCGCATTAATGTGTTCTGTGAAAGCTTGTACTTCCTTCTGGTGGATTTTAACCCAGGTGTCATCAACATATCTGAACCAGTGGCTGGGTGCTATGCCCTTAAAGGTATTAAGCGCCTGTGTTTCTACCTCCTCCATGTAAAGGTTGGCCACAATAGGTGAAACTGGAGATCCCATAGCACATCCATGTTTTTGCTTATAGAACTTATCCCTGTATTTGAAATAGGTGGTATTCAGGCACAAGTCCAACAAGGAACACACCTGTTCTGGGTTGAGATCAGTTCTGCTGGTATGTACAATACACCAACTGTCTGCCATGTACAATGCTGTTTTAACACCTTACTCTGGGCGTTCCTATAACACCTCTTAGCCACTATCTAATCACACCCTTAACACCTGGCTGTGATATGCTAATTGGGATTTTTCCAGGGTACATAATTGCCACAGATTCTTGACAAGTCATTCTGAATTGAGAAAGCCAGTCGGATGACTAGCGAAACGTCTTCAAGAACTACATTTCAAGTCCAGTTGATCTAATTGAATACAACAGATATACCATGACCTGGATGAATGAGAACCTTCACAAGCATGTTTGAATAAAGATTTTAAGTTTTATGGAACAATATTCGGTAGCCTACCTGGACTTTCATTTTTCGTATGTGCTCTTAAAGGATAACTATACTAAAATTTAACTTTTTAAAAATTTAAAGTACTGTTAAGGAGCTACAGCACTAAAAGTTTAATTTTCCAGGTTAGCCCTGGACTAATTCTTTACTAAAGATAGTATTGAAGCCAGGAGGGAGACTGGCAGAATCAGTTTTCTTTGGGCTGGTGCTCCTCACAGAAACAGTATTGGGAGGTAGGAATTACCAGGCCTATATCCCTTTCCTAACAACTTTTCATTTTAACTATATTTTTAAAAAAAACTTTATACACACAATATCCTTTAAGGATATCTGTCTAGATTTTTCTACTGATGCAGCTCTGGATAGGATGAAATTATCTGTTTGTTTTATGGGTCTGTCAGTTTTCTTCAGAAGATCTTTATGGTTAAAGTAATAAAAAACCGATGTCCCTTCTATAATGAGTCTGTTATCCTTGCCATTACAGGAAGATCTTTTATTTGGTAAGAAGATGAAAGAACCTATTTCCAGAAACAAAATCTTAATTTAAAGGGTATCTCCAATGGTTAAAACCACTTTGTGCTATTCAGTTACTGTATATCGAAGAACGGGAGGTAAAGGAGCTATGTCTTTCCTCCTGTTCTTCAATAAAACGTTCAGGAGCCAGGAATGAAGGTTAGAAACTTATCCAGTCTCTCTCTACTCCACCGTATCTTTTGACAGGTCTCGGTTAACCCAGCCCATTCACCTCTGGGCAGAAACTCATATGTTGCATCTAAAAGCCCAGTTCTTCGCGATCATTCAGAATGTGGAAGTGGATTTTCTGAGCAGGAGGAAATTTCTACCAGGGGAAATGTCTTTTGAACAACAACATTTTCTAGCTGATATTGAACAGATGGGGTCCTCTTTAAGTGGATCTAATGGCGTTCTTCAAACTGAAGAAATTCTGTTCCAGACACCCGAACCGGAAAGCTCTAATAACAGACGCTTTCTCGATAACATGGAATTTGAGGAGAGCTTATATATTCCCCCCATTCTCTCTCATAGGTAAGGTTCTACAAAAAAATTATGACGAGAAAGCCATAATAGTAGCAGTGATTCCTCTCTGGGAGAGAAGACCATGGTTTCCTCTGCTGTTAGAACTATCAACCACAGATCCATTTCTCCTTCCAGTAGTCCTGGACCCACTGAAGCAGTGCCCAGTAAACTTTGCTGACCCTACCAGATTATCTTTAGCGGCTTGGCTTCTGAATGCGAATCATTAAAGGGCATCTATAGAGGGAAAATGTAATTATTTTGTGTTCTATAATTCCCCCCAATCCTCAGAGTACCTTTTACTTCAGTTTCCCAATGGCTCCTTCCTGCTCACTAAAATGCTTGGCAAATACTGGGTTAAAAACAGAAGTAAATGGAAGGAGAATGAAGCAGAAAGAGCAGGACTGTGTCCCCCTTCTCCTAGGCTTTAAATAATTTATTGCCTGTCAAAGGGAAATTGGGCTGCAGTGACAGAACAACTGAGACACTTGCTCTCTACAGGCTTACATATGGAGTTTGTTTTTTGTTTTTTTTTTACAAAGGTTAGAGTGACGTGTATGAGGTTAATGCACATGATCGGCTTGGTTCACAGCCGGATTATATGAACAGGGAATGACCAGAGGGAGGGAGCGGGGAGCTCTGCAGTAAATCAGACTGTGTGCAAACAGACAGCATACACTAACGTTTTATATGTCTGGATTGGAGCAATGTATACATTTCACTATAGATGCCCTTTAAGAAGTCTAGGCCTGTCAGAAGCAGCTGTCAATACTCTTCTAGAGTCCAGAAAGAAATCTACATCAGCAGCATATTACAAGGTCTGGGATACATATTTACTATGGTGTTAAGCTAGGTACACACCTAACGATTTTTCCTCCTGACCGGCCGTTCGATACTTTCGACCGGTCGGCCAGGAGGAAGGACTGCAAAAGCAGCCGCGTCCGATAGTCACCGCGACCGATCGTGCGGTCCATAGAGGACCGCACGATCGGATGAGGTTTTCCACCCTGTCCGATCGTCCTTTCGTCCGATTCGGACGAACGGTCGATCGGACATTGGCACATTCGGATGCGATAATTTCGGTCCGATCGACCAATACACTGAACTATCGGTCGATCGGACCGAAATATCTCATCGTGTGTACCCAGCTTTAGTCTAAATCTCTTCCTGTATCAGAAGTTTCAGAACTATCAGAGATTAAACTGGTACAGTTCCTACAATCCTACAAGATAAGGGTCTAGCTTCTGCTACTTTTACAACACTAATCACAGCAATTTCTTTCCTTTCAGGAATAAAATGGGCTTTTCAGCCTGATTGTTAGATTCTTTAAAGCTTTAAAACATATTATGCCTTAAAGGGTTAAACTGGCTTCGTGGGACTTATCTTTGGTTCTGAAAGTGTTGTTGTGTTCCCCGTTTGAACCAATTGATGGTATTTCTAATACCTTACTTACCTGAAAGCTTTCTTTTCTTCTAACAATAACATCATCAAGGAGACTTGCAGAAATTGAGTTAAACATTTCAGAAAATTTCCTGTTTCTGGAAGATAGGTTGTCTTCAGATTTGATGAGTCGTTCTATTGTAAAATCATCTCAGATTTATATCTTAAAGGGTAACTGTGGTCTCCAATTCTTCCAAACTATTAAGTATTATATAAAAAGCCTTCCACTGTACCTTCAAAATAAAACCTAAATCGTATCTCTAAATAAGATTTATGAGAAGTTATTCCTGGAAAGGTTTAGCAATATTACTTCCTGCTTGAAAACTTCATGTTTTCAGCCATGTGACCAGCTTGTAGTCATGTTATCAGTCTCTGCCTTCATTAATAGGCTCCCCTTCTCAACTGTCATTCCCCCCCCCCCCAGCACTTCCTGTTCATTAAGTCTTAACTGAGCATGCTTCGCCCCAGGGGGTGGAGGGCGTAGCAGAGGTCTGGTGATGTCACAAAAGCTACTGAAAACAGGAAATTTGAACATTCACCCCAATGTGGGGGTGGGGTTTGCCTTTATTGCAAAGTATGACAGAATTTTCTGTTATTTACAACCTAAATAACAGCACTGCCATATTTAAGCTGATCTATATACTATCAGGGAGATTCAATAAAAGTTCTTACAGTTTAAAATGGTGCTAATTTAGCCCCAACCAATCAGATCTTATTTAACATTTGAAAGCTAACATCTGATTGGTTGGGGCAAAATTAGCACCATTTTAAACGATAAGAACTTTTATTGAATAACCTTGTATGTGGCAAGACAGAAGTAATGATCATGCACACCTTTAACAATCTTAAATGCTGCATGCCTCCTGTCACCAACACAGGTAGGTAAATTTAAAAATAAAGAAGCTGGGCACACCAGTCTTCAGCATTGCAATAACATGATTTATTGGGACTTTTTTTTGTCTGAAAAAGTCACAGGATGTGTGCCAAAACGTCACTATAAATCACGTTATTGCAATGCTGTAAGACTGGTGTGCCCAGCTTCTTCATTTTTCGATCTATATACTAGAACCAGGTCTCAAAGTGAACTGAAAACATGGAGATCCCTAAGCACGAAGCAGGGGACTGGTAATGCCATCCAAGTGAGGCCCCCGGAGCTTCCCATAGAACGCCAAACAAGCAGAGGCAGACGTGAACTTCCAACGCAAGCTACCCTTTCTGAATATCTGCAGGCGTGGAGTGATCTACCAGTGGGGGCAAACATGGACCGGGGAGAACAGTTTGAAACCCACAGTGGTTCATACATGCAGAGAAGTAAGGAACAGTGAGGTTCATTTCTGCTGAGATGCTGCTCATATATGGGAAGGAGGCCTCACAGGTTGTGAAGTGCTCCACACCGACCACAGTCCCCTGCAATGTTGTTTCAGAACTTCAACCTGGAAAATCAGCTTATGAACAATTGAGATCTGTATCTCTGTGAAAAGAAAATTTTGTATTGGAACAATGTGTGAAGGTACAAACGACTAATATTTTGCTTTCTGACTATTTGCTGCTTGTTACAAATGCAAGTTGATGGTGCAAATTGGAAAATATTCTCTGAATAAAATTAGATGTAGCATATTTAAGAGGGGTTATATTATATATATACTAGACATTAAGCCTGTTGCATAAACGGGCGCTAGAAGCCCAGAGTGCCCCCTTAGTGTACCAAGGCCATAGCACCCCTCCTCCATGGCCAGAGTCCCCTCTTAGTATACCAAGGCCAGAGTCCCCCCTCAGTCCCAAATCCAGGGTCCCCCCTTTGTCCCAAATCCAGAGTCTACCCTGTCCCAAATACAGCCCCCCGTCTCGAATCCAGACCCCTGTCTCAAATCCACCCCCCTGTCTCAAATCCAGCCCCCCCGTCCCAAATCCATCCCCACTCTGTCCCAAATCCATCCCCACTCTGTCCCAAATCCATCCCCACTCTGTCCCAAATCCAGGGTCACCCCCTCTGTCCCAAATCCCCCTCTGTCCCAAATCTGTGGTCCCCTTCTTTCCCAAATCCAGGGTCCCCTCTCTGTCCCAAATCCAGGGTCCCCCCCTCTGTCCCAAATCCAGAGTCCCCCCCTCTGTCCCAAATCCAGAGTCCCCACTCTGTCCCAAATCCAGAGTCCCCCACTCTGTTCCAATCCAGGGCTCCCCTCTGTCCCAAGCAACCTTACTTGCAGTTTGGGTCATTGCTGAGTTCTGCCTCCTGCGTGTTTCCTGTGTTTCTCTCTCTAGTGGTGAGTCAATAGGAACTGCAGAGACAATTTTACCATCTCCCTCTAATGGTGAGTCCATAGGAACTGCAGGAACACACACAGAATCACAATCAGCTCTGGGATTTTATATATATATTCAGTAGTAGCATGTATGGAGCGGGCCACTCCCATGAGCACCCAGGGGACGGCCATCTCTAATACAAGGGAGGGAGAACTGGGGGCTAGGAAGGATAGGCAGGTGGTAGTGGTGGGGAATCCATTATTAGAAAGGAATATAGGTTATTCTGCCGCCAAGACCCTGCATGCCGAACAGTGTGTTGCCTGCCTGGTGCTAGGGTTCAACATGTGGTGGATTGTGTAGACAGATTATTGGGTGAGGCTGGGAGTGACCTGGCGGTTTTGGTTCAAATTGGTGCCAATGACAACGTTAGAGGAGGAGGTGAGGTCCTTAAAATTGATTTCCGAGAGTAAGGGGTAAGTTTAAAGTAAGGACCTCAGGGGTAGTGTTTTCAGAAATACTACTGCAACAACGTGCTACGCTAGGTAGGCATCGGAAGCTTAGGAGTATAAATGCAAGGCTAAGAGTGTGGTGTAAGGAGATGGGGTTTGGGTATTTAGAGAACTGTGCTGACAGTTCTGTTAGCTACAGCCTCTTTAGTAGAGATGGACTGCACCTTAATGAAGATGGTGCAGCTGCTTTGGGGGAGAGGATGGCTAGAGGGTTGGAGATTTTAAACTAGGTATGGGTGATTCACATGACTGAACAGTAAATATTGAAGAATACTCCTTATTTAAACATGACAGAGTTAATAAAAAAGTAGGGGGAGTATGTATGTATGCCACATTTAAAAGATGAGGGGTATAAATAATAAGGCAGAAACAATATGGGTGGAGCTGTGTACAGGAAGCAAGAAGGTGGGTAAATTAATTGTTGGTGTATGTTATAAGCTGCCAAATGCCAGTGAGCATGTGGAATTTATTCTTCATATGCAGTTGGTGAAGGCTGCTGGTTTGGGGCATGTTCTGGTTATGGGGGATTTCAATTACCCTGACATAGATTGAAGGCAGGGAACTGCCAGCACCTCAAAAGGTATCAAGTTCTTAAATCTTCTTTATGAGCATTTTCTTTCCCAGATGGTAGAAGTTCCTACTAGACCAGACGCGTTTTTGGATCTGGTGATATCTAATAACTCTGTGCTCATTTTGGAGATAAAGGTAATGGGAAGCTTAGGGAATAGAGATCATGATATAGTGTCATTCTATTATAGGTTGCAAAAAACAAAAATGCACTGGGTTAACAAAAAGTTTTAACTTTAGGAAAGCTAATTTTGTAAAAGAAAGCAATTAAACTAGCTAAAATAGAAAATGAAATATGGATAGCAGAACAAAGCCCAATGTTTTTTTAAATATATCAATAGTAAAAAGATGAGGACCGAAAATGTGGCACCATTAAATAATGGGGCTGAGATGGTTAAATAGGGAGAGCTGTTGCAGCTTGCATAACACTACGGCTAAAAGCCACTTCCTTTTTATGGAGAACATCCAATCTGTAATGTCTCACAAAAGTGTTGAGTGTGGCCCAGGTTGCTGCTTTACATATTTGTTATGGCGATGCTCCTGCCGTAGCTGCCCATGATGTGGAGGTAGCCCGAGTAGAATGCGCATTGACCTGTTCTGGAACAGGAACCCCAATATTTTGATAGTCTGAAGAGATAGCTTCTCTGATCCATCAAACAATGGTGGCTTTTGAAGCTCCTTTCCCTTTTCTAGCTCCAGTAGAAAGTACAAGATGAGAATCAGAATTTCTGAATTCTTTTGCCTTGGTAAGGTACAGTAGACATTGTTTGACATCGACCGGAGTAAGCAAATCTTACTCCCTACTATCTGGGTCCTGAATGATTGAAGGAAGAAATATATCCTGGTCTTTATAAAAGTTTGAGGATACTTTGGATAGAAATGTTGGGTCAAGTTTCAGATGAATTCCTTGCAAAACAGGGCTTGAATTTCGCTAACTCGTCTTGTAGAACATAATGCAACAAGTAGAGCTGTCTTCCAGGTAAGTAGGTGAATAGGAGCCTGGTCCAAAGGTTCGAAAGGAGTCTTACTTAGACCCTTTAAAACTAGAGCCAAACCCCATTTAGGACAAAAAGATCTGTATTTAGGTCTCAGTTTAAAGGTACAAAGTTAAAGTAGTAGGCTAGGTAGCAGGAGAAATACTGGAACGCAGCCTAAAGAGGTTTACCTGGGAGAGGCAGGAGCAGACACACCAGAACAGTTAACCACCACTGAAGGGTAAAGGAAGCGGTACTGAACTTACCTGGCATCTGAATTTAAATCCCCCTGCCTCAAATACGTGACGCTGAAGCGCCACGCTGTTTCCCACTTCCGCATTCGGGTTCTGTGACGTCATTGATTTGTGCAAGCGCGTGCGGTAGCTGCCCAGGCAAAACAGGTACCAGTAAGCGGGCAAAAACAGGATCCTAAGACAACTGCCTCCTGCTAGGCACCAAAAAGGGAATGTGCACACCGGAAAAATTAACAAAGGAGTAGGCAGAATCTCCCCAGGGACCAACAAGGATCCACTGCAGTCATACTAACCCTCTGGGTAAGGTAAAGAAAATAAAAAAACCATGAGGACTGGTAGGACAAAAATACTGCCTTAGGATTATTGGGGAGGGGTATTTAAAACCTTTGAGGGATGGTCCTACCTTCTAGGTTGGCGGGGCTTCTTATACTTATTGCTGCATTTGGAACGATTAGGAAAGGTAGTCATTCCCAACCTAGTAATTATAGACCTGTAAGCCTAACAGTGGTTGGGAAGGTGCTGGAAACTTTGTTGCGGGGTCATATCCTTGACTTGGCATAACAGTAGATGTAGTATACTTACCGTATATAATACTCGAGTATAAGTCGAGGTACCTATTTTTACCTGAAAAATTTGTAAAAACTGATTGACTCGAGTATAAGTCGAGGGTAGAAATTATCACCACTACTGCCTTCTGATTCTGTGTTGTTTTTAGGCTTTAGTTAGCCCTTTAAATGGACAGCAGAATTCCCATACATGAATCCCATACAGTAATAGCCCTATCCAGTACCAGTAACCTCCAATTCTATGGCACTCCAGATGTTTGGAAACTACAACTCCCAGCATACTTTGTTGCTGGGAGTTTCAGTTTCTAAACATGTGGAGTGGCAAGGTTCCGTAAACTTTTAATTAAGCTTACCATCATTTACAATTCTCCTGAACCCCATATAGTAAAGGGCCCTCTGAACCCCATATAGTAAAGGGAACTCTGACCCCCATATAGTAAAAGATTCTCTGACCCCAATAGTTAAAAATGTCACCTGAGAGTTGTATTTTCAAGCTGTCATTTGCACTGAACTAGCAGCTGTTTTTTGCCCCAAACTGAGGAGACTATCAGATTTACAGCATCCAGTGACAGTGCTGAGTGAGTCCAGCAGGCAGAATACAGGAAGCAGGAAGTGTAAAGGCAGATCAGCTCCTGTAACTTTCTATACAGGTTAACACACCTACTGGTTACTATCTGTAATTGCAGAATTTGGATCTAAATTCGGACTTGACTCGAGTATAAGTCGAGGTTAGGTTTTCAGGCTAATTTTAAAGCCTGAAAAATTCGACATACTCAAGTATATACGGTAGATTTTGCTAAAGCATTTGAAACTATGCAACCAATGTACAAACTGAGGACTGCTGGCCTGGAAAAAAACATTTGTACGTAAAGAATTGGTTATTGGATCGCAGACAGAGAGTGGTGGTTAATGGAGCAAACATCTATGTGGCCTAAAGTGGAGTGCCTAAGGGTTCTGTACTGGGGCCACTTAATCTGTTTATAAATGACTTAGAAATGGGGCATTGAGAGCAAGGTCTCTGACTTTGCTGATGACACTAAACTATTTAGAGATTTGGAAACTTTAAATGATGTGCAATTGCTGCAAGCAGATCTAGATAGATTATCAAAAAGGGCAACATAATGACAGATGAGATTCAATGTTGATAAATGTAAGGTGATGCATTTGGGGTTTAACAATGCTAATGTATATACAGAGATCCCCCTTTTTACTTGTAGACCTAATTGTTCTTTGCAAACAATTGGATACACATTTCAGTGAAAGCCAATTAGAGAAAAGCTTGTTCCATCTCTATCTTTCCAAAACGTTTTCTAAGCCCCAAAAGGATTTCTCTTCCTCTACTGGACTACCTCAGGATGAACCCATGCACATAGGTGGCACTCATCTTTCTCCAGAGGAAAAAACCAGCAGACGAACCAGTGGCCTTTGTGTGTATTGTGCCTGACAGACTGAGAAACAAAGCCTAGTGTTATGGCCTGGAACTTCCGCCTTTGCGCCTGTTTCCGCACGAGCGCAGATGCCATGGGACCCAGCCTTCTATTGGCGCTGGGGGCAGGTCCAGACATCTTTATGTGCGTGCGTGCCCCAGCGTGCATGCGCTTGCACGCGCATCACAATTAGTGATGCAAATGTCCCTATTTAAAGCCCTCCCCACTGACTGGCTCTTGCTCAGTGTTTGTTGCTCTGATCTCAAGCCATAAGTTTTTTTTACTGTACCCTGCTGTGTTCCTGTTCCTTATCTCTGTCTCCATATGTGCCAGTTGCTGCAGCTTCAAATTCAACCCATGGTCTCCATGCCACCAGTTTACTCCAGCTTCCCGTTAAACTCCATGGTCTCCATACCTCCACTTTGCTCCAGCTTCCAGTTCAACCCCTTGGTCTCCCTACCACCAGTTTGCTCCAGCTTCCGGTACGTTCTCCTCTCTATACCTGCTGCCTGACTACCTGCCAGTATTGTTTTCTCTCTCCTGTTCTACTCTGGAGCTGCGACCTGGTGCCTGCTTGTGAACAACATCCTCACCATCAGAGGCTCTGGAGAAGATCGGCAGGTACTTAGATGATTCAGCGTCCAGGGCGTCTCCTATGAGTATTTCCTGAAGAACTGTATCACCTAGAAGCAAAGGAGTAAATTAGGTAAAGTCAAGTCTCCTTCCAGTAGATAGCCCTTTTTTTGCCAGTAACTGTGACATTTAATTCTAGATCATCTTCTTCTAAGTCAACTGGGAATTCCCCTTTTGTCTGTCTCTAGATCTTCGGGTACTGGTCATTGATGACAAGCCTCTTCACTGTTCACTGTTGAAGTCATGCTTCAAGTTGGCATTCTGATCAAGAAAATTTGTCATTCTTGGTGATCCACAGCCCTTCTGCTCCATTGATCATTGTTAAACAGATAGTCCTTTGCATTCGATCCAAGCGTGGGTGGACCGTAGTCATCAAAAACAGAAATGAGGGTAGCATTTGGCACTCCGAAAATACTTTACAACTTTTATAACTGACCACAAGTCATATCACACAATGTTTCGGGGGGAATAAAGTGCCTCCTTCCTCAGGTGATCCTTGGACTTCCATGGCTTTGATTACATAATCCTGTCATAGACTGGTAAACAATGATCTTGTGTCCTGGAGTTTAGCTTGATTGACCAAATGTTTCCCTTTGTCTCTAACTATTTAGTTTGAAAATAAACCCTTGAAAACCCTTCCTAAACAATATCACAAATTTTCTGATGTCTTTTGTAAAAAGTCTGCAGAGAAATTGCCTCCACATCGTCCCTATAATTGTCCAATTGAGCTTCTCCCAGAAAAACTATCAGGGAGATTGTTTATATCGTTAAAAATTGTGCTATTTTTGCCCCAACCAATCAGATGTTAGCTTTCAAATTAAACTAAGATCTGATTGGTTGGGGCAAAATGAGTACCATTTTAAACGATAAGAACTTTAATTGAATCTCCCAGGGGACATACTTACCTTAGAGCTAGATGATGGTCATTATGAATATCTTGTTATGCCATTTGGACTTTGCAGTGCTTCAACTGTGTTCCAAGAGTTTGTTAATGACATCTTCCGAGACCTGTTGGGTATTATGGTGGTCATATATCTAGATAATATTGTGATTTACTCTCAGGACAAACAAGCACTTTTCTGGTCATATTAATCTAGGAGTTCCCTCTTCTAAATTAAACAGATTAATTTGTCAATTTAATTTTACTATTAATTTTACAGCATAGAGCCACCATGGAAATGAACTTCGGTTAATTTTATTAGTCTGTCTCTAGACCATCTAGAGGTGGTGACAGGAAATTGGCACTCAGGAGGAGGGAAGTGTGGTTGATACACCAGCACTATTTGCACTTTATACTTGTATGATCCATACAGGTCTAGCACTTTGTTAGTCTCCTATGGTACAGAAAGAACTAAATAAGGATAATATTAATAAATCTCCTGGACCGGATAAAATACATCCTTGGGTACTTAGGGAGCTAAGTTCAGTTTTATCTAGGCCATTGTTTCTTATTTTTGCAGATTCCCTCATGTCTGGTGGTGTGCCTCTGGATTGGAAAAAGGCTGATGTTATTCCAATATTCAAAAAGGGCAGTCATTCACAGTGGGGTAATTACAGGCCTGTCAGTTTAACTTCAGTGGTGGGGAAGATACTGGGAAGTTTAACAAAGGAACATGTTCTAGAGTATGTTTCAAGGACTGAAATTATAAGTAGTAACCAGCATGGATTTAGGAGGAATAGATCTTGTCAAACTAACTTGCTTGGCTTTTATGAGGAAGTAAGTAGAAATGTAGACTCTGGCATAGCAGTAGATGTAGTTTACTTGGATTTTGCAAAGGCTTTTGATACAGTCCCCCATAGGCAACTAATGTATAAGCTGAGGTATGTTGGTCTGGGGAATCACAGGTTTCTGTGTTTGCTGAAAACACAAAATTTTGTCGACCATTAAAAACTTCAGAGGATGTGCAATCGTTGCAGGGGGATCTAGATAGATAGCCACATTGTGGCAGATGAGAATCAATGTTGATAAATGTAAGGTGATGCATTTTGGACTTAAAATTCCTTGTGCTACTATACTATACTATAAATGTATCCGTTGTATTCAATTAGATCAACTGGACTTGAAATGTAGTTCTTGAAGACGTTTCGCTAGTCATCCGACTGGCTTTCTCAATTCAGAAGTCAGTCGGATGACTAGCGAAACGTCTTCAAGAACTACATTTCAAGTCCAGTTGATCTAATTGAATACAACGGATATACCATGACCTGGATGAATGAGAACCTTCACAAGCATATACTATAAATGGCTCTGTGTTAAGTGAATCCCTGTTGGAAAGGGATCTTGGAGTTTTGGTGGATAACAAAATTAAAGGAAGCAAGCAGTGCTAGGCGGCAACAGCCAGAGCCAGCATGGTATTGTCTTATATAAAGAGAGGTATGGATTCAAGGGAGGAAAATGTTATTCTCCCTCTTTACAAAGCATTGGTAAGGCCTCATTTGAAATATGCAGTGAAAATTTGGAATCCTGTGTACAAAAAGGACATCTTTGAAATGGAAAGGGTTCAGAGAAGGGCAACTAAATTAATAAGGGGATTGGGGGAGCTTGAATATGAAGAGAGATTGGAAAAGTTACAATTATGTACGCTGGAGAAAAGACGCTTGCGTGGGGATATGATTATATGTATTATAAATACATTAACGGGCCATACAATAAACTATCTGGGGCATTGTTCACCAATAGAACATGTCAGAGGACACAAGGACATCCCTTAAGACTTGAAGAAAAAAGGTTTAGGCTTCAAGTTCGGAAATGTTTTTTCACTGTGAGAACGGTAAAGCTATGGAACGGTCTTCCAGTGGACGCTGTTATGGCAGGTTCATTGGTCAGTTAAAAAAAAAGCTGGATATGTTTCTGCAAACAAGCAATGTTGCAAGTTACTGGTATTGATTCATATAAAGTAGAGTTGGTCCAGGGAAATTTCCGATTGCCACTTGGAGTCAGGAAGGATTTTTTTCCCACTTCATAAATTTGGTGGGTTTTTTTTGCCTTCCTTTGGATCAACAGTTAGGCAGTAAAATGAGGATATTGCTAGATGGGTTGGACTGGGAATATCACATGCCATTCACTTGATTAACTGCACATGCTACATTAATTCTATTATGAGCACCCTTGCACTAGTGTGGCTTGAAAGAGGTCCTAGATGCTGGACTGAAATGTTGCCAGCATTCAATTTTTTTTAACAAAGCACTATTACGTTTTAGAAAAGACCCATGTGTGCTCTGAACAACCTGGGTAGTTGGAAACACTGGAACAATTTTTCACATCTAGTGTACTTTATTCTTGTGAATAACAGAGTCTTTAATAAATATTTATTTTGTGACAATCTTTATGGCTCTAACAATAGCTATAAAAAGAAGTTGGCACTACTGTATGAACAGTGAAAAATCATTGCATGCAAGACAGGATATCTGACAATAAGCCTGTCCCATAGCAAGAAAGACTTATACTGTAGTTTTTTTTATACTAGATCTACGATATCGCAGGAAAGTCTATGCAGTCACAACATCTTGCAGTCTGTCTGGTAATTGCAGTAATTTGCAGGTCTTTAAACTTGTCTTTTTATTTACTCTGCAGTTACACTTCTATTACCTTGATATCTATGTTTAAGTCAGACAAGCTTTGTTTCTTAGCCCAGTGTTCTAAATGCCTTTATGCCATAGTTCGGAGTTTTACTTCTTTTTCTTTGTGTGGCAAAATCCTCTCACGGATCCATGACCAAAGCAAATGGTAGAAGGGACTCTTAAAGAAAGGAAAGCAATAAAAACAAATATATTAAATCAAGGGGATATAATAATTAAACTATAAATTAAACTGGCTAATAAATAATTTTTAGTTTAATAAAATAAGAGTTATTTTTAATAACAGTGTTACTTTGCATGTATAGATTAGTTATCACAGTGTGATTTATTTATCAAAATTTGGTTAAAAAAACAAAAATATATAAGCCCAGAAGCTAATAAAGAAAATTACAATCAAAATAGAAAATCAGTTAGTACTACTTTACTTGTGGTTTGTATGCACATTATTTAAAGGTCTGTTCTTGGTTATAAGACAATTAGAAGTCCCGTCTGTTGGAAGCAAAGAACATTCATCCATTGATTCCATAGAACACCCTTCTTCTATTACAACTTCCATGTCAATATCCTTTCTCGGACTACATTCTTGCTTGTTTTTTCTGCAGGAAATATTGGAGTTAGTTTAGAATACCAAATATATTCTGCAAACACATATATATCTCACATAATGAAATCCTTGGTATGGCTAAAAATTAAATTGTGTACAGGCAGTCCCCAGTTACAAACATCCAACTTATATACAAACCCTACATACAAACAGAGGGTTATAAGGGCAATTACTGTTCCGCATGGGGATCTGCAGAAGCATATAGCCAGGTGGTCCCCTTTTGGTTGGCTACCCACCCCAACCCTCCTCTTTACCCAACTCACTCTGTTCCAGAAGCACCTGTTAAAATCAGCAGATTGCAAAGTCAAGTGGCACTGCAATCCATTTTTTAAAAATGCTGCAAACATCAAAGTTGCATTGAATAGGTATATGTACCTGTTCCAAATTCAAATTAAGTACATACCTACAGAACCTACATCTGGTTCATAAACCTGCCTGTATATATTTATACCAGTAAACCCCTGATTCTTTTAAGAATCGTTCAACCCTTTATTTAAAGACCACTCCCCCCTCTCTCTCTCTTTCCCTTCTCTCCCCTACTCTTTCCCTTCTCTCTCTCCCCCATCTCTTTCACTCTCTCCTCCTCCTCTCTTCTCCGTCTCTTTCTCTCTCTCTCTAACACCTTTGTTTCCCAGCATTGATGTCTCTCACGTGCACGTTTCGGGTGCAAGTAGGGTTTGGCTTCTCCAGGCAGTGGCGTGAACATTGGGAGGAGATTGATGACGCGTCGCTCGAGTTTTTGTGCCCGTGATTCCTTTTAATTACACCTGTCGGTTAGTATATAGGATGTGTGTGCGTGTATGTATATAAAATTGTATATAAAGTTTGCTGCTAGATACATGTGCGGATGTATAAGCCTATGCAAGTAAGCTGGAGTGTGTGTATAAATGTTTAGTTTTGTTACAATGGTTTATCTGTTGTATTCAGTTAGATCAACTGGACTAAACATTTGGATAACACCCCATTTTCGCTAAAATGTAAATTGCACGAACGCAAAAATTCCTGCGATTTCCGATGCGCATGCGATTGCGCGTCCGTTCGTGTTTTGGTAACGCATGCGTTCACCATTTTTGGTGTGTTAACTCATGCGTTTCCATAATGGCGAAAACGCATGCGCAAAACGGTAATGCACAAGAATCGTGCACACAATCACGTGCGATAATGCTCGCGATTTGGTGCACGATTCCTGTGCGTTTCAGTGTGGCCTCACCCTTACAGCACGTCTCCATTGAAAGCAGCCACATCAGTTTGCGACTTTTTAAAGAAATATATCGGCTGTTGGAGGGGGAAGGGGATGCCTACCTTATGCTAAAAGTTCATTTTCAGGGTGGACATGCCCTTTAAAGAGACGCAGACTGAGAAAAAGATTTGGCATACCGTAAACTTAATTTTAAATACTTTAACCTGCCATCCCTGTATATATCTGTTGGTTCTAATTGTAAAGCTATTTGTGTGGCCCTTTAAATGGACAGCAGAATTCCCATACAGTAGTCCCATACAGTTATAGCCAAATCCATTACGGCTATTTTATGGGACTACTGTATGAGAATTCTGCTGTCCATTTAAAGGACAACTAAAGCCTCAAAACAATACAGAATGAGAAGGCAATCTTTTTAACAATAAATACCATCCTCCTGATTCTGTATTGTTTTGAGGCATTAGTTGCCCTTTAAATGGACAGTACTCCCACACAGTAACCCCCAATTCCTTCCACTCCAGATGTTTGGAAACTACAACTCCCAGCATGCTTTCGTTGCTGGGAGTTCTATTTTTCAAACATCTGCCGTGGCAAGCACTGCACCCCCCCCCTAAGGGGTGGACATACCTTTTAAAGTCCCTTTCCCACAAAACTAGAAAATTTATTATAGATTGATTATTCACAAATCAATTGAGGGTCTCAATGATAACGATTCATTGATCAACTAACTGATTTATATATTGGATAAATCCAACTTTTTATTACGTACCTGTGTATGTATGTATGTATCTATGTGTGTATAATTTTATTTATTAAGCACCACTTGGGTACGCAGCACTGTACATTATAAAATAAAGATTATACTAACATAGCTTAAGAATGCACGTATAAAAGATGTGTGGTGTACCTTGACACATTAGGAATGAAATGCCTGCCCCGAAGAGCTTAAAATTTTATTGGGAGGGACAGTATACAGATAAAGGAGAGGGGAAGGATAGAAAGTGCTCAAAACAGATAATCATTTATTGTGCTGTTGTTTAGAAAGGTAGGATAAAAGTTAAGATTTAAAAGTACTTAATGAAAGTAAGAGAGGGAGAGAGTTCCAAAGGTATGGAGCAGCAAGAAAGAATGGTTTAAGACGAAAGGCAAACATTTAGTTTTCTCTTAGAGGAGAAAAAGTATAAATCCAGCCCTAAGAATATTTTTCTTCTTTAAATCTATACCTTTTTTATACTAGGCTATATCATGCTAGCTCTAGCTTTTGCTTTTTCTACAGCTAAAGGTGGCCATACACGCAGCTATATTTTAGCTATATAAATATATTCTATGTTCTGAAAATGAAAATAGAACAATTCTATCGGATCAATTTTGCCAACAGACACCATACACTAAGTGAATATTGTTGTGAATGTATGGCCACCTGTTATCTTCTAGGACTCATAGAACCTATTCCAGCATGTATTCAATCAAATCCATTTAAAGGATAAGCAGCAAAAGGATTTTTAAACCGCAAATGCATATTACCTACATTTATCAACACTGTATCTTATAAGCCACTTTGCTGCTAGTATTGACAAACTGTCTTGGCTGAGTGTAACCACTGTACATTAGCTGTTGTTTTCATTTACCTACACAGTTTTGTCATTAGCAAACATCAAGACCTTGCTATTAATAGCCACGTCAAAATCAATAAACAATTGACACCACAAACTTTTCCAACAAAACAGAGCTCCATTGATTACTACTTGTACATACTATACATGTAAAAAGTGTGTACTATAATTCCATCTGACATCTCCTTGTTTTTTTTCTGCTCACCTCAGTGGTACACCTCCCATCTCTGACATGGCCTCTGAAACAAGTAGGGAGCTGTCAGCTGCACTAGCCGTTGGCAACTTAATATCGTAGCAAGCAGAACCCATATCTAATGGTACTCCAGAGCTGCAGGTATTATTCACTTCTTTAAAAAAGCTTGTATGATAGGACCATTTTTTCTTATACATCTATGCTAAATACTATAAAGAATATGTCCTGTGCAAATCTTTATAATTTGTTTATTAACATTTCAGTGATACGATACACCTTCATCAGAAACTATATGCTAATTACTAGATATAAGGTCAGACCTTAAGCAAAGTTAACAAAAGAAAAATGAATTTAAACCAAATGGTTGCTACATATAAAAACAAATCACCCCTTTGAAGCTATGTGTTCTTAATTATTTGACAGGGCAATTACACCACCTTGTGGTCATTCTGAAATTAATTTTTGATTGATATTTACAGATCCCTCCTATGGTGTAAGAATATTTATTATTAATATTACGGAGATTGCATTGAGTTTTTAGGAGCTACCAATGAGGTAGGGGGTATATAACATTACATATAGTAAAGGTGTAAATGTATGCGTGGCATTTTCACTATCATCTAAATGACCATAAATATATGCATAAAAAGTATAGTACTCACTTATGATAGGTACAGGACAACATATATAAAATATATAAAGTTTATTAATGTGCTTACATTGCTGGTAGCCCTATTTTAATATGGAATAATCAATGGAAGGTTTAGTCACACCTCTGTCAATACTAAATCCTCTGCATGTGTTTAAAACTGAAAGAAAGTGTAAGGAAATTCCTGTATTACACCCAATTATGTGCTGTTTGCAAAACATCTGACAATTTGAAATGTATGTATCAGAAACACTACAGATTCACTCCTAGCCATGAGTCATGATACAGTAAATTAACGAAAAACTTTGCTCATTTTTCGGAGAATGCGGGGAGTGAGTTTTTTAACCACTTATTACATTTTTAAATAAATGCTATATTAATAGTAAGAGGATGTATGAGGGGGAAGATAGATTCAAGCTCTACACAGCAGTTGTATTTCACTGTGGTGATTAGACTGAAGGTAAAGAAACTGTGTGTCTGTCCTTATCTCTTTATTTCTAGGTCTATCCATATCTCTTTATTTATAAGTCCTCTACCAATGTATTTAAATATCTCTGGTTATGGTGTATTATTATGGGACTATTATTATGTAGTATATATCCTATATACTACAGAGGCAACAAACAATATTTTTGTGTTGTGTTACTATAACAATATACCAGTTCAGTGATACAAACACGTTTAAAGGACAACAATATAGATATCACACAGCAAAGATGAGTGCTAAAAGCCCACCTCCTAGACAGCCCAGGGCCATGGTTAACATAGCACTTGTCATTGGCTGGTGGGAATATCTGTTACAACCTCTCTTCTCCTCCTCTGACAGTTAAACAAACTTGAAATGTCCGGTTGCTAGGATACAGCCTATATAATCAAGCTGATCAAGGGTGGGTGGAGGAGTGTTTTCTCGCATGCTAGCTTGGAGTGACAGAGGCAGACAAAATTGTTATGCCCCCTTCAAAGCATGGCTAATTGAAGGCAGAGAGAGGCTTGAAATTAGGACAAAAATGTATGGGGAGGACTGCATACCTTTACTCTTTTTAAAGCAATTTAAAAAAAAAAAATAATACATTGAGGCAATACACTTATTTAAATAACTAGCTCCAGGATTCCAACTAACAGTAATGCTAACCAAGTGCTTCCATAACAAATATAGCACATAAACAATAACAATAAATACGGTCCACATATCTACGTAACCCCCACCCCCACATGCAGAGATCACTACTCATAAGTACAATATTAAGTACATATGTAAATATATTTGGTAATCCTGTCATACAATGCCCCATATATTACAGAGGAGGCAAATAATATTTGGTGTTTTGCAACTATTACAGGATACCAGTTAAACACTGTTCACATACCCCCCCCCCCCCCCCACACACACACATACTCATATAAGTACAAATGTAAATATATTTGCTAATGGAATTCATATCATTTCCCATATATTACAGAGGGGGCAGATAATAATGTTTGGTGATGTGAAATATAACATGATACCTGTTTACTGATCCAAACACATGTTGACAAAACTAGCTCCAGGGTTCTAACTAGCAGTGCATATAACCTAGCGCTTTCATAAAAAAAATAGCATATACACTAATATATTAATAAACAATGTCCACATATCCAGGTCCCCCCTCCCACACACACACACGCAGAGTTTACTATTCAAAAGTACAATATTAACATTATATATACAGTATAGCAAGTATATATTCCATGCTAACCAATATTAAATCCTTCATTATGCTGGCTGCATGAGTTTTGATGGTGTTTAAGTCACACTGTGGGTAAAACACATATTAAATTTTCCAAACAGATATTTAAGCAGAGCTATTGGGAATATCCCTGTTGGTATGATGCAACTATTATAAAATGATCAGTCCATTTAAATAATATAAATTTTTATATATGATATTGGATGTATAATACAAACATTGTGCAAGTTTACAAATATATATACTAGCAAAAGTGTGCCCGTTGGTGCACAATGGAAATGATGTGTGTGTATGTTTTTCTATATGTGGATATAGTGGATATAGAATCTTTTACACAGGTATATTTTAAACTGTTACTCACCAGCTTCCAGAGGAACCAAATAGGATAATCTTGCAGGTCTGTGAGTAGACTCAGGCACTCTTTTAGATATATCCTTTATAGTATGTATGTACATGTTTATTTATAAAGCGCCACTTGGGGACAGTATTAAAGGATAACTGTATTGCCTCAATGCATTTTTTTTGATAATTGCTTTAAAATATTTTTTTTTTTCCTGATTTTGAGCCTTTCTCTGCCTTCAATTAGCCATGCTGTGAAGTGGGCGTAACAATTCTGTCTGCATCTGTCACTCAAATCTAGCATGCGAAAAAACACTTCTCCACCCACCCCTGATCAGCTTGATTATGTAGGCTGTATCCTAGCAACAGGACATTTCAAGTTTGTTTGACTGGCAGAGGAGGAGAGAGGTTGTAACAGACATTCCCACCAGCCAATGACAAGTGCTATGTTAACCACGGCCCTGGGTCGTCTAGGAGGCGGGCTTTTAGCACTCATCTTTGCTGTGTGATATCTAAGGGAGGGCAGCACAGCTGTAAATGTGAGTAAGTGATTTCAGCTGCTGGAAGTGTGGACATGTAATGGTAATGATGTTGTTTTTTTTTTATATTGTCCTTTAAAATACAATAAAGTCATACAAGCGGGATAAATACATAGATAGTTCAGTACATAAATATATAACTTATATATAAATAAAAGTGCTAGGGCTTTGCCACCATAGGTAATGAGGTCCCTACCCCGTAGAGCTTACCAATCTAGTTAGGTGGGTAACACACAGATACAATGGAATGGGTATAATAGCTGGAGTGAGACGTATGCAGTGAAAATAAATCAAATACTGTGCTGGTTACCAAATAGGTAGGATGCAAGGCTAGATTTAACCCTTTCACTGCCAGGAGAATTTCATTTTTTTTTTTGCGTTAACTGCCAGAAGAATTTTCATGATTTTGCCCTTAATCGCTTTAGACTAATTTTACAGTAGGAAACCTTGCAGTAAATCAGGAATTTTATACATTGTTTTTTTCAGCACAAAGTCTACTTTAACATGGTAACAGAATTTTGTAGCTTTTCTGGAAATTTTACTGGAATTATGGCTAAAATGTGTAAAAAAAATGAAAAATTTGCAAATTTTCATGGATTTTTCCCATTTTTACTTATAGTTATCTTAAGGTTACGCACAAAAATCTTACTGTTTCTAAAAGCTCAGATACTCCCGAGTACAACGATACCAGATATATGTAGGTACCCCACTTTTCCTGTACAGGACACCCCCCCAAACTAAAACTGCACCTTCAAGAATATTACACTAAATTAAAATGTATAACCACTTCTGACAGTTAACATAAAATATCTTCCAAATTAACTAAAATATCCCCACAAGTGAGATATTTTTAGAAACTACACACCCGCAGGATTTTCCGAGTGAGGTGAGTTTCGATCAAAATGCAGATACCCGGGCGCAGCTCTTTTTGTAAGTCCAATTGTAAGTTGGACTTACATTTTCCTTTTTTTCCTCAACTGTAAAATCAGAGACAAAATCAAATGCAAATTCCAGCTAAAAACTGTGGAGGAAAGTTCAAACACATCTCAAATATGAAAGCCTAACCCCTCCGGAATAAAACGGTATGCCACATTCATGGGTATACCCAGAGACATGGCTACCAACTAATCCAGAGCGTGACCAGTGCCAAATGTCAGTAGCAGCAAAAAAAAAAAAAATAGCCAGTTTTGTATTTGAACAGTCTGCAGTTTTTCCACAAAACACCCCCCCCAACTCAGAAATAACCTCCACTATATATTCTTGAAATCTACACACCTTCAGCTATGTAACGCTGTAGTTCGTTCATTCATACCATCAATGGTGTGGGCGCTGTTCTTCCTAGAAGTTTGCACTTTTACCAGATTTTCAAACAACATTCAAAAAGGTAGAAATCATGCCAAACCCATGATTACCCATGGAATATCAAAAAAGTTACTAAATATCAATCTACCAAATGTCCTGAATCAAACGGTATGCCATATACACCTTCAGCTATGTAGCACTGTAGTTTGTTCATTCATACCATCAATGGTGTGGGCGCAGTTCTTCGTAGAAGTTCGCACTTTTCTGAAAAAATTAACAAAAAACAACATCAAAAGGTAGAAATCATGCCAAAACCTCATGGAATGTAAAAAAAAGTTACTAAATATCAATCTCCCAAATGTCCTGAATCAAACGGTATGCCATATGTGTGGTTACACACTCGGACGTGGAAGCGAAAAGCCACGAAGTGAGACAATGCATGATGGCTCAGAAACAGTGAAAATATTTAGCCAACTCCAAATTTGAACTGTCTGCAGTTTTTACCACAAAACACCCTGATAAATCAGAAATACCCCCCACAAACTATATATTCCTGAAAGCCACAAACCTTCAGATACATAACGCTGTACTTTGTTCATTCATACCATCAATTGTGTGGGCGCAGTTCTTCGTAGAATTTGGCATTTCTACACAATTTTCTGGAAAAATAGAAAAAAATACATTTCAAAGTTACAAAATCACACCAAAACCCCATGTAAAACTTACCAAATAACAATCTCCTAAATGTCCTGAATCAAACGGTATGCCATATGTGTGGTTACACACACGGACGTGGAAGCGACTAGTCAAAAAGTAAAACAATGTGCAGTGAGCCAATAACAGCATTCTCCCAGATTTTTCAAACTGTACACCCCTCTAACTTGGAAATACCCCCTCAAAACTATATATTCTCAGAATCTACATACCTTCAGCTACGTAACGCTGTAGTTCGTTCATTCATACCATCAATGGTGTGGGCGCAGTTCTTCGTAGAATTTCGCATTTCTACACAATTTTCTGGAAAAATAGAGAAAAATACATTTCAAAGTTACAAAATCACACCAAAACCCCATGTAATGTAAAAAAAAACTTACCAAATATCAATCTCCTAAATGTCCTGAATCAAACGGTATGCCATATGTGTGGTTACACACACGGACGTGGAAGCGACTAGTCACAAATTAAGACAAGGCACAGTGGCTTAATTACAGCAATGTTCCAGAATATTCACGGTAAACCCCCTCCAACTCAGAAATACCCCACACAAACTATATATTTTTGGAATCTACATACCTTTAGCTATACAACAGTGCCATTTCTTTGTTCATACATGCAATCTTGTAGCCGCATTTCATAGTAGTATTTCGAACTTTTAGCAGACAGAACTCGCACTTGATCCGGTGCCTGGAAAACCTGGAAAATATGTTTCAAATCTTCCTACCTTGCTGGATATCTTTGCCTCTGTGTTGTTGCCTATTTGCATTACTGAGAAAATACTGATAGCTTTAGTGAGTGCAATGGAAGTTGAGCTTTTGCTGTGAAAAAGTTTTGTAGCATCAGATCGAAAGATGAATAATAAAAAAATAGTGACAATGCTAGGACCAGCCTCATCACCAGTGGAACCACTACTCTCTAAGGCTGTGACAGTGTCACTACTGCCATGCTCGTCAGAATCTGATGATTCTGATCCACTGGGTAAATACTCAGGGTTCAGCATCAGCAACATCACTTTCCTCTGAGCTGATCAGCATACAGTATCTAGCAGCCTCTTCTACAGAAAACCTCCTCCTAGCCATTGCATCAAAAGTCACTGTAACAATTTTTTTTAAAACAAAAGACCTGAGTTAACCCCTTCAGCAAAAAAGACCTGAGGTTAACCCCTTCAAGCAAAGTAAGTAAGAATTTTTTAACTTTTCAACTTTCAACACTTTCTAGAAAGCACCAGAAAACTGAAATACTATAAAAAAACTAAACCTAATGAACAGTATACAAAATTTAACACCGTACAATTCAAAAATACAGAAAATAACTTTTATATATTTTAGATAACTTTATAAAACAGAAATCAAGGGTAACTGAAGCAAAAAAAAAAATATAATAAAGACACTGAATATATTTAGCACAGAAAAGCAAAAAATGCACAAAAGTACTTCACTACACAGCAGGACTGGGGGTCAAAATCACAGATCCACTAGTATTGTTGTGTAATAAAGAAATCTAGGGTAACTGAACCAAAAAAAGTATATAAAACTGAGATTGCAGAAAATTACAACACAAAAACAAAAATGGCTAAATAACTTTACCGCACAGCAAGACTGGGGGTCAAAATGACAGACCCACTAGTCTTGAAGGTTAATAAAGATGTTTACAGTAAATTCAATACCACAGCAGTTATCAGTAAGAGGGTCTGGGGGTGGGGGAGGGGTAGAGGGGTATATAGGGATATAAGAGGGGTATATAGGGATATAAGAGGGGTAAAACACAAAATATACACACAAAAACAAATCCAATTATAGAAATAATATAAATAAACACCAAAATAAAAGAAACAGCAAAAAAAATCCAGCAAAACTGTCAAAATCAAAATGAATGAAAAATACAAAATAAAAAAATATGTTGATTTTGTGTGTATTTGTGTATGTGTGTGTGTTAGAGTGTAAATATGTGTTTATAAGTGTGTGTTAGTGTGTACTAAAGTGTGTAGATGTGTGTAATACAAAAAAAAAAGTTATAAACTAAATATATGTGTGTAGTGTGTGTAAATACTGTACCAGTCCTGTAGACAGGCGATCAAAAGCAGACAGCAAGGTAAATCCCAGCAGGAAACACAGCAGACAACAGCAGGAGGGCTCGAGCAACGTAATCCACCAGGTAAGTAGTGAGAAAAACCCAGCAGGGGGCGGTTCCTATACACTGATCATCAGCAGAGTCACTGCCCATGTGACTGCTGATGTCAGTGCCTTCCCATTGGCTCCTCGACGATCGTGGACCGGGGAGAGGTAAGTAACCCACTGTTGCTTGTTGCCTAGGGGATTTGCAAGAGCGGGGAAGCGGTTTCCCCGCTCTCACTTCGGCCATTCCCCTCCCGGACCCGGAAGTGCTGCAGATCGTGTGGCAGGCAAAGGGTTTCTTGACGTAGAGAGAGGGGAATAGAATTTCAGAGGACGGGAGCTACGAGAGAGAAAGGTTTAAGGCGAGAGGAAGCAGTCCGAGTGGGGGGGTCTGTACAGGAGCTGGTCCTGTGATGAGCAGAGGGTACGAGCAGGAACATATGGGGAGACTAGAGAGGAAATATAAGGAGGAGTGAAGGGATTTAAATGTTAGGAGAAGGATTTTGTATACAAATATAGTATATAAATATATTTATACCTTCATAGCAGTGACTTATATTAGGTACAAGACAAAATATATAAGCTACGGTACCTTACAGAGCTGGGATTCCTATTTTAACATGGGATAGTGAAAATAGGAGCTTAAACCACACCCCTGTGACCGCTAAGGGGTTTCCATGTGAATACTGAAAGGAAGTGGTAATGTCAGTATAACATCCAATGATGTACGTGGCAGTCATAGCCAATCCCAAAAAAGTTTCACAAGACGTGATGTGTATTGTAATGCACCTATACACCAAGACTTATATACCACCTCCAGCCTGCAGATGGTATCAGTGAGTAATAAAAGACAAGACACCCCTGCTCTCTATGGATAGGAGGAGAGAAAATGAAAATAGGTAGAAGTGTGTGGTGTGTGCTCCTGATAGGACTGATCTGTTTGGAGTGATCTCTTGCTCAGTGTGATGTACTGATTCCCAATCCTTACTTTTTTTTTTTACTGAAATGTTTATATTCTGTTTCTTACATCCAAGTTAGCAATGAATTAACTGCAAATATTACTTTTCTTTTTTTTGTATGAAAAGTAAAGGCATTTATCATTATTAGGGACAGAAGCATTTGTAATGTGTTGACACAAAAACTGCACTGAAATTTGTGTTCTGTAACAGAAGGAGGGATAATTTCTGAGCCGTAACATTAATGGCTGTCATCTTCCAGGAAGAAAAGCTGAAGCTTCCTGTGAAGTGTACTGTGTTCACCTAGCTGGATGTTCCCAGATAAGGTGAATTATGGGAGCTGACCCCTAGTCCCCACAGGTTTTTTTCCTAAATTGCCCAGCATCCACAGCAAAGGGAGAGCATGAATTAACCCCATAGAGAACTAATTTACTTTCTTTACCCTATGTACAGACAAATCTACTCGAGGATATTACAAAGTTATCAATTAATACATACACATTTACTCACATCAGTGGCAACATTATAGAAAACAATGCAGCAACCATTGCTCATTGAGCCCTCTTGGAGACTGTGTATCTATGTATCCATTTTGCTTCCGTCTGTTGTGTTCTGTCAAACCATCTATAACCAGTGGCAAGAGCAGGATATAATATATATACAGTATATTCTCTATTTGCCATGATTACCATCACAGTTAGCCAATATAGATATTCCCTATACTTTTGTTATAAAGTATATTCATTAAGGCTGGGTACACACAAACAGATTTTTAGGCCAACCTACATATATTTCCGTGTATAGGCCCAAAAAATCTAAGGTGAGGCTGCGGTAAAGGCTGTCAGTCACCGTTTGACTGGATCAGATGAACGAGCAATTTGACATGCCGGTAAGGGTGAGGCCACACTGCAACGCACAGGAATCGCGCACAAAATCGCGAGCGTTATCGCACGCGATTGTGTGCGCGATTCTTGCACGTTTCGCGCTCGCGTTCGCGTTTAGCGCATGCGTTTTCGCCTTTTCACGTTATGGACACGCATGCGTTAACGCACCAAAAATGGTGAACGCATGCGTTACCATAACGCGAACGGACGCGCAATCGCATGCGCATCGGAAATCGCGGGAATTTTTGCGTTCCCGCGATTTCCATTTTAGCAAAAATCGCGGGCGCAAACGCGAGTGCGAAACGCGTGCGCAAACGCGTGAAAAACGCGCTAGTGTGGCCTAGCCCTAAATCATTTCCGATTCTGTGGTCCATAGGAGATATTTGCTGTGGCCAACCACTCTATAACGGTGAACGGTCGGGACGGAAAATTTGTCTGTGTTTACTCAGCCTGACGTTTCGTTTTACTAAGAAACCCACACCTGCCCTACAAGTCAGAGCTATTACACTGAGGTTGATCTGACAGATTTTGATGAATATTGTTGGTATTGGGATCTACTATGCAAGACAGAAAATTTCCATAAACACCTCCCTGTACTACAGTAGGAGACAATAACATTGGACCATGTATGGGCACATTGAACAATCCTTCCTTATGTACTATATAAAGCAGAAATCTTGTATGTATATCATTTATATACAAATATAAACCCTGCAGAGACTGTTGTTATAGGTGATATGAATGACATTTGTAGTTATTGTCATGCTAAGAAATTTAAAGCAGAGCCTCCTGAAATGTGACCACGCCCCCAATTGCTGTCACAGCCACATCCCCAAAATCAAGACCACACCCCTAAAGATAACTGCCATGCATTGCAACCATGCCCCCAAATGTTGTGACTACGCTAACAGATATTGTGGTCACCCACCAAAAAATGATGGTCCGCCCCCATACATCATGGCCACACCCCCAAACATCCCAGGTCTGTTCCCGAATCACACCCACATACACAAACATCCTATCCATGCCCCCAAACATCACAGGCACACCCCCAAACACTACACCCATGCCACACCCACACTTTAAACATCGTGGCCATGCCCCCAAATATCGCGACCACCAAATGTCATGTCCAAGCCTCCTGGACACCACAACATCACAGACACACCCAGACTGTCCACACCCTAGAATGCCATGCCCCCACCCACCGCAACATCGCAGACATGCCCCATCCACCTATTCAAACCGGAACAGTTGGGGGGTATGGACTACACAGGAATTACCTGCATTACCTAGACTTAAGCACCAGACACACACTGCCCACATGTCACAAACTTCACAGACAGTTACAACTAAAAGAACAAAGACATCGTGGCACTTTCAATTTGGACCAGAAACTAACTTTATTAAATGGGATCTATGTAATTGTAAAGCACCACGTAAGATGTTGCCGCTGTATAAATCCATAATAATAATAATAATAATAATAATAATAATAAATAGTCAACATAAAGTGATCCTTGAGCAAGGATAAGGTGTTAAAGTGCAAACAAGGTGACATACTGCTAACAAATGTGCAAAAATTTGAGCACGCTTAATAAAAACACACAACGCTCAGACAGTCCAACAGAATGAAGCCTGGCATTAACAACACAGCGCCCGCACGTCACACGCTTCAGAGACACTGACACCTGTCAGTCACTTAAGTGCTGCGATATTCAGTTGCAATCAACATGTTTTCCCAACGGCAAATTCCATGTAGCATGTTTACGAGTAGGTTCACCACAACATTTGTATATTTACGTGGAAAAACTGATAACGTTGTATATAAGGTTTTGCAATAACCATGTGCTATACGTCCCTCAAGCAATGTCACCTCCTCAATTCATAACTATATATATATATATATATATATATATATATATATATATATATATATATATTCTAGCAAAAGTGTGCCCGTTGGTGCACAGTGGGAATTATGTGTGTATGTTTTGCTAGGTAATTATTTTTATTGAAAGCTCGCGGTTATGCTTTCAGTGATACCAACACAAAGTGCACCAACATGCAAGTGATTCAGGATCTGTCTGCCTCTCCCTTATGCCTATAGCTGTTAAGCCGTAGGGCCAGAGAGAGGCTCCCAGCAAGTATCTAGGGGGAGGCTCAAATGGGATAAGTCTGAAAGTCCCCAGGCAATCCCACCGCATAATAGGATCAAACACACACTAAGGGCACGGCCACACTGCAGCGCAAACGCAATGGTACATTGTAGTTTTTAAACATGTGAAAAGCTGGCAGGTCAAATAGAAATGGTAGAGTATGGGCTAGGCCACACTGCTGCGATTTTATTTTTCAAATCATTGCGCGTTTTCAGGTGCGTTGCGATTGTGATTTGCGTTCCGCATTTTTAATCACAATCGCATGCGTTTTCCTATACCTAATGAAGAAAGCACATGCGCAAACGCAGAGAAATCGCCCTTGAAATTGCATGCGATTCCGTGTGCGGCGCAGTGTGGCCGTGCCCTAAGTACTGTATATAAACCCAGTCTCGGCAATCACCTTAAGCAGCTGCAGGGTTACTATTGATACAGATTTGTATTAAAGGGCATGTCAACCCCCAAAAACTATAAACCCCCCAAACTACTGGCCCATCATGTAGTGTAGTGTAATCCTTACCGCACATCCAGCCCATATGGTTTCCTGTAGTCCCCCCCCAAAGTCCCAAAAACTGCCCACCAGGAAGATAGCAGAGTGCAATAGGACTCTGCCTCCTACATGGCCTCCGGGAGAATTTTAGCATGCGTACTGCAGCCCTTCTCCCCTCCCTCCCCCTCCCTCTAAGGATTCCCTCCCCCTAGTGTGAAACCCTTAATATATAGTATTCCCCCTGCCAGCCCAGCCCCAACCGCTATATTTATATGTTTAGAAACCTCCCCAAACTTAACTTACCTCTCCTCTTTCCTCCACCGAAATGACCTGCCGGCAGCCGTGTCCGTGATTGGCGGACGCTCAGCCAATCACAGACGCGACTGCCGGTCCCGCCCTTCTGCTTGCATTTTCTCGCAAGCAGAGGTCCGGGAGCGCGGCATAGGAAAGAGGGGAGGTAAGTAGAGTTTGGGGAGCTTTCTAAACATAAAAATATAGCGGTTGGGGCTGGGCTGGCAGGGGGAATACTATATTAAAAAATACATTTTAGGGCGGATATGCCCTTTAATAATGATTAGTTATGTTGATGTCAATCACAGGGCAGACTCACTCACAGCTCAATTAACAATGTATCAATCAATATAACAAAAAATTTAACAGTCTATGGACACCAGGAGAAGTGGAATAGCAGACTGCACTGGACAGGCAAAAAGGGGGGATTATAGGCACCAGAAATCCTCCCCTAAACACGCCCCTGTTTTTTAAAATGTCTGGCCACAGGCAAGTCCCCAAATTTAGTAGTCACAGAGGACACACCTGGGGTCATTAGTGCTTGTCTGATGGAAGCATGATGCTATTGAGTTCCTTGAATGTAGTTTGTGTTTTCCCAATATAATACAATCCACATGGGCATACCAAGAAATAAATGATGCATTTACTGTTACATGAAAATCGCTGTTTTATTGGGATCCTTTTTCCACTGTGTGGATGTGCAAAATCCTTGCCCACCAGCATAGAATTACACGTCACTTGGTTGGGGCAAAGGTAGCACCACACTTTAACCACACTTTAACCGGACCCCACATCCTTGTAGTGGTATTTGTTTTCAATTTAGATATATCTGTATACAGGGTAACGCTTTCGAAATAAAATATACACACCAAATAGTTGACTAAATTTCAGCCCTCCTATAAGTATTATGGACTCTTGTTTGCTCAAAGTACAAGCAGCTGCTTTTATACATGGCAGGGAGTTCCGAGGTGATGTAATATCCTTATAGTAGAATGTGAAGGGGTGCATTACTTCTTATAATACATAAGGTTTATATATTTGTCTTAATGTTGCGCTTTAAAACTGTTGCAATTTTGTCATTTTAAAAGTAAATAAGTCGAAGAAACTGACCGTGATTTACTTTTTCCAACATCAGGTCAACCAGGATAATACCTCTGTAACTCACTGATGTTTTACTTTTTAAAAACATTATGGTTGGAATGGTGGATGGCCAGAAAGGGTATGGGAACTGCAGTGCACTTATCAATAGGAAACGTGAAGGGAACAGGGTGGTATAGAGGAAAACTAGTTAATTTAATATTTAAAAAGGGACAGAATGAAAAAAGAAGGGAGAAAACTCAACCTGGATTATACAGTGGTCCAGGGTCGCTAGATGCTGTACTTCAAAGCCATTCAGTAGAACAAATAATCCAAAACAGTATACTTACTGTCTCTCCTATGGCCCCAGGTGCAGCAGCCCCGAGCCCATAGCTTCAGCTCCGAATTAACAACAATCATATAACCAGAAGGACTCATTCCAACAGACCTCATTCGCCAGGATATAAATAGAACCACATTGCTTGGTTTGGGAAGTTAAAATCATTAGCTTTATCGTTCACATTAATATAAAAGCATATTTACCGATGATTAAGTGCTAAGTTAGCACAAAATGTGTCAGGGTTTTTTTTACTATTCATGTGAATATTAAAGCTAATGATTTTAACCTTCCAAACAAAGCAACGTGTTTCTATTTATATGCAGAAAGGAAATGGAAAGAGCCACACAAATTTACAATGCTTATATACACAATATTTCAGGAAGGGGGCAGTGCCTCCCGAAACATTGTGTCATGATATACTTATATCATAAGTATATAAGCACTGTGAATTTGATTTAAAGATTGTGCCTCTTTCCATTTCCTAACTGCATATATACTTACCTGTAGTGGTGCAGGTTCAAGAGAAAACTTCCCTACCTGGACTCGGCCTACCCTATACAGTCGTTGCTTGTGAAGGTTCTCATTCATCCAGGTCATGGTATATCTGTTGTATTCAATTAGATCAACTGGACTTGAAATGTAGTTCTTGAAGACGTAGTTCTTCAAGAACTACATTTCAAGTCCAGTTGATCTAATTGAATACAACAGATATACAGTCGTTCTATTTATATCCTGATGAATGAGGTCCGTTGAAGTATGTCCTTCTGTGTATATGATTATAGGAGCTGCAGTGGATCATTTTCTTATAATAATCACTCAGTGATATAGCTGATTATTTTAAGAAAATATTCCACTGCTGCTCGCATTATAATTTGAGCCTCTTACGTATTATAAATATATATTGTTCTCCAAAAATGAATGTGACTATTCCCAAAACAAGCTTGATTTATTAAAAAATAGTAAATATACGCGTCAGCCCATAATGTGCTAAAAAGAGTAGATTTACTATGTTTTAAGATCATAAAATAACTTTGAATATGTCTCAATGTGGTATAGTGATATCCATATCCTACCAAGCAAGCCTTAGGTTGCAGTCCCTGGGAACTCTGGGCTCCACTGCCTTGGCTCCAAATTGCTGGGCTGCTGCTGGCATCTCCTAGGCTGCTAAATCCTTCCTGGCTCCTGGATCACTTGCTCTTAAGCTAAGGGACAGTGTAGCATGTTACAGCTCTGAGCTACTGGACACTGCCTAAGCATGTGTCCTAGCTCTGTTATCTTTTAGTGGGCTAAAGCTGCTCCTTTTATTCCCAAATTCCCTTTGAAATGTAAATGAACAACCTTCAACAAGCAGGCAATCATCAGGCTTGCTGAACAGAAGACCAATCAGCAATTACCTAACTTAATCCATCCGCATAGCCAAGATGGCACGGTACTAATGATTTTATGTCAGGCTGTCCCAGGAGTTTTACCCATTAAGCCATCTTGTGTACAAAGATCTAACTGCATATCCCCAACAGTGTGCTTGGCACATTTTACATAAACATTATTTACATAAGATATAATACTGGGAGAGGTGGTGCCTAGGTGAAACAATATTTTATTTATGCAAGACTGTGCACTACTTTCTCCCTTACACAGAATTCATTATTAAATGAAACCCTCTGGTGCTTTGTAACATGCAATTTTGTAATTTTCAATGCTGTATAATTTTGCAAAATTAGTGGAGTGTTTTATTTAATTTAAATATTGTGGATGGTTGCTATACCTCATGTTCGGAAACAGCAGCCATTGACCGCCCTTTAAGAAGTCATGGTCATAACAGATGGCTTCTTCCCGGGAAGCAGACGGTAGTTACAGTAAAGATTGGGATTAATATCTATCTTCAAGGATGTTAGGGAAGGAGGTAAGTATTGTGGACTTCTTTAAAGGGGGCGCGGGATCTAAACATAGCTTTAAGGTGGGGGTGACATTGCCGCTTAAATTAGTTTGACTTTATTTCTCAAATAATAATCCTTAGAATGAAACACTTTGCTAGCTTTGAATTTTGAAATACCTCTTTTTTTTCTTTGTTTTGTTAAATCGAAAATCAGATGGGTAACAATGAATTTTAATCAAGTGATTTTTCCGATCCATGCTGGCTTTGAATTTCTCTTCACATCCTTCAACCAAGCATTGGTACTGGGAGAAAAAGATGACAATATTATAACTTTAGTTAAAAATCAATAAAAAGTATTACATGTTTTAAATAGTAAACAGTTGGGATACACATTTGCAAGCAAGCCTTAACATCTTTACATATTCTCTTGTGTTTTAAAAAAATCAGTTGATTATATACCCTTTGCTATTCCCTGCTGTTGACATTAGTGAGCTGACATTTCAGGTTCTGTAAAGGTCCTACTTCTTCCCAGAATGCAGACTGCCTAGACAGAGATTTCTACTGATTGGCTGTTAGATGGGTCAAACATGTTCAGATCTCTACTAAGCAACTGAACCAACCCAGGCACTGGATCAAGGGCAAGACCATAATGGTCTCTTTAAGGGGTCCAGCAAACAGAAAGTCAATATTTTGGAAGCATTTATTTACACACAGACACAATTCTGAATGAGCAGTTTAAGGCCATTAGGGTGGAACTTACTTAAATAAGTAAAGCTTGAAAGTGTGCGTTTTTCTAGCTATATACACACCATATGGAACTTAAAGGGACAGTTCAGTGGAAATTTTCAATATTTGTTAAATTGTTAGTTTGTGTAATGCATACTTAGTTATTCTACATATTCTCCACCATTTTGAAAAATCAGTTGATTTCATACCCTTTGCTGTTCCCTTCTTCCCAGGATGCACCACATCCTTGGAATGTTCCTAACAGTTATTTCTATTGATTGGCTGTTGGATGGGTCAAAGATGCTCAGATCTCTACTGAGCAACTGACTCAACTCAGGCGCTGGGTCAAGGACAAGACCATAACGCTCTCTATTAGGGGTCCTGCAAACAGGAAGTCAGTATTTGGGTTGCATTTATTTATACACAGACAAAATGCTGAATTGTCAGATGAAGGTCATTGGGATGAAAAAATACTGCTCTTTTTTCTGAAAAGTACATGTATTTGTACTGCAATTTCCCTGTAACGTTTTAAGACTAGCTAATGGCCGGTCTTACAGTGGCGCTTGGGCTAAATCCCTTTTAGGATATACCCTCAGGTAAATGAGGCCCTAAGTTCCTGTTAAAAAACCTTTACCTGAATTTCCCCCTTGTAAGTAATTACAAACCAAAGATATACATGTGATCAATAGGCGGAATGGAACATGCCTTAAGCCACGCACAAATGTCCCACCATGTGGATGAGGCACAAGACACCTGCAGCAAACAGGTGTTTCGGTTATAGTCTTGTGTATGCGTTTGCTCGGGTATCCTTCGTCAATCCACCTGGCGGATAAACGAATGACTGCAAACACATGAGTGACTGTTGGGAAAAAACGTCTGTTTGTCGCATTTGTTGCATGCATTCTGTGTTTGGAACTCGTCCTTCTAAACTAACATGTATTCAGAGCCTAAGCCAGTTGCTTGGAGACAAGAAGGGGTTAGGACTGGCTGTAGGGCTTGAGTTCCTGTAGGTGTATCTCTGGTTCTGAATTGTTTGAAGAGTAAAAAAAATGCAAATGTAAAAACAAACTCCAAGTACAAAGGTGTATCACCATAAGAACTGAGTAGCTTGATACAATCTCTGGTCGTACGCTATTGCAACATGGTCCGATCATGTATGGGCAATCACCCGATCGTCGGACGATTTTTGCCCTTATCTTGAGATGGGAAAAATATTTAGCGCCACAATCCCAATCGTACGATCAGGATTGGTCCATGTTCCAATTGCTTTAGCAATAATGAAATAGGGTTTAGGTGACCACACATTATGTCAATTGCGTTCACTCATGTTACTTACCATGTTACCCTTCTCTGCCATGATTTGAAAGAGTGAATCATGCCATTCCAGGATGTGAATATCAAGCAGCCGAGCAGTGGGAAATGAACGCTTGCAAGTGGAGCAGACATTACTGTGCATAGTATTATAATGATGCTCGTATGACTCCAGGGTGTCAAAAACATGAGTGCAGCCAGCAGTTTGGCAGCAGAACTCTGACAATCTAAGACAAGGGGAAATTAAAGAATAGTGGCTTAAATAACATAAATTATTATTATAAATTAGTTTTACAGTAAGAGTAATAAAATTGTCTGTTCATGGTAATGAAAAAATGGACAACTATTATGAAAACAATATTAAAGGACAATTATTCTTATCACACTTTTACTCAGGGTGAGGACCTAAAGCTCAAGTTCCTCACCCGTGTTTACCCTGCTTAACCAGAACAAAGCTGTCAAACATTTCTTTGTGTGCCCACCTTGCTCCACTTATTGTTCAGTCCCGTGGCCTGACCAAATAGGAAGACGTGTTGAATCGTGTCTTCCCGACCACATATGAATGAGGGGTGGTGCGAGGCAGCCACACAAAAAAATCTTTGACAGCTTTGTTCTGATTAAGCAGGCTACAGGCAGGGATGAGGACCTGCCAATTTAGGTCCACACCCTGGGTACATTCTATGGGAAGTGGTGCATGGGAATCCCTATTGTTTTCCTTTAAATCTGAGGCAGAAGTGCTGTTATAATGCAAACAGCTTAAAATAATTTATATACACGTACAGATGTATAAATTTAAAGTGCAACTATTATAAAGACAATAATGCTGGCCCTTCACTTAAAACTTTTGATGTTCGAGCGATGTTTCAACTATTGCCTGGCCTTATCATTTTGCAATGAAAATCATGGCTCTAATATCGATTGTAATTACGATCGTAAATACGACCATTTGGGAAACATTGTGGGAATGTTGTTAGACAGAAATGATGTTATAATTCAAACAGTTCAGAATCAGTAAACTCCTTTTGATTGTTAAAGGAATAGTTCACTGCAAAAAGGGAACTATTCCTTTAATGCATTGATTAAAGATCAGGGGTTTAAGGAGCTATGTCTTACCTCCCATTCTTCAATCAATCTGTGGAGCCAGTAACGAAGACAGAAGGAACCTTTCGAACGATCCTCTGCTGTCAGTGACAGGTCCTACCACTTCCTGGTTCTGATTAACTATAGAGTCGATAATGTGCGCTTTACAGGGCATCTATAGTGGGAAAATTAACTTTTTTTTCTTTCTTTTTTTTTCTTTCCAACCCCCAGAGTGTCTTTACTTTTTTCAGATTCCCTTTCTGTCCTGAGATACACCAGTTAGAAGAATATGTGATTGCATTCCTCTACTCCTACTTGGACTGTCAATCAAATCCCTGTGCAGCCTTATATCTACCATCAAAGCTACCTCCCCCTGCTAATGCTCTTATCTCTATGTTTATTACAGAGCAGGGAGGGAGCCCTCTAATCTAATGTCTGTACAAGCCCAAACATTAAGGTTTCCATATTTAACAGTTTAACTGGCAGAACGATCCATGACACATGATCAATTTTGAAGCTCCTTTCCGGATCTTCTTTGTAATCGACATACGATCGCAAAATGAATGGTAATAAATGGGACCTCGCAATCTTATTTCGGCCGCAAAGAAGACCCAGAAAGGCAGTTCTTCTGAAATTGATTGTTTGTCGTGGATCGACCAGCCAAGTAAGCTGTAATGTACGGGCACCTTAAGGTTGGGTACACACCATACAATTTTTCGGCCTGATCGACCAATACACCAACCTTGTGGACGGTATAAATGTGACCAAGTTGCATTTTCCTTGTCATGATTTAGTCTTTAACACTAAGGTAAATAATATAAACCTCTTAACTTTTCTCAGCCTAATAAAAACAAATATACTGTTTTAATATACCGTACACCTACCTTTTGTACAATATAAATGGTTAGGCTTGCCAAACTACCTCTTACTAATATGAGCATTATTTAGCAGTAGTTTCTGGTCTTCTGACTGATAATCCTTGTGCTGCCTTTAATGGTAGCAGTCAGATGAAAAAAAGTCTTAAGCATAAACCAGGTAGATTTGGATCCATTCAACAAATTCTTTCAAATAAAATCAACCGATGCGTTTTACATTTTTTTTATTTTTCTGCTTAAGGCAATGCCAGATGGTGCAGTTCAATTGGTTCTTTCAATTAAAAGCTCCATATGGCATCCGTTGACTAGTGTATGACCTCCTTTAGAAGAATTGGGCAGGGCAAAATAACCAGGAATTACAAGAGATGAAAAGTCATGCTGATAATTATGTACTATAGTTTGGGAATCAGGGATGAAGGCATCAAGAAGACTGAATAAAATGATACTGTGCTGCTTGACCACAAGACAGAGGAAAGGCCTCTTCGACCGTGACTTGTATTATTTAGAATAAATGCTGGTGTTATTCTAAAGAATGATGCCTAGACCTTAATTTTTATGATTTTTTTTTACCGGAGAAGGAGCTTTTACATGTGTGACAATTGGTGAATTGGAGAGAAGAATTCAGAAGCATATATAAGAAGGCTAAGAAATAATAGAATGGGAATATGATTGCTAGCTTTATGCAACTGAATTTAAATTGCATACTTAGATCTTTCTGTGACTTCTCCAATGCTTGTGAGTAGATCTTGAATGTATAAGTGCCGATGAACATCACCATCCTGCAAAAACAACAAAAACAAACAGCCATTATCAACCATGTGGAATGCTGCATGAAATATTTTAAACTGTGGCCTGTAAATAAAGATTTTGCTACAATACTGAACACACCAATTAATCAAAAAATGTTTGTCTCAGTTTCACTGCTTTTAATGCAGTCACTATTGCAGTGATTGAGGCTGTCAGTCAAGCCTCGGATTTGCTTAGGTGGCAGCATTGTGTTCTGTAGTGAAATGGGAAAGGAAGTATTTGCTGGCATGTACTCTTTCTTGGCAGCCATGGGGGATAGTGTTGATAGGGTGTCGACATTATCTTCGGGAGATGGGGGTAGGTTTTGGGGGGGGATATAGAGCCCTGAGTTGATTCAGTTGCTCAGTAGAGATCTGAGCATGTCTGACAGCCAATCAGTAGAAATTACTGTTAGAGACATCTCAAGGAAGTGTGCATTCTGAGAGGAAGGACCTTTACAGAAACGGACATGGCAGCTCACTAATGACAACAGCAAAGTTTTTTAATTCAAATGATTTTTCAAAAGAGAGAGAATATATAGAAAAACAATAGTTATGTGTAATTAAAACTTTAAATAATAATAAGTGGCTCCAGCAATAACTGTTAATTACCCAATAATCTCTGCAAGACTAACCAAGCACTTCAGTGGGGTATCTCCACTGAAGACTAACCAAGCACTTAAAGGATATCTCCACTCGTAAATAGACTTTTCTTTTTTTTTAGTTTAATTGAAGAGCAAGAGGAAATGGAGCAATGTCTTACCTCCCATTCTTAAAATAAATGATTAGGAGCAGGCAGGGAAGCTACAGTATTTCAAGTTCCTCTGCTGTTCCTCTGCTAGGTCCCGATGGAGCTTGCATTGTACACGCATGCGCATAACTTTAAAAAAAAAGTCTATATTACGAGTGAAGAGACACTTTAAAGTTCATGTCCACCCCCAAAACTATAATTTAACCTACTACTGGCCCCACTGTGTAGTGTAATAAAATCCTTACCTTAAATCCCTGCTCCAAATGGCTTCCCTGCTGTGCCCCTCCAAAGTCCCAAAAACTGGCCACCAGGAGCCTAGCAGAGTCCATATCTGTCTCTCCTCCTAAAGAATTTTGCCATGCGAACTGCAGCCCTCCCCCCGCTCCCCCTCCCACCTGTTTTGCTCTCCCTCCCCCTAGTGTAAATTCCCTTTGAAATATAGTAGCTCTCCCTCCCCCAGCCCCAACTATAATAGATTTTCCAGAGACTCCCCCAAACTCTACTTACCTTACCTCTCTCCCAGCGTTCTGTGCAGCCGCGTCCGCTATTGTCTGCCTTTCAGCCAATCAGGGACACAGCTGCCGGTCCGGACCTCTGCTTGCATGAAACTGCAAGCAGGGGGCCAGACCGGCAGCTGTGTCCCTGATAGTACTGTTCCTCCGACAGTACGCAGGAGGAAAAAATCTATTATAGCGGTTGGGGCTGGGAGAGCTACTATATATCATAAATTATTAAATAGGGTGGACATGCCCTTTAACAATTCAAGTGCAACATTGTTTCCTGTATTCCTATTCACAATGCCATCCCATATAAGGTTCAAAGAACAGGCAATGATATTACAAATTTAAAAGGTGATGTAAATCCTTTTCCCCTCAACTTATATCTCACCTACTTACAAAGTATTTTTTTTCCTTTCATTTGTACATAGTAGACGTACAGGGAGATTCAATAAAAGTTCTTATCGTTTAAAAAGGTGCTATTTAACATTTGAAAGCTATTCAACATTTGAAAGCTAACATCTGATTGTTTGGGGCAAAATTAGCACAATTTTTAACAATAAGAACTTTTATTGAATAACCCTGTATGATTTTTCCAGCCTCTGGTTAGCCATATTTGAATAAATATTTATTTTCCATTGTTCAGTGAATTCTATTCTTAAAAGCAATCACTTGATTCCTTTTTTTTTTTTTGCACCTAAACGGACCGTCAACTGTACAGTCAATTGAATTTTGATCGGTCAGGTCAGGGAGGAACTAGTATTTGTGATCACAGATTCAGAACCTCCCACCCCCTAACTTTCTGATCAATGATTTTTTCAGATCTTGGGCTGTGAAGCACATAGAGAGGTGGTTGATGGGTTTTAAAGGTAGGAACCTGGCCTTTCATTTAAAATCAACCTGTTTGGAGACCATAGTTCCCCTTTAAACGGCATGTCCACCCCCCAAAACTATAATCCCCCCCAGTAATGGCCCCACCATGTAGTGTAGCGTATCCTTACCTCACATCCCAGCTCCATAGGGTTCTCCTGTAGACCCCCCCTAAAGTCCCAAAAACTGTCCACCAGGAGGCTAGCAGGGCTCTGCCTGCTACCTTGCCTCCGGTAGATATTTGTCATGCGTACTGCAGCCCTTCTCCCCCCTCCCTCCCTCCCTCCCTCCCCCTCCCTCTCCCTCCCGTTCCACTATCCCTCCCCCTCCCTCTCCCTCCCGTTCCACTATCCCTCCCCCTAGCGTAAAACCATTTTAATATGCTGCTCCCCCATGTATGGTAGCCCCAACCGCATGTTTAGTATTTTCAAAAAGCTCCCCAAACTCTTACTTACCTCTCCTCTTTCCTCCGCTGCACTGAATGACCGGCAGCCGCGTCCGTGATTGGCTGCCGCTCAGCCAATCACAGACGCGACTGCCGGTCCCGCCCCTCTGCTTGCATTCTCGCAAGCAGAGGGCCGGCAGTGCAGCGGAGGAACGAGGGGAGGTAAGTAAGAGTTTGGGGAGCTTTTGGAAAATACTAATAATGCGGTTGGGGCTACCATACATGGGGGAGCAACATATCAAAAATCATTTTTAAGGGTGGACATGCCCTTTAACTTATGTAGAACTGTATGTGCTGTGCTGTTTCCAGAAACCTTTGAAAATAAGTCTAAAAACCACATTTATATTGCATATGACCGCTATTGGTCCGATTAATAAGTTTTCCGTTTGTTCACCCATACACAAACCAACCATTGTATGATACAAAAATATACCAATATTTTATAACAGGGAATGGTTTGTGTATGGCCTATTTATATGAAAAGCTATACATAAAAATGTAAGTGATTTATGATTTTTCTTTCGGGAAAACCTCCCATTGAAGTTTTTCCTCAGTCTAGTTTCAGTTCATCATGTTAAAGGGGAAGTTCGGTGCAAATACATATACTTTTAAGAAAAAAGAGCATATTTCCCATCCTAATGACCTTAACCTTTCCATTCAGCATTTTGTCTGTGTATAAATAAATGCTTTCATGACATATGACTTCCTGTGTGCAGGACCCCTAGTTGAGACCGTTATGGTCTTGCCCTTGACCCAGTGACTAGATTTATTTGGAGATCTGAGCATCTTTGACCCACCCAACAGCCAATCAGTAGAAATAACTGTTAGGAACATTCCAAGGAAGTGGTGCATCCTGGGAAGAAGAAGGAAGTACCTGAAATGTCAGCTCACTAATGTCAACAACTACAACACAACCAAGTATCTGCCCAATAAATCCAGCACTCAACACAAGATTTCACATTATTCATATGTTGGTTGTTACAGGTGGATCCCCCCCCAAATAACATATGTCACACCGTGTATAATAAAACCTATGTGGTGTGACCGGGAGGAATATTTGCAGAGTCAGTTATAATAAACTCTTATCGAAAATGGACTAGAGGGGTGCGCACTTTCTTCCCTCAATTGATTATAGTCCATACTACAGTCATTTACTTTTAACCCGGTTCTCCCCATTTGTAGCGGTTACATAAATTCACAGTCCACAATTCTTTAATCCTTAGATTTGAATCCACATCCACTATCCAATGCTTTAGTGCAGGTACACAATAATTTGTGACGGATTATCAGCAATTTGTAATAGTTCCCGGGCAGCTATTATTTCTTCTGCCCTTCCAACCACATCCATCCAGGGGTTAAATAACACAGCTTGTAAACACCTTTTTACTGGACTTAACATATGTATACTACACACATCTGATGATACTGCATGTTCGTCTGCATTAGCACTCGCCCATAATTCCCTTCTGTGGTCTCTCTTATGCCAAGTCTGTCTTTTCTTCTTGCATCCAAAGTCTAAACGGGTATGGAAAAGATTGTCTCTCCGCTACTTTCAGAGTCCCATATTCACTCCCTTCTCCCGGACACACCACTAAACAGCCAAACAACCTACGTGTGTTTCGTGCACGTCCCGTGCACTTCATCAGGGCCGATAAGCACTTCGGGTTTTGACCCTTCTTAAGTAACTCCTATGCTTAAAGTGGTAGGGTCTTAAAGGTTAAAAACTCTTTTACTTTCAACTATTCAAACTGTAATATATCATGAAAATAGCAGCATGGCGTACCCTCCAATAACAACCATTAGTTATTAGTCCAAAAGTGGGCTTCATCATTTAATCTATATGGGATACCCATTTTCAACCTATAAATCCACTTTTAACTCCCTTTGGAGAATCAATTTATTATAGTCACCCCCTCTCTCACATATATGGACTTTTTCTACCCCCATGAAATGTACACTTTTTTGTATCCCTTGATGATCTATCATCATATGTTTGGCTAGTGCACTTCTCAAAACCTCTCCCTTTTTCATGGGTCTCTGATGTTCTTGTAGTCTTTCTTTAAACTTTCTCTCCTTTTGCATCTCTTACTTGATCGCATTCTTGCATTAAGGGACAAGCTATTCAATTATTGCATTTGTAGTTCCCCTGTCTGGTTTTGCCCCCCCCCCCCATCTTAATCACCCAATCATCTAGGGTCTTGACCTCCCCTTTAAAATGACTAGAACTCACCATCTCTTTGATGGTTTTTGCTTGTCTAGTCGTTAATTTGGGTACTGTACCTACAATAGTATTAAGTTGACCATCCTCTTTCAACCAGTGCCAATGGCGGACAGAATTGCATATAATTCATCCCATTGTTGGTTACACCTGGTGATAATTCTTAATTGTTGGGTATCTGCGTTTTTTTTAGTAGCATCTTGTAATAGATGTTTCATAGGGATCTGTTTAGCCTAAAATCTGAAAGCTTTTTTAATCTCGTTATTGCTGTATCCTCTTTCTTTAAATCTGTTTTGCATCTTTAGCTTGCACCATAAAGTCCGATTCTTTTGAACAATTTCTTTTAAGTCTTAAAAATTGTCCGTAGGGGATAGAAATAATTTGGCTATGTGGGTGGTGACTATCTGCCCTTAAGATTGAATTCACAGCTGTTTTTTTACGAAAGGATTTACTTACTAATTTGTCACCCACTTTTCTTAACGTTAAAGGGTATGTCCTCACTAAAAATGTTTTTTTAATATAAAATTCCCCCTGTCCCCCCAGCCCCAACTGCTATATTTATATTTTTAGAAAGTGTCCCAAACTCTACTTACCTCCCCTCTTTCCTTCTGCCGCGCTGCCGGCCCTCTGCTTGCGAGAAAATGCAAGCAGAGGGGCGGGACCGGCAGTCGCGTCTGTGATTGGCTGAGCGGCAGCCAATCACGGACGCGGCTGCCGGGAGTGCATTTCGGAGGGGGAAAGAGGGAAGGTAAGTAAAGTTTGGGGAGCTTTCTAACAATATATATATAGCGGTTGGGGCTGGGGGGACAGGGGGAATCTTACAGTTAAAGGGTTTAAAGCTAGGGGGAGGAAATCCTGAGAGGGAGGGGGAGAAGGGCTGCAGTAGGCATGCCAAAATTCTCCCGGAGGCCAGGTAGGAGGCAGAGTCCTATATGGACACTGCTATCCTCCTGGTGGGCAGTTTTTGGGACTTTGGGGGGGGACTACAGGAGAACCATATGGAGCTGGGATGTGAGGTAAGGATTACACTACACTACACTACATGATGGGGCCAGTAGTTGGGAGGATTATAGTTTTGGGGGTGGACATGCCCTTTAAGTCAAGGAAGGTGATTTCCTGATTACTCAATTCCAATGTCAAATGGATATTGCTTTTATTCTTATTTAGGGCTGTAACAAATAACTGTAGGTCGGCGACAGTGCCCTTTCATAGCAATTGGACATCATCCACACAACGTAACCAAAGAAGGACACTGTCGCCAAACCCCAGCTCACTAATGTCAACAGCAGGGAACAGCAAATGGTATAAAATCAGCTGGGAAAGAATATGCAGCATAACTAGGTATAGATAACTTTCCCTTTAAACACCTCCCACCCCCATGACACGTCACGTAACGGGCTCACAACATTTAATTTCACCATTGAATCTACACCTCCGCCTTTGGTGACAGTTACCTCGAAGAAGTCGTGCTCCCGTGTCATTGGGATGAGTTGAGGCAGGAACCGCCCCTCTACTTGCAGACTGTTCTCAGCTGGCAACACCGGAAGTTCTCTCATGTTTAGTCCTGAAGCATCTGACAGCGCTGATAGAATCTCCGGAGAATTCATTTTCTTTTCAGGCAAATACTACACTTCACAACTGCATCTCCAAGCTGGTGGTATGTGTCTTACACATGGCACCCGCAAACATCCGGTGTTCTGCTACATACCAATCACATTTGGTTATTGTGCGTTTCATGTCTCCTTTTTGCTATCTCTGGGCCTCTGCGTTCCAAGACTCTTTGTGGGCACCCGCCTGGGAAACCGGGAAGTTGCTGTCAAGGGTTAAGTTCCTAGTTACTGTATGGTACATTCTCATTGTGTTTATAGTGTTAGATAATCCGCTGCCAGAGGGTAACAGATGTGGGGGGCTGTTTTCTTGTTTTAAGGTTTCAGGTAAGAGTAAGACATAATGTCACTTCTTGATGTGTGTACTGAGATACAATATAGATGGATTATTAATATAGATAGATGGATAGATTATAGATGGATTATTAATATAGATAGATGGATAGATTATAGATGGATTATTAATATAGATAGATGGATAGATTATAGATGGATTATTAATATAGATAGATGGATAGATTAAAGATAGATAGATATCTGTATACATAGAGAGAGATGTAGTTGACCTGGAATTTATGATTTTTTCTATAAATGCTTTTATTTTCTAGAGAATTCAGAATGAGTGAATTTCGAATCCATCATGATGTAAATGAGCTTATAAGCCTACTGCGCGTCCATGGAGCGGAGGGAGCTGAGGTGTACATTGACCTTTTGCAGAAAAATCGCACTCCCTATGTCACCACAAGTGTTTCCACTCACAGCGCTAAAGTAAGACAAATGGATTTGCATTTCGCTTTGTATTTAACTATGCAGATGCACTGGTGTACAAACTGGATCTGTAAATTTAAAGAACACCTTCAAAATTTGATTCTGACATATTAGTATATAATAGCGGAATAATGTCTGCATCTTACATAACACAGCTAATGTTATGTAAACATAGGGTTTCCATATTTTAAAAGAAAAAAGGACAAAGTCCCCTGAAAAAGAGGACACTTTGAACAATATGCAGATTAGACCACCTGGCACACTGTAAACATAGTATTAGGCCTTGTTCACAGCAATTGTTGAGTTTTGTACTGTGTTAGCCATAAGTAAGAGAAGAGAAGTAGATCTGTGATACCTTTTATTGGCTAACTAAATAAAAAAATTAAGTAAGCTTTCGGGAGTTCTAAGCCCCCTTCATCATACTGGATGTTACAAAAAGCTTGTTCACACTAGGACAGACTATAAAAGGAACACTAAACAGATTTTATGTACTTTATTAAATACATGAAGTCTGTATCTTTTTTTTACAGGGAGTTGAGAAAGCTTATTTTACAGGAAGTTGAGGGCCACTCGCGGGCCCTCTCGCGGATGGCCACTCGCGGGCCCTCTCGCGGACGGCCACTCGCAGCCCAAGTGTATTCTTTAGGGTGGGAATCAAATTAAAGTGTTTACAAATACAATAACCGTTTGTTGCATCAAAATTGATATAATGCAATACCTAAATTATTGATAATTAAAGGGCAACTAAAGCCACAGAACAACACTTAACCAGAAGGCAGAACACCTTGATATAAAACCAGTAATATGTGTCTTACCTCTCATTTTGATACGGGCGCTGGGAAATTTACCTAAATAACATATGGTTTGTGCTTTACTTCTCAGCATTCTAGTATCACACAGTTTGGTCAACGACTCATGCTCATGCTCAGTCCTTAGCTATGGCACAAACTTGTTACAGTTGGTCACACCCATTAATAATCTCTAGCCAATCCTTTTACAGGATAGATAAAGCAAGGAAGCATGTGACTGAGGTCAGGGGGTGTGGTCTAACACTGCACATACATACAGTTACTTCATCCAATTCTTAACAGGCTTACATTTACTTTAACAGAGTTTACTAAAGTGGCTTTTGATAGTTTATTGGTGTTTTTAGGGGGTTGTTTTCAGATTCTGGAGTATACAAAATTGGGTTTAGTTCTCCTTTAATCTATATATCACATGATACAAACTCTTTCTATTGTGGCACATATTATAAACCACAACATGTTCAATAAAGCATTTAAACTACATCTCCAATATAAATTTGTCCCTTAAAGTAATAGTTCACACAAAAAGTGAACTATTCCTTTAACCCTTTCACTGCCAGGAGATTTTCATTTTTTTTGCGTTAACTGCCAGAAGAATTTTCAGGATTTTGCCCTTAATCGCTTTAGACTAATTTTACAGTAGGAAACCTTGCAGTAAATCAGGAATATTATACATTGTTTTTTTCAGCACAAAGTCTACTTTAACATGGTAACAGAATTTTGTAACTTTTCTGGAAATTTTACTGGAATTATGGGTAAAATATGTAAAAAAAATGAAAAATTTGCAAATTTTCATGGATTTTTCCCATTTTTACTTATAGTTATCTTAAGGTTACGCACAAAAATCTTACTGTTTCTAAAAGCTCAGATACTCCCGAGTACAACGATACCAGATATATGTAGGTACCCGACTTTTCCTGTACAGGAGAACCCCCCAAACTAAAACTGCACCTCCTAGAATATTACACCAAATTAAAATGTGTAACCACTACTAACAGTTAACATAGAATATCTACCAAATTATCTAAACTATCCCCACAAGTGAGATATTTTTAGAAACTACACACTCGCAGGATTTTACGAGTGAGGTTAGTTTCGATCAAAATGCAGATACCCGGACGCAGCTCTTCGTCAAATTGTAAGTTACTTTCTCACATTTTCCTTTTTTTCCTCAACTGTAAAATCCGAGACAAAATCAAATGCGAATTTCAGCTAAAAACTGTGGAGGAAAGTTCAAACGCATCTCAAATATGAAAGCCTAACCCCTCCCGAATAAAACGGTATGCCACATTCATGGGTGTACCCAGAGACATGGCTACCAACTAACCCAGAACGTGACCAGTGCCAAATGTCAGTAGCAGCAAAAAAAATTTAGCCAGTTTTGTATTTGAACAGTCTGCAGTTTTTCCACAAAACACCCCCCCAACTCAATACCCCCCCAAACTATATATTCCTGAAATCTACACACCTTCAGCTATGTAACGCTGTAGTTCGTTCATTCATATCATCAATGGTGTGGGCGCAGTTCTTCGTAGAAATTTGCACTTTTACCAGATTTTCAAAAAAAATGAAACTAAACAGCGTTCAAAAAGGTCGAAATCATGCCAAAACCCCATGGAATGTAAAAAAAAGTTACTAAATATCAACTCTCCAATGTCCTGAATCAAACGTATGCCATATGTGTGGTAACACACGCAGACGTGGAAGCGAAAAGCCCAAAGTGAGACATATGCACGATGGCTCAGAAACGGCGAAAATATTTAGCCACTCCGAATTTGGACAGTCTGCAGTTTTTCCCCACCACACCCCTAACTTAGAAATAACCCCCACAAACTATATATTCCTGAAATCTACACACACCTCACGCTATGTAACGCTGTAGTTTGTTCATTCATACCATCAATGGTGTGGGCGCAGTTCTTTGTAGAAGTTCGCATTGTCTGAAAAACGAACATAAAACAACTTCAAAAGGTAAAAATCATGCCAAAACCTCATGGAATCTAAAAAAAAGTTACTAAATATCAATCTCCCAAATGTCCTGAATCAACGGTATGCCATATGTGTGTTACACATGTGGACGTGGAAGCGAAAAGCCACAAAGTGAGACAATGCACGATGGCTCAGAAACAGCGAAATATTTACCAACTCCGAATTTGGACAGTCTGCAGTTTTTTCCACAAACAACCCCCGTAAATCAGAAATAACCCCCACAAACTATATATTCCTGAAATCTAAACACCTTCAGCTATGTAGCACTGTAGTTCGTTCATTCATACCATCAATGGTGTGGGCGCAGTTCTTCGTAGAAGTTCGCACTTTTCTGAAAAAATGAACAAAAAACAACTTCAAAAGGTAGAAATCATGCCAAAACCTGACGGAATGTAAAAAAAAGTTACTAAATATCAATCTCCCAAATGTCCTGAATCAAACGGTATGCCATATGTGTGGTTACACATGCGGACGTGGATCTGTAGTTTGTTCATTCGTACCATCAATGGTGTGGGCGCAATTTTAGCAGATTTTCTAAAAAATTTGAAAAAAAACACTCTCAAATGTAGAAACCATGCCAAAATCCCAAGTAATGTAAAAAAAAGTTACCAAATATCAATCTCCCAAATGTCCTGAATCAAACGGTATGCCCTATGTATGGTTACACACGCAAACGTGGAATCAACTAGCCACAAAGTGAGCCAATGAACAATGGCCCAATTACAGCAACTTTTCAGATTTGTCAGACTAAACACCCCTCTATATTAGAAATACCCCCCCAAACTATATATTCTTGGAATCTACACACCTTCAGCTACACAATGGTGTGATTCCTTTATGCATACCACCAATGGTATGGGCACAGTTTCATGTAAAATTTCGCTTTTTTACCAGATTTTCAGGAAAAATTTATAAAAATACAATTCAAAGTTAAAAATCATGGCAAATTTCCATGTCATGTAAAAAAAACTTGTCAATTATCAATCTTCCAAATGCCCTGAATCAAACGGTATGCCATATGCGTGGATGTACACAGGGACATGGCCACCAACTAGCTCAAATGGGACACATGCACAAGTGTAATTACAAGAAAAAAATCAAAATGCTCTGTAATTTCAAACAGCCCCAAAACTTGGAAATGCCCCCCACAAATAAAACCCCCAACTAAATATCAATCTCCCACATGTTCTGAATCAAACGGTATGCCCTTTGTGTGGATGCACACAGAAACGTGGCCACCAACTAGCTCAAATGGGACGCATGCACAAATGCAATTACAAGAAAAAATCAAAGTGCTCTGTAATTTGAACAGCCTACCCTTTTTCTAAGGAAACAGTCCAGAAACATGGAAATTCCCCCCACAAACTACATATTTTTGGAATCTACACACCTTCAGCTACGTTACGATGCCATGATTTCATACATACATGAAGAATTCCAGACCCAGTGATCCAAAGAACTCTGTGTTTTTAGGAGGTTTTGTGAAAAATAAAATAAGATGATTCAAGGATTGAAATCCTACCTAAACCAACTTGACAAGCAAAAAAACCCACTAAATGTACAATCTCCCACATATCCTGCATCAAACGGTATGCCATATGTGTAGGTGCACACAGAGACGTGGCCACCAACTAGCTCAAATGGGACACATGCACAAGTGTAATTACAAGAAAAAAATCAAAGTTGTCTGTGTATTTCAAACAGCCCCAAAACGGAAATCCCCCCACAAATAAACCCCCCACTAAATATCACTCTCCCACATGTTCTGAATCAAACAGTATGCATATGCATGGATGTACACAGAGACGTGGCCACCAACTAGCTCAAATCGGACGCATGCACAAGTGTAATTACAAGAAAAAAAATCAAAGTGCTCTGTAATTTCAAACAGCCCCAAAACTTGGAAATGCCCCCCACTAAATATCAATCTCCCACATGTTCTGAATCAAACGTTATGCCATATGCGTGGATGCACACAGACGTGGCCACCAACTAGCTCAAATGGGACGCATGCACAAATGCAATTACAAGAAAGAATCAAAGTGCACTGTAATTTGAACAGCCTACACTTTTTCTAAGGAAAACGTCTCGAAACATGGAAATTCCCCACAAAATATAATTTTGGAATCTACACAGCTTCAGTAGTTACGATGCCATGCTTTCATGCATACATGAAGAATTCCAGACCCACTGATCCAAAGAAGTCCGTGTTTTTAGGAGGTTTTGTAAAAAATAAAATAAGATGATTCAAGGGTTGAAATCCTACCTAAACCCTTTTGACAAGCAAAAAAACCCACTAAATGTCAATCTCCCACATATCCTGAATCAAACGGTATGCCATAAGGGTGGGTGCAAACAGAGACAGGGCCACCAACTAGCTCAAATGGGATCCATGCGCAATTGCAATTACAAGAAAAAATTAAATAAACGCCACAACCCACCCCCCAACTCTATCCCCACTCCCCCTTTTAGTGGTATATTAGTGAAAACCAGTTAGTACGGCGAGTCACACAAGTTTTTGCACACTTTACTGATCCTAAAAATTCAATATGGGCTTTTTTTGATACCTCTGCAAAATGTCCTACTAAAATAGGCTTAGTTTCCCTTGAAATCCAACAAATAAATGATCCGCGTTTACTTTGCCGATATCACCGGTGACATTGGGAAGCTTGCAGAAGACAAAGTTTTTTGCTAATTTATAGTTTTAGGGTAAAAAAAAAAAAGGTGCGTGTGAAGTGATTTTTCATTCATTGGCAAAGATCAATAATTTGGTGATCAGAAGTGATCACCAAATTTTGATCTCTGTCCCCATTTTTTTTTCTAAGTAGCAAAGACTTAGAAAAAAATCCTATTTGTGAATGGAACTTTGAGTTCCATTCACAAAATGTATAGTAAGGCTGTCAAGCATGACAGCTTGTACTATACAGGTACTGCAGCATGATCTATATGGAGATCACACTGCAGTACCGCCACAAGACCACCAGGGGCAGCATGGTACACTTCTTAGGGAAGACCCCGGTGAAGGAGGAAGTTCTGTGAGTCACCGGGGTCTCCCTTTCCGTTTTTGAAGAGCTCCTCCTCACCTCCTCCTCGTGGGACCGGCTGATGGACCATAAAGGTACTGTTTTCTCTCGGACCCCCCCCCTCGGATTTGGATGAAATCTAGGGGGGCAGGGGGGCAGTCGAATGCTGCCCCCCGATCGCGGCTAGAGGGGGGCAAATTTTTTTGGGGAGGGGGGAAGCCACAGATCGTGTATTCACGATCTGTGGCAGTTTGTGCATTCAGCACAGATCGTGAATATACGATCTGTGGCAGTGAAAGGGTTAATATATTGATCTTCTTGCTGAGACAACAATTATGGCAATGTCCATAATTTCCATTTTTTTCCCATTGGTATATTGATGCAGTTTTTCTGCAAAAATGAATAGCAGCCTAGAGATATTTTGTATACCTATTATATGAAAGCTTAACATTATATGTGAATTAGGGATATTTTCCTGTACATTTCCATTTAATGAAGATGTAATATTGTTTAAACTTCTGTCCACTTTATCTGAAGGCTAAAATAGCAGAGTTTTCAAGGACACCAGAAGATTTTCTCAAGAAATGTGAGGAATTAAAATCAAAGAACACTCGTAATTTGGATCCTCTTGTGTACCTACTTTCCAAACTGACAGAAGATAAGGAGGTATCAGTCATTATGTTAAACTAACAAAAGAAATATTAAATCTATAGCATAATTAAAACAACCGTGACCTTGTTACACATTTACAAACACACCAATCTTTGGTGATCAGTTGATCTGATAAATAATTTATTTTGCTTGGCTTGAAAACTTTGATATGTCTGAGAAAAAGTTTCTATTTGACAAGGAGCCTATCTACTTTAGGACTGATATTGGCTTTCTAAAGGTTCGCACACACCCAACAATGGCCTTTTCATAATCAGATTTTGCTTTCCTTTTATATGCTCTTTTAATAATTTAGTATTTCTGTCCCTCTCAGCACTAATATTTTTTTTTACACCACAGAAGTTTAGTCTTGATTTGCCTACATTTGTTGATAAGGAGAATGCAATTCTAAACTTCAGTTTAGCAATGTGTTTGAGGTAGTCATATAAATGCTACTGCTGTTGCATATTGCACAATAGATTCCATTGGATGGAATCTGCCAGTAATGTGCAACAGCACACACATACTTGATATGAGAATTGTTCAGCTGGGTGAGCATACATGTTGAGTTGGCATTTAAAGAATTTAAAGAAAAGGGAGCCAATAGCTAGTTGTGGATGTTTATTTTTTCCCCGTACACCTTGCAAATAACATGAAAACCTTGTTGGATCCAATAGGACGTGTCTGATATTGGCAAGGTGTATGTGCACCCTTCTCCTTATCAATACATCTTTCCATTAATGTGTTACAGTGGTTCTCTTAACCTGCTGAACACTGGTATTTGATTTTTAATTCAAAAATATAGTGATTACACATCTAATAGAGCATCTTTACATGATATAATAGGGCATCTGAAGATTTTGGCTTTTGCGCCAAATTGATCATACATAAATATCATATACTATGTCATATTATATCATACCATACATATGTGTAAAATAGAATTAAAGGAATAGTTCACTGGAACGCAAACCCTAGTTACGTTTTACCTTTTTAAAGGAATAGTTCACTCGAAAAATGTATTGATTAAAGACCGGGAGGGTAAGGAGCTATTCCTTACCTTCCGTTCTTCAATCAATTTCTGTGGAGCCAGGAAATGAAGATGAAAGAAAGTTACCTTTCACGTGATCCACCGCGGCCTTACTGACAGGTCCCGACCGCTTCCTGTTTCTGCCCAAATATAGCGTTATATATACTTTAGTACCAGAAAGCGGTCGGTAATTTCAATGTGGCTGCGGAGGATCGCACAAAAAGTAAGTTTTTCATCTTCGTTCCTGGCTCCACAGAAATTTATTGAACAACGGGAGGTAAGGCATATAGCTTAGGTCCTTAAAGGGCAACTGTGGTCTCTAAACAAGTTAGGGTTAAATGAAAGCCTGCAGTATTTCCTTTAAAATAAGCAGACAGTCTCATCTCTGGCTGGATCCTGTGAGACATTACATTGGGGTGAATGTTCAAACTTCCTTCTTCCAGTAGGTTGAGTTACATCACCTGACTTCTGCCCCGCCAGTCTGCCCCAGGGGAGAAGTATGCTCAGTTAACACTTAATGCTGGGGAAATCAGGAAGTACCTGGTAAAAAAATTGACAGTTGAAAAGGGGAGCCTATTAATGCAGGCTGAGGCTGGTCACATGACTACAAGCTAGTCGCATGGCTGAAAACAGGAAGTGTTCAAGCAGGAAGTAATATTGCTGAACCTTTCCAGCAATAACTTCTCACAAATTTGCTTGTGAAGGTTCTCATTCATCCAGGTCATGGTATATCTGTATTCAATTACATCAACTGGACTTGAAGTTTAGTTCTAGAAGACGTTTCGCTAGTCATCCGACTGGCTTTCTCAATTCACAATGACTTGTACAAGAATCTGTGGCAATTATGTACCTTGGAAAATCCCAATTAGCATATCACAGCCAGGTGTTCCGGGGCGTGATCGCATAGTGGCTAAGAGGTGTTATAGGAACGCCCAGGGTGAAGTGTCAAAACAGCATTGTACATGGCAGACAGTTGGTGTCGAACCCCCCCCCTCTATTTAGGCTTGGTTTCTTTATTTTTACATAAATGGCCTCCTTGACACCTCTCTTGAACCAGTCGCGTTCATTTGCCAATATGTTAACGTTACAATCTTCAAAGGTATGTCCTTTATCCTTAAGATGCAGTTACACGGCAGAGTCCTGACCTGAGGAATTGGCTTTTCCATGCTGGGCCATACGTTGATGCAGTTGCTGTTTGGTCTCTACCACAAAAAAATCAGAGCATCCTTCACTGCACTGCGTATATGATGTCGCTTATCTTGTGTTTCGGTATTGGGTCTTTCGGATGTACCAATTGCTGCCTCAGTGTGTTGTTTGCTTTATAGCAGACAGGGATACGGTGTTTTTTGAAAATTCTTCTTAATTTCTCGGAGACCCCTGCTACATATGGGATGACCATGTTCTTCCTCCTGTCTTGCTTTTCCCCTTCACTGTTGGTATATGTATTCTTTTCTTTCCTTCTACTTCTTTTGACAAAGGCCCAGTCTGGATATCCACAAGTTTTAAGGGCTCCTCTGAGATGTTTCATTTTTTTAGTCTTCGACCTCTGTGTTTGTGGGAATGATCTTAGCTCTGTGTTGCAGGGTTCTGATGACACCCAGCTTGTGATCTAAAGGGTGGTGGGAGTCAAACATCAAATACTGATCTGTGTGTGTTGGTTTTCTGAAAACCTCTACTTCCAGTTTACCATTTTCCTTGACTTCTACCAAGCAGTCCAAGGAAGCCAGTTTGATGTTTTGTACCTCTTCCCATGTAAATTTGATGTTTTGGTCTACCGCATTAATGTGTTCTGTGAAGGTTTGGACTTCCTTCTAGTGGATTTTCCAGGGTACGTAATTGCCACAGATTCTTTCAGAGTCATTCTGAATTGAGAAAGCCAGTCGGATGACTAGCAAAACGTCTTCAAGTACTAAACTTCAAGTCCAGTTGATCTAATTGAATACAACAGATATTTCTCACAAATTTTTTTTAGAGATGTGATTTAGGTTTTATTTTGAAGGTATGATGGAAGGCTTTTATATAATTCTTAATAGTTTGGAAGAATTCAAGCCCACAAATACCCTTTAACCTCCCTGTCTTCAATCAGTGCATTAAAGGAATAGTTCACTTTTCCAGTGAACTATTCCTTTAAGTTTCAAAAATGCAGTTATATACTTGGCAATGAAAAGGCTGTTTTTATTCCCAGCTTTAAAAAGAGCCAGAGCCGCTGGGCTAATTTTCAGAGTTAAAGTTACGCTAACCGATTCCATATTTTCGCCAACTGCATGGGCTTCGCAAAAGACACCCGCACAACCATCGCTCTTGGTTTAATATCGTGTTTGCACTACTTTTAGCGTGAGGTTTTAACCCCAGCTAATAGCCAGCATTAAAATCACACTGTGGGTAAACCCCTTTTGGAATTTATCCACAGACAAAAACTCGTATGGAAGATTTACCCAGAGCAATAGCACCATTAGGTTAATTTCCCCCTAAGGCTGGGTAATGAAGGTACTTTTTGACCCGACTGAGCATTCGATACTAGCCAGGACGGCCAAAAATATGGTATGTTGTGTACCCAGCCTAAGTTTTTCACTTGGTATGTGTTCATTGTTGCTTGTTTCTTTAGATGGCTGTGTGCTAAGCTTTCTTTAAATTTTCGGCACCTTCTAAAATGGATGCATGTTTATATTGTATCACTTGATGCTAGACCCATGCTAATCCATTATTGAATCAATGCTAAGGAGTTATCATGGTTCTTGCATTCCACTGTAGAATGAAAGATGTAAGTAAATGTTATATAAAATCTAAATTTTCTTTTTTTTTTTTTTTAAATTCGTTTTATTTTACCAATGCAATAAATATAGCAATTACTGGTACATTAATATGTACATAACATAGGTTAAGTCTACATATAGAGTTGAAGTTAGCAACTAAAGTTGTAGCATTGGATTGGATGATAAATAAATATTTTTATAAAACATTATCAACAAGTGGCCTGAGTGGTCCTTTACCTGGTTCTCATCTCAGCTGTTTCTGTGTCCGGCCGCCTCGCGCCCGAGCCCCCCAGGCCCCCCCCATCAAGGACTTGGAGGGGTTATCTATCCAGCTCTCCCAGATTTTCTTGAATTTATTGTCGCAACCTCTGTGTTTGTATATCATTTTGATTAGGGGGAGATCATTATTTATCAGTTTTATCCAGGTCTTAATTTTGGGGGGTTTATGTGATGACCATCACAGAACTATGGTCTTCCTAGCATATAATAGAGATGCCTGCAGGAACTGACTCTCGTAGTTGGACCAAATATCCCCCTCCATCACTCCGAATAAGCATGATAGTGGGGATAGGGGCACTTGATTTGGGGAGAGGATGTTAAGGAGCCGAATTACTTCAGTCCAGAAAATAGACACCTTAGGACAGCTCCAGAGTAGATGGTTAAAGTTTGCATCTATTTGTCTGCATTTTGGACAGTTTAATGTTCTAGTGTATTTGTCTGGGGGTGTAATAGGTCTGGTGGATGATATTGAACTGAATCATTCTGTAAACAGCAGGGAGGCCAACATATGTGAGTTGCCTATCTCCTGCCAGTGTTCCTCCTCCATATTTATGTTTTCTAGACATGGAGACCATTTGTTCCTAATATGTGTGAGGTTATTTTGTGATTTTGCTTGCACCAGACAGCTGTATAGTCTAGATATCATGCCCTGTTGGCCCTGTGTGTGTATTGTTCCGATTGCAGGGTGTTTGGTTATGTTTGAGGAGGGTGGATGTAGTATTGTTCTTAGTGCGTGGCGCAATTGTGGGTATCTGAAATGCATAGTATCAGGGAGCTTGTAGTTATTTTGCAGGTCAGCGAATGAGATCATTGAGCTGTTCTGTATAACATGTCCTATTGAGTTTATTCTGTAGCTTTCCCACAATGTAGCACTCATTAATCCTTGTAACCCTGGGAGAAGTTTGTTTCTCCAAAGGGGGTGTGTTCATATGTTCCTTCCACTCCCAGAACTCTGTTGGCCAAGGTCCAGATTTTGTGTGCTTGTTTGTGCATTGTTGTGCCCCTGCCTATTATGTGTTGTTTGGGTGCGTCTAGGTATGCCATAAAGGGGCCTGATAAATATTTAGTGAGCATATGTTCTGATGCATTTGGTTGTTAGACGGGGGAACCCAGCATTGTAGGTATCTGGGCTGTGATGCCCAGTAATACAATTGTATATTAGGTAGTGCCAGCCCTCCCATAGATTTTGGTGCGTGGAGTTTTCTAATACTGACCCTGGGTCTCCTGTTGTTCCAGATGAAAGAAGTTATTAAGGAGTTAAGTTTTTTTAAAAAAGGATTGTGGAATGTATACTAAAGAGTGTTGTATGGTGTATAATAGTTTGGGAAATAGGAAGGTCTTGACCAGTTGTATTCTTGCCCAAAGGTTTAGTGGGACGTGTCTCCACGCAAGGGTTTTGTTTCGTGTGAATTCCAGCAAAGGAGAAATATTGAGGGAGTAGAACTGTTGGGGGGATTTTGTTATCATAATACCTAAGTATTTAAAGTTTGTTACTATAGGTATCTGGGCAGGCCATCTTATATTGGTCGAGCAGAACTGGTCCATAGGGTATAGTGTACATTTTCTTTTTTAATTTTTTTTTTTGTAATTGTGTCTATCTTATCTGCAGACCCTACAGTATCTGCAACAGAATGCCAAAGACAGAACAGATGTCAATACTAGTGGTGCAACATCTACTGTTCTTTCTATCCCATCAAGTACTACAAAGATCTCTATGCAAGAGCTAGAGGAGCTGCGAAGGCAGCTAGGAAATGTTACCACATCAGCAGCCACTGGACCACAGGTAGCATGCATATCAACAGAATTCAGTGTTTGGAAAAGGATTTTCTATATATCTCTATGTGGTTATATGTTTGATCATAAACACCTTTAATTGTTTGGAAAATTAATGCTTTATAGTGGCCATACACAGACCCAGACACAGATTGTTGTGCTGATTTGCCAACTTTCCCCATCTGGATCATGGTTTGAGATCGACATTATGTCCATAATGACGGTCACAAAATAATTGGGCCAGGCGGTTCTCAGTTTCATGGGTACATTGAAAGGTATGGCCACCTATACTGTGACCAAATGTAGGCTTTAGTGTGTATGTTTCAATTAATTTGTCTTGATCATAATTTTGTACATTTATCTTTATCCTGCAGATTTTGTCACGATATAGTATGTAGTTTTTGGTCAGTTAATTTAAATGGTAGCAATTATATAAATATAAATTAAATATATTCTTTAAACCTTTATATATATGACACCATAAACAATTAAAATGTAGAAATTTACATTTTCTTTATGTGCATATTATATTTCATGGTTTAAACATGGCCTAATATGGTTTAAGTGCAAATGTGTAATTTTACCTGCTTTTAAGTCTTATCTTAATTGTGCCTTGGTGCTAAAGCCTGTAGAGATTCTACGGAAAGTTTTAAGAGACAAATTGAATAAGAAGAATTCTGGACAACCAATCCCTGTATTTCCATCTTGGGTCTATGAGAGGCCAGCACTTATAGGGGATTTCATGTCTTTCTCCAACCCTGGAACAGACATCACAGTGCCTATAGGTGAGAGGAAATATGAATTAATTTTTAGTATTTTTCTGCCTGCAAGAGGGGACAAAAATCTATGGCTATCTACTAATACATAAACAGGGAGATTCAATAAAAGTTCTTATCGTTTAAAATGGTGCTAATTTTGCCCCAACCAATCAGATCTTATTTAATATTCGAAAGCTAATATCTGATTGGTTGGGGCAATATTAGCACCATTTTAAATGATAAGAACTTTTATTGAATAACCCTGTAAGTACAGTTAATTTCCCATGTTTCAATTTTGTAAGATTTGTACTACAATTTTATACATTAAATTATTAAATAAAGTGATGGTGTTCAGTTTCTAGCTTATAAAGATTGCCATTCCATACCTTCTGAAAGCTACCTTTTTCATCCAATCATCTTGCCAAATAGTAGCAATACGGAGATGCACAAATCCACTATTCCTTTTTAGTACTTATTGTAACTAGCAGTTAAGAATGCAGAAACATCTGAATGTTCACTTGCTTGCTGATTGCAATAAATAGTACAACGTGAACCAAAATGATGTGGGACCCTTGGTGTTGAAGATTGAATAACCAATAAATTTGGAAATGGATCCAGATCTAGTATTATATAGCTGTTGGGAACTGGTCCATCTACTAAAAAATGGTATTATTCCTTGAGTTCTTAAGTAATTTACCTCAGTTCCTTTCAGACTGCTGTATTTTACAATTCTTGACTCTTTGTAGCTAAGTAACTACAGACATCATTAATGTCTGGGGTTTGAACCAGGAACCCTAATGTGTTTTTAAAAGCAGTGTATTAGTACACTAACCTATCAGTGCCAACACAAAGAAAGCCGCTACATTTAGAAACATAATCTTTGTTACAATAGAATGGAAACAAAAAAAAAGGCTGTGAAATCTGCAGACTATTTTCTGGGAGGCTGTTCTTTGTGCCACTCATGATTGCTCAAAAATAAACTGCATGGTAAAAGCAGGGACATCTGTCCATACAGTAAATACTGTGGTCAGGGCACAAAGTGGACAATACGTACACATGCTCACAGGGGTGTTTGAAGACTACATAGGTTGTGATTTGTACTGGCAACAACATGGAAGCCTGCTTAGTTATGAAATCTACTTCTTACATGTATGTAAATGCAACTTACTAGAAAAGCATCTTACAAGGTATAGGTGATCTGGGGAGAAAAGCTTTCAGGAGTGGTTGTACCTTGAGCAGCAGATCCTGTATTAAATCCGTCCGGGCTCCATCCTATTGTGTCTGGGATCCCACTGTCTTCCCAATAGATACAATAAAAGCAATAGAGGGACACGAAAGCCACCACTTGCTAAAATGCTAAAAGTGTGATTTATTTGGAGTGAAGCACAACATGTTTCAAACCTCTCTGGTTCTTTATCAGGTGAAAATTACAAACCTGAGCCCCATCACCCTCCTTAAATAAGTAAAAACAGTATAGATTGCCAGCTCCACCTAGTGGCCACGGTACATATTAATACATATATGGATATTACCAGGCAGGCCTATCCCAATATACAGTGTAAAACAAATTGTCCAGGATGCTAGGTAGGATCATCACTACCTACCTGTAATCCTGATACATTCTCACAGTCTATTATCTGCAAAAAAGAAAAAAAACATAAATCCATGTACCTGATATTTATACAAACATTTATGGAAAACATTTAATGCTGAATGTATCATTTAGGCCAAAGGTTCCATTGCATTTAATTTCTCATTCCATCTAAGTTCTGCTTGGAGAAGTGATCTCTTTCTGTCCCCCCCACTAGAGATGGCCGAACTATATAAAGTTTGATCCGCATTCGAACTTTTGAACTTCAGAGAAAGTTCGAATTCAGACCCATTCAAATCTATGAGGGAGTGATAGTTCGAAAAGTCTGAGTGATTTACAGCTCAACTAACAGTGGTAACTTAATATAAATGGCTGTGGCACCTGGGAAATGGTCTGGGGAACATGTCACTGTCAGCAAAACTTGTTAAAACACTTTCTGAAGTCATGCAGGCAATTGACGATACATTTGAGAATTATCGAATGAAAGAACAATCCTTCCTGTTAGCGAATGGTCCTTCCTAGGCTTAGCGAACGGTACATTCGAGGGTTGGATAGTGTCCTGGTTAAAGCCACCGCCTTTGACATGGGAGACCAGGGATCGAATCCTGGCTAGGGACAGCTATACAAATGTTTGGATTATTATAATAACCTAGTAATATAATAATCAAATAATATAATAACCTAGTAATATAATAACCATATAATACCCTATATTCTAACAATATAATAACCTAGTAATATAATAACAATATAATACCCTAGTAATATAATAACATTATATTACTAGGTTATCATATGGTTATTATATTACTAGGTTATTATATGGTTATTATATTACTAGGTTATTATACGGTTATTATATTACTAGGTTATTATATAATTATTAATACCCTAGTTATATAATAACCTAGTAATATAATAACCATATAATAACCTAGTAATATAATAACCATATGATAACCTAGTAATTTAATAACCATATAATATTACTATATTACTAGGGTATTATATGGTTATTATATTACTAGGTTTATTATATGGTTATTATATTACTAGGGTATTATATGGTTATCATATTACTAGGGTATTATAATAATCCAAACATTTGTATAGCTGCCCCTAGCCAGGATTCGAACCCTGGTCTCCCATGTGAAAGGCGGTGCTTTTAACCAGTACACTATCCAGCCACTACCTTATTTGCTTAATATATTACTAGATTAACATATGGTAATTATATGGAGATATATATATATATTACACATATATACCTAGTAATATATTAACCATATAATGTAGTGGCTGGATAGTGTACTGGTTAAAGGCACCACCTTTGACATGGGAGACCAGGGTTCGAATCGTGGCTAGGGTAAGCAATACAAATGTTTGGATTATTATAATACCCTAGTAATATAATAACCATATAATAACCTAGTAATATAATAGCAATATAATAACCTAGTAATATAATAACCATATAACCTAGTAATATAATAACCATATAAAACCCTATATTCTAACCATATAATAACCTAGTAATATAATAACCATATAATACCCTATTAATATAATATCATATGGTTATTCAATTACTAGGTTATCATAGGGTTATTATATTACTAGTTTTTTATATGGTTATTATATTACTAGGGTGTTCTAATAATCCAAACATTTGTATAGCTGCCCCTAGCCAGTATTCAAACCCTGGTCTCCCATGTCAACGGCAGTACTTTTAACCAGTACACTATCCAGTACATTCGATAATTATTTGGGATCGAAAGTCCGAGAAGTCCACGCCTGTTTGAACTCATAAAGTTCGGCTCGAACTCGAGTTTGAGTTCTAGTCCATCCCTACCCCCCACCCCTCGAATAGGCAAGTTAATCCGTTCTAACACATGCATGCAGTGTGTTGGCAGAACAATGGTGAGGTTTCACACTGACACTAAACTGAAAAAATCCATTTCTATATTTTTAGGAGCTGTCAGGTGCTCCCTGTCACTAGATCTCCTCATGTCCTATTCAGCTCACTCCTAATTAGTATGCATGTTTCCTCTCTATGTATCCACCCCCTCCCAAAACTGACGCACAGATAGAGTGTGGAGCATGTGCAGTGGAGATGATCTGTGCCTCACTATAGCCAATAGCATTTATCCAGTGATTTTGTGTTATAGTGAAAGTAAAACTGCTTTGCTATGGGAAGGTAAGCAGCACTGGGGGCTGTAATAACTGCTTGAATCAAGTAAGATTTTCTTTTAGCTGTAGGGGTTTGAAGGTAGGTGTGTGTGTGTGTGTGTGGGGGGGGGGGGGGGGCTTTGTAATTGATTTCTTAAGGTACAGTGCTACACAGCCAGCAGCTAACTGCAGAATTGGGTTTATCTGCACAGAAAGAGCACAGAGAAACAGATAATTCTTATTCCCTTTACTGATCTTAGTGCTGAATCAATTAGCCATGCAGTGACAGAGAAATAAGATTTACTTTTATAGAATGGATAGTTTCTACATGTAGTGTGCCAGGGGGAGGGGCTGTGTGACTGACAGTTCTTTACTAACTAGCTGTTCCCCGCCCTCTTTAAAAAGTAAAACTCCCAGAGCTAAAAAAACAAGGGATAGGAAGGTCAGAGAAGAAAACAAAAGCAGATTTAAGATTGGTGGTAATTAATCCTAATTACTGTGTAATTAGTTAAAAAATGATTTGCCCCAGTTTACATGGCCTTTAAATATGAAGTTATGATTTTGTCAGTAACCACATACATTTTAGTTAGCCTTACTCTAAAGGGGCCCATATACACAACAATACCGATCTTATGATTGTTATTGGTCTGATACCAATTGGTCTTGAAAACAGACTGTTGTTGTACAATTGGCCATTCGCCATCTGACATTCATACTATATTGGATTATCCCAATATTGCACGATACAGATTGTTGCATATATGGGCCCCTTCAGTGGAATAGTGCTGGGAGTTGACTCATTACCTAAATTAACTGCTACTTAGCATTTATAAATTAGAAATATAGCAGTTTAGGCTATACCTATCATGTGGGGAATATTTTGATTAAATTTGCCTGACTATTATACAATGAAAACTTTTAATATGTCAATATTAAAAAGGTGAAAAATCAATATATTTTTTTAAAAACAAATTTAAATGCCTATGTACCATTAAGTTTTTTTTCAGAGAATACTGCACATTTGTGTAGTAAGTGGTTAAACCCCTTAAAATCATCAGCACACATGGAGATAAAGCACAGTATTTTATGGCATTAACATGATTCTGTATATTAAATTACATAGTAATATTTATTTCCTTTTTTGAAAAAGCTTGGTGAATTCCATTTGAGTTCATACTATATATTTACAGGGTTATCCAATAAAAGTTCTTATCTTTTAAAATGATGTAAGCTTACAAATGTTAAATAAGATCTGATTGGTTGGGGCAAAATTAGCACCATTTTAAACGATAAGAACTTTTATTGAATCTCCCTGTTAATGTTCTAAATGGATCTCACAGTGTATTTTTCAAGTGTATTTATAGTATAGTATTTGAGGTTGAATAAAGACATACGTCCAACCTACTCGGCAATACCCACATTTCCTGACTAACTGTTAATCTAGAGGAAGGCACAAAACCCCCCACCAGAATTATGAAAAGGGATTGACTCCAAGTGGCAATCAAAAATATCCATGGATCCACTTTATTTTATGTATCATCACCAGTAACATGCAACATTCTTTGTTTTTAGAAATCCATTTTTTTAAAGCAATCCAATGAACCGTCCAATAGAAAACGGTTCCATAATTTTATCGTTCTCAGTGAAAAATCCTTTCCAAACATAACAATTATACTTCCTTTCTTTAAGTCTTAAGGGATGTCCTTGTGTCCTCTGACATGTTCTTTTAGTGAACAATGCCCCAGATAGTTTGTTGTATGGCTCATTAATGTAGTTATACACAGTTATCATATCCCTATTCACACGCCTTGCAAAACTGCTTACAGTGCTAAAACGTAAGAAGTTTCATATTGGATATCTAATGAAATAAAAGGCAGACCATCAAAAAAAACAGTACAGTGATAGTTGAGATGAATTTTAGTTTCCACTAATGGCCAATTTAAAAAAATGAATTTTCTAGTGCACATACCCTTTAAATAGAAGTTGCCCGAACACAGAACTCTGCGGCACCCCACTTAGAAATTGAGTCCATATTGATGAACCCCTTTTTCAACTAATCTCTGCATCCTATCCATAAACCAATTGGAGGCACACTTCTGGACAAGAGGGAATCTGCAAAAATAAGAAACAATGACCTAGATATAATGGAACTTAGCTCCCTAAGTACCAGGAGCTTTATTAATATTAACCTTATTTACAGTAGTTGTTTCTGCACCATATCCTTGGTTAACCAAAGTGCAATTGCAACTTTTAAACCATAATTGCTACTATACTTCATACTATACTATGCTATCTGTACTCAGATCTACAACCATTTTATCTACTTGGATCTTCTATAGTGTACAGAGGGGAAAAAAGACATTTGCTTTATTGCCATCCTCCTTAATTAACTTATCCCAATTTATAAATGGCCCCACATTTTCAGTCCCCATCTTAAAAAGATTGTTTAGGGTTAGTGTTGGTTTGTTCAGCTATCGTAACTTCATTATTAATTTTAGCTAGCTTAATTGCTTTCTTACACTCATTGTTACAGTTTTTACAATTAATACAGACCAGACAATTTATAGACCTGTAAGCTTAACATCAGTGGTAGGGAAGTTGATGGAAGCTTTATTACGGTCTTAGTAGTAGTAGTTTGGATTTATGAGAAATAGATTGTGCCAGACAATTTTTTTTTTTAATTCGTTTTATTGAAGTCAGCATGTGCATACATCTTAAACAGTATTAATAATTTCTATATAGTATTTGTTAACAGATTACGGTTAATAGACATTTTATAGCATATTATAGTGTTCATTATGCACATACTGACAATATAATATATAACAATTTACAATTTTCCATTTAATAACTTATTTGTGGTTCATCATATTTGTACACATTTATTGGTATTATACAGTAGTAAGTCTGTCTTTTATCAACACTGAAGTGTTTTAATTACTTTTGCGGGCCATTTTGTTTTGTTTATTGTGGTGTTGATGTTAAATGGGAGGCTATCCATGCATCCCATATCTTAGCAAACTTTTTGGTGCATTTTAAAGGGCATGTCCACCCCTTTTTTCAACTTTAGTTATATTGTAGGTATTGGTCCCCCAGCCCCACCCGCCATAATAGATTTTTGAGAAAGTCCCCCGATAGTTACTTACCTTACCTCTTTCCTCTGCCGCACTGTCCTGGTCCTCTGCTTGCACGGAACTGCAAGCAGGGGGCGGGACCGGCAGGCCCTGTCTCTGATTGGCTGAGAGACAGCAAATCAGGGACGCGGCTGACGGCTGTTCAGAACACCGGGGGAGAGAGGTAAGGTAAGTAACTATCAGGGGACTTTCTCAAAATTCTATTATGGAGGTTGGGGCTGGGGGACCAATAACTACAATATTACCAAGGGGTTTGGAGCTAGGGGGAGGGAGAGGGAGGGGGGGTGGATTCTCCTGCGCATGCCTCAAACCTTGTCGAGTTTGAGGCAGACACAGGCACAGGATGAGTCACTGACAGCTACTACACTTCTGTCTTCCTGACTTTGGAGGGGCATAGCAGGAGAACCATTTGGAGCAGAGATGTAAGGTAAGAATTTTTGTACACTACAGAGTGGGGCCAGTATGGGGTTAAATTTCAGTTTTGGGGGTGGACATGCCCTTTAACATACATTATCTTGAGGTATGACAGTGTTATTAATAAGTGCTATCCACTGTTAAGTTGTGGGTATTTCTGGTGACATCCTTTTTAGAACTATTGCTTTCCTCTCAAAATATGTTTCCCTGAGGAAGATAGCCAAGTATCTGGTAACTATTTCTTCATCTAAAATGCCCAGCAGCATCAACCTACTATCCATTCATATAAGGTAGTCTGTTGTAGGATTTCTAATACCTCATGCCAAAAGGTTTGTATCTGTGGTCATTGCCATATCAGGTGCCAAAAGTCAGTTCCATCTATTGACATTTAGGGCATTCAGTGTAGGTGCTTGAGTTAATGTAATGCAATCTCACTGGATGCATATAAGGCATGATGGAGTATGTATAGTTGTGTTAATCAGTTGTTTGCTGCTGGAGACACCAAATTATGTGATTTGGCCATTTCCTCTCAGTCTGCATCAGATAAATCTGCTATATATGGAATCCATCATTTCATAATGCGTTCTTTTTCTTAGTGGTAGTTTGCTAGCTATTAAACATTTGTATAATTTAGACATCAGTCCCTGTTTGCCTTGTCTTCTCAGTATTCCTGTAGATGGGTGGGACGAGATGGTTATTGAAGTGGTGCCAAATTGCTTCTTTATGCAATGTCTCATTTGCATATAGCGGAAATGGTAATGATTGGGTAGCTCAATTTTTTGCTGCAATGCAGCAAAAGGCATCAGTTGATTATATTGTATTATGTGGCTAAATTCTGTTATGTTAGCTTTTTCCCTATTCGTTTGCACCTTGAAATGCTTCTAATTCTGTTCTAAGTTGTTCCAAAGGGGTGTTGTTTCTGTTACTCCTTGTGTGCCCAGTTCCTTTCCCACCTCCCTCCAAACTCTCCACATCTGTGTGTGTAGTGGAGTGACGCATCCAATTATGTGTTTAGTTGGGGCTTGTACATATGTCAGCATTGTGCCCTTAACATACAGTTCAAGCATGTTTTCACAGGTGCTTGTGAAGGTTCTCATTCATCCAGGTCATGATATATCTGTTGTATTCAATTAGATCGACTTGAAATGTAGTTCTTGAAGACGTTTTGCTAGTCATTCGACTGGCTTTCTCAATTCAGAATGACTTGTACAAGAATCTGTGGCAATTATGTACCCTGGAAAATCCCAATTAGCATATCACAGCCAGGTGTTAAGGGTGTGATAGGATAGTGGCTAAGAGGTGTTATAGGAATGCCCAGAGTAGGGGGTTAAAACAGCATTGTACATGGCAGACAGTTGGTGTCCGGTGGGTCCGCAAGTCGAAGAACACCTCGAAAAAACCCACGAACCCAAGGTTGTCGAAACCGGTCGAGTCGAACCACAAAGGGTCGAATCGAAGTGTCGATCGAACCACAACGAGTACGAAACCAGTCCAGAAAGAAAACATCATGTAAACCATCCGCAGACCAAAGAACCCCCCCACCTCTATGTTGGCTTGGTTTCTTTATTTTCACATAAATGGCCTCCTTAACACCTCTCTTGAACCAGTCACGTTCCTTCACCAAAATGTTTACATTACAATCTTCAAAGGTATGTCCTTTATCCTTAGATGCAGGTACACGGCTGAGTCCTGACCCAAGGATTGGCTCTTCTGTGCTGGGCCATACGTTGATGCAGTTGCTGTTTGGTCTCCCCCACATACAAATCAGAGCATTCTTCACTGCACTGCACTGCATATATGATGTCGCTTTTCTTGTGTTTTGGTATTGGGTATTTTGGATTTGGTACATCCGAGAAATTAAGAAGAATTTTCAAAAAACATCGTATCCCTATCTGCTTTAAACCGAACAACACACTGAGGCAGCAATTGGTACTTGCTGCCTCAGTGTGTTGTTCGGTTTAAGCAGATAGGGATACGATGTTTTTTTGAAAATTCTTCTTATTTCTCGGAGACCCCTGCTACATATGGGATGACCATGTTCTTCTCCTCCTGTCTTGCTTTTCCCCTTCACTGTTGGTATTCGTGTTCTTTTCTTTCCTTCTACTTCTTTTGACAAAGGCCAGTCTGGATATCCACAGTTTTAAGGGCTCCTCGGAGATGTTTCATTTCTTTAGCCTTCGCCTCTGTGGTAGTGGGGATGTTCTCAGCTCTGTGTTGCAGGGTTTCTGATGACACCCAGCTTGTGATCTAAAGGGTGGTGGGGTCAAACATCAAATACTGATCTGTGTGTGTTGGTTTTCTGTAAACCTCTACTTCCAGTTTACCATTTTCCTTAACTTCTACCAAGCAGTCCAAGAAAGCCAGTTTGTTGTTTTGCACCTCTTCCCTTGTGAATTTAATGTTTTGGTCTACCGCATTAATGTGTTCTGTGAAAGCTTGTAATTCCTTCTAGTGGATTTTAACCCAGGTGTCATCCACATATCTGAACCAGTGGCTGGGTGCTATGCCCTTATAGGTATTAAGCGCCTGTTTTTCTACCTCCTCCATGTAAAGGTTGGCCACAATGGGAGATCCCATAGCACATCCATGTTTTTGCTTAAAGAACTTATCCCTGTATTTGAAATAGGTGGTATTCAGGCACAAGTCCAGTAAGGCACACACCTGTTCTGGGTTGAGATCAGTTCTGCTGGTAAGAGTGCTGTCTTGGCCCAGCCGTTTTCTCACCATGTCAACAGCCTCCTTGGTGGGTATACAAGTGAAGAGAGATGTCACATCATAGGACACCATAGTTTCTTCTACACCGAGTACTATATCTTCAATCTTGTTGGTGAAATCCTGAGAGTTCTGGATGTGATGCTTAGAACTTCCCACCAAAGGTCCTAAGATGTTAGCTAGATATTTTGCCACCTTGTATGTTACAGAGTTGATGCTGCTGACTATAGGTCTTAGTGGGGACCCTTCCTTATGTATCTTTGGGAGTCCATATATGCATGGATGTGCCTCACCAGGGTAGAGGCGATGATACATTGCTCGGTCAATGGCTTTATCCTTTTGAAGCTGTTGTAGTAAGTCTATGACTCTTTTCTTGTAACAGTTGGTGGGATCCCTTGTTAAAGCCTCATATGTGTTGTTATCGGCCAGGAGCATGGTCACCTTATCATGGTAGTCTGAGGTGTTGAGTACCACTGTGCATCTTCCTTTATCTGCCGGTAGAATGGTGATACTGGAATCTTTCTTGAGGACATACCTTTGAAGATTGTAATATAAACATATTGGCGAAGGAACGTGACTGGTTCAAGAGAGGTGTTAAGGAGGCCATTTATGTGAAAATAAAGAAACCAAGCCTAAATAGAGCTGGGGGGGTTCGACACCAACTGTCTGCCATGTACAATGCTGTTTTGACACCTTACTCTGGGCGTTCCTATAACACCTCTTAGCCACTATCCAATCACACCCTTAACACCTGGCTGTGATATGCTAATTGGGATTTTCCAGGGTACATAATTGCCACAGATTCTTGTACAAGTCATTCTGAATTGAGAAAGCCAGTCGGATGACTAGCGAAACGTCTTCAAGAACTAAACTTCAAGTCCAGTTGATCTAATTGAATACAACAGATATACCATGACCTGGATGAATGAGAACCTTCACAAGCTTGTTTCCAAATCCAAATTTAGTTAGACATGCCCACAGGTATTCCCACTCCACTGTGTCAAAAGCTTTCTGTGCATTGAGAGATACCATTATTTGTCTACTGTATTATCGTGGTCCACCAATAAGTGTGTGAGTACTTTACGTATGTTTGTAGTGGTGGGCATACCCCGCATAAAACCAGTGCACAATAATAGTTATGACCTTTTGCAGTCTATTTGCTAGTAGTTTCACTAGTATTTTATAGTCTGTATTGAGAAGTGATATAGGTCTGGTGGAGCTGCACTCAGCTGGGTCTTTACTAGAGATGTCCGAACTTCGCAAAATCTGGTCCGCTTGAGGATCGGCGAATTTTCGAAAAAATTCTAAAATTCTAAAATCCGCGAGCGGACCCATTAAAACCTATTAAAATGAAAGTTTGGCAAAATCTGTTCTTCGGGGATACGGGGATTCTTCGCAAATACGAGAATTTTTCGAAAATACAAGGATTCTTCGAAAATACGGACCCTAAAATGTGGGTTGCTCCATCCAAAAATGTGAAAAATCCGCAAAATTTTGAATTTACAAGGATTTCTCGTATTTTTGAAAGTCAGAGAAATCCTCCTAATTTCGAAAACACAGTTTGGAAGGTGGAAAACCGGAAAATCCGCGATATCCGCCGTTCGCGAACGAGGTAAATCCGCCACGGATCTGGGTTCGGATCCACGAACTGGGCCATCACTAGTCTTTACCTGGTTTTTGTAGTAGTATTATATTAGCATCATATAGTGTGTGTGGTAGTAGGTTATTGTGATAGGATTGTTTATATATATCTAGTAGTTGTGTGAGATAATGTATTTGGTATCGTTTATATATTTCTATCGGGATCCCATCAGGGCCAGGCGATTTACCTGAGTGTAAATTGATTGTTGACTGGAATATTTTCCTTTAATATTTTATATTTTATATTTCCTTTAATATTTGTGGAAATTCAATTTGGTTTAAGTATTCTAGGTTTGTTTCGTATGTATGTTGTGTTTTGGATTTGTAGAGATCTGAGTATTTGGAAGCAGTTTTGAACTTCTGTGGTGGTGACTAGTATATTCTGGTTATTTTTTTACAGCTAGTATTGGGGTTTGTTGTGTGTCTGTCTTTGCAAGATAGGTATTGGGGTTGTCTATATAAAGCTTCTCGGCTGTTTTTAGTTAATGGGATAGATTTTGTTCATTTTCCTGTGTAGTTTTTTTTAATGCAAATCACAGAAAGGCCTTGTACTTTGATTTAGGTCAAAGTACATTTCTAGCAGTTCTGGTACTGCATCAGGTTCTGGGAACAATGTTAGCCAGAACAAATTGAAATTAAGTGATTTTGGTTTACTGGGTGTATTAGTGTTCAGTGTTGCTAATATCGGCGAGTGATCCGATATACCCTGCGGTAGGTGGGTGATATCCTGAAGTTCAATAAGTGTAAGTGGGTTTGTTAACATTAAGTCTATTTGTGTCTCCAGGCATCGTATAGTCCTAATTCTTTGGCTAAGATTGATAGTTTGGTGGTTTGTTGTGGGGATTCTTGAGATAGAGGTGAGATTCTGTTGATCATAGGGGACATAATATAGTTGTAGTCTCCTATATCAGTGGGTTATATATAGTACAGATGACATTTTATATCATTAATAAGAAGTGCTACGAAAATATATCGACCTTGTGTATCGGTATTTAATTTAAGTATTTTGTAAGAAACAGACCTTCTAATCAATATGGATACTCCTCTTGAGTATGTGGAGTGGTTGCTATGTGCCGCCAATCCCACCCAGCGTTTTTGTAGGAAACGTATCCTGGTTCCAATCAGGTGTGTCTCCTGTAGACATAGGATATCAGGGTTATATTGTTTAACATAGCCAAAAACCAGGATATGCTTAATTAAGCTTATCATTTAGGCCCCTAACATTCCATGACAATATTTTTATTCGTTCCATCATTGTATTTATTAATGATTTTATGGTATTTACTATAATTATATAATAGTAACAAGAAAAAGGATCCGCAGCCCCAGGTCCTCGGCTTGGTTAGAGAGTTGTGATATTAACTTAAGATTGGATACCTCGTTTACCGTCCCTTGTAAGTTCCAGTTTTAATGGTGGAAGATCTGGGATAAAGCCTATGATTACTTAAAGTTTTGGATGTCACATTTTGGCATATTAGTATGGGTCGTTTATTACCAGTATTTATAGTAGTTATCGTATACGATATGTAGTATCATTGTGGTGATATAAATACGGTAGCTTACCAGATCATCAGAGTATAGGGTAGTTATATTAAGGTGGTATAGGTAGTGTTCTTACGGATTTAAAGATGGGTAGGTATCCATTGTAATTTGTAATACGATTTGTGGGTGGATTGGTTCAATGAATATAATTTTATGTTCCAAAGTCCAGGTGATTTAACTGTTTTGCTATATGGTTAGGATTTTCCATTAGTGGCGTTTTACCAGAGTTTATTTTTTTGTTGTGTGGTTTTACCCAGTCTCTGTAAGTAGGTTATAGTCCAGCCATTCCATTACCAACCATGGGGTTTCAAGGAGGCAGACTTGGCCAATGGGCGTTTTGCAGTTTGGCTGGGAGTAGTATAGGGTATTGTATTCCAGGTGCTCTAAGCCTGCGTTTGATTTCTTGAAGAATGGTGTGTTTCTTTGTAGTCCAGTAGTGAGGTCTGAGTAAATAGATATAGTTGTATTTACCATGCGTGGTTCAGGATTGGGTCCCTATCTGGGTATGTGGGTAAATACCCATTTTAATTTGTAATCTGGTTTGTGGGTAGACTGAACTTGAGGAGTGTAGTTTTATGTTCCTGCGGTCGGTTGATTTGACTCTTATGTGGTCAAGGTTTTCCATTGGTGGGGTTTTACCAATCTTTATTTTGGTTGCGTGATTCCGCCCAGTTTCTGTATTAGATGTGTTTTTTATCTAGCTATTCTATTGCCAATAGTGGGATTTCAAAGAAATGAACTTGGCCAGCGTTTGCTACAATTTCGCTGGGAATAGCATAGAATATTTTATTCCGGCTGCCCTGAGTCTGCATTTAACTTCTTGCAATGTGGCGCGTTTTTTTGTAGTTCAATAGAAAAGTCTGGGAAAACAGATATAGTTGTATTTTCCATACATAGTTCCCCTTTCCCTCTGGATAAATGCTAGAGTAGTTTGGCGGCCATCGGTCTTGGTTGTGCGCCAGGTGGTGGAGGCTTTGCAGGGACTCTGTGCACTGGTAAGACCTAATTTGGAATATGCGGTGCAGTTTTGGAATCCCATATACAAAAGGGACATCTTGGAAATGGAAGCAGTTCAAAGAAGAGCAACTAAAATAATAAAGGGAATGGAGAGGTTTGACTATGCAGGCAGATTAGACAAGTTAGGACTGTTTACATTAGAGAAGCGACGTTTGCGTGGGGATATGATGATTTTATACAAATATATTAATGAGCCATACAATGAACTCTCTTGTGCATTGTTTACTAATCGGTCATATGAGAGGCACATGGACATGTTTTAAGATTGGAAGAAAAAAAATTTCATCTTCAAGTTAGGAAAGGTTTCTTTACAGTGAGAACGGTGAAACTGCAGAACTGTCTTCCAGTAGATGTGGTAATGGCAAGTTCATTGAATAGCTTTGAAAGTGGGCTAGATAAGTTTCTAAAACTAAAAAATATTGAGAATTACTGGTATTAATTCATATACTGCAGTTCTGGTTGATCCAGGGATACTTTCCGATTGCCATTTGGACTCAGGAAGGAATTTTCCCCCTTTTTTTAGCTGTTTTTTTTTTTTTGCATTCCTCTGGATCAACTGTTAGGTAGGAGTAAAAAAGGTTGGACTTGATGGACACAACCTCAATTACTATGTTACTATGTTACAGGCCCTTTCTGTTCCCTCTGATTTAAAGGTTTTAAATGCCTTTACTCCCGTTCCATTTCCCTCTTTACATCAGAATTAAGGCACATGGCTGGCCCCTTCCCAACTTCCAAGATAAAAATTTCATGGTATAAATATATTGTGACATCAAGCTTTTGGTTTTACATGTTTATTTATATTATAGATTTGGGCCAAAAACATTGTCTGACAATAATTTATTTAATTTGCCACAAAGGTTCTTTACCATTGCCATCCCAGGAAGCATGCATTGTGGAGGACCTGCTTTATGTGCTGATTGGTGTGGATGGAAGGTACATCAGTGCACAGCCACTAGTTGGACGTCAGAGTCGGTCTTTCTCAGTGGATCCAAATCTAGACATGTCTGTTAAAGAGTTGGTTAACCGAATACTACCAGTGGCTGCAAGCTATTCTATTGTTACCAGGTACTGTAAAATATAGAAAAGGTGGCATTTGTTTTATTTATTGTCTTCTTAAATTGTCAACCACAATAAAGGCATTTAACTGAAAGCAAATACAGGTGTGCAAGTTTGATAATTTGTGCTATATCTTATTTCCATATAGTTTTCTTAACTTCTTGATCACTGCTTATTTTTTACTTTTTGCTATCAGATTTATTGAGGAAAAGACATCTTTTGAATATGGTCAGGTAAACCATGCATTGGGTGCTGCCATGAGGACACTGGTTAAGGAATACATGATTCTAATTACCCAACTGGAGCATTTACAGCGCCAAGGACTCCTATCACTACAGAAACTTTGGTTTTATATTCAGCCAACTCTCAGAACCATGGAAATCTTAGCATCTCTTGGTGAGTGGGCTCATGACAGCATAGTTCCTTACAATGTAAGGAATCATTTTGTTTTGAATTCAGGATGTCAAATACGATACTTCATGTTAATGTAAAGGTAGAGATTTTAGTAAATAGATGTGTTTAAAGGGTCACTATACTCACTGAAACAACTTTACATTTTTTTAAACTTTAATTTGAGAGAAGTAAAATGGTGGTACTCACATATTTATCTGTGCTTGCTTTGTCATTAAATTATTAATGTTTTGTGAGTGCTCCTAATTTCCCCCACCCACCCTTACTCACTGCCTTTTTTTAGTGTCTGCGACACTTATAAGTTCTGCACAGCCTCACCATGGACACAGCTCAGCTTACACATCTTCCCCTCCCTCTCCCCTTTGTCTTTTCTCTGCTGATTCTCTTAAATGTTGCAGAAAGTGTGCTGGCAGGTAGGCAAAGAGGTCAGGCATGAGTCGCATTATAATTTCTGCTTCTGGAGTGACAGGTCTATTCCTGTAAATGCTGTGATTTCAAATGACGCTTTCTCAGAATGTAAAGCTCAGATTTAAAATCTGAAAAAAGTTTTGGAGCAGTTGTTGCATCATAAGTTAAAAACTTTTTTAGAGTAAAGATACCCTTTAAAGTTTTATATTGAGGTTTTTTTTTTGTTCTTTCTAGCATCTAATGCTAGACAACAACAAGAGCTGACTTTTTTGTTTACCCATACTCAATGGGTTCACAAGTTCATTGTGTTTATAAGAACTGCAACAAATTAACATGTGAGACAAAATAATGAGAGCGCAAAGTTGCAGGTATTAAAAATACTTGTGGAACTATACATTGAAATTGAGTTTTAATATAGTGGAAGCTTAAAAATACTGTTTCTTATAATTGTTACAACAGTAGGTTGTGTTAAGCACATTACAAACTAATTTTCTACTTCAGCCAATCAGGGGGACCCAGGACATGCAGGGGTTAAGTGAGCCACCTCCAGGAGTTAAAAAAAGAGGCTCCGGTGCCCCTCCTCCACTTCAGGAGTTGGACTCTCCACATACATGTCAGGAGTTAGGATCGGGTCTTCATCCTGCAACGACATAGTAATTGATACACAGTAATTTTCCCCCTTTTTAGCTGGGGTTTTTTCCTTCCTCTGGATCAACTGTTAGGAAGGGTTAATAAAAAAAAAAAAAAGAGGGTGAATAGGTTGGACTTGATGGACGTATGTCTTTATTCAACCTTAATTACTATGTTACTAAGTTGAATAAAGACATATGTTCATCTAATCCAACCTTTACACCCTACTCTTTATTCCTACCTAACAGTTGATCCCCTAAAAACCAAGGAGGGGGGAGGATTCCTTTCTGATTCAAAATCACTATAACAGCTAAGTTACGCAGATCTTCTTCACTCCACTCTTAGGGAACCAGCCATCGAGCCTGTTTCCCCATGCTGCAGAGTGCTGGTCTGGCATCTGATTGGCCAGTAGGGGCTTCTCTTCAAATTGCTGCCATTGCTTCCAGCTCACTCGCTTTCTTTAGCTCCTGCTGCTGTTGGTGCTTCACCCTCCCTCTGGTCAGATCTACCTTGCCTGGCTGTCTGTTTCAGATAAGATTTCTTCCTTTCACTATCCCTTTTTCTTTTGATAGTGTAACTGACATAGTCTCTTACTCTTCCACCTCTGGAAGAGTAAAAGTTTTTATTCTACCTGCCTGTCTTTTTTTCTAATCTTTGTCTGGGCGTTATGTCTTCTAAGTAGTCAATGTGTATAAATGCAATGCTTACCAACACAAGTTGCTAGACAAGTCACACTGTTCCACTGTGTGATTCAGGCAGCATGTTCCTCGACCCCCTTCGGAGACAATTTCAGTTTCTATGCAGGAACCCGAATGATATTGTTTAATTCTATTAAGAATCCGGCTATGGGGTCTAGGGCGTGCTCAGCTCCTCAGGGGCCTCCTATGTAGTCTGAACCAGCCTGGGCAATGTCCCTGGCTTCATCAATGTCCGCAATTTCTGCCAGATCCTCCAATTGACGACACCTTCAGGAAATGACCTGAGACCAGCCAGATCGACTGGATATCCCGCAGAGCCCACTGAATTTCAGACTATTACCGAATCCCTTTACAGAGAGGATGAGGTGTTGGAATAAGGTGAACTAGAGCCTGAGGTGGTGGAAATAGAACCTCAGTCTACATTTATGGCAGTCGGTTGACTTCCTTATGAAGAAGGTCTTACTGATCCTCAAAATCAAGGATCCTGAGGCACCTACAGATACCTCTATCCTTTATTTTGGGCTTTCAAAAAGGAATGCTTCTTGCTTCCTCTCTTATGACCAGCTGGAACTGATAATTCTTCAGAGTGGTCCGCTCCAGAAAGACGTTTCCAACTAAACCTACAGTTCCAGAATATGTTCCCCTTTCTACTGCAGACACTGTTCATTGGTCAATCCCTTTGGTGGATCCCCCAGTAGCTCAACTATCCAGGGCTACCACCATCCACCTGTCAGAGGCTGCTACATTCAGGAACCCCATTGACCATCGAATGGACGTTCTTTTGAAGTTTTTCTTCTCCAAAATTTTGGTTGCACCTTTAGCCTGGGTAGCCAGGGCGATGGAGATCTGGGTAAATCAATTTTACCAGGAATGCCATGAAGATCCAAACAGAATAGCTTTGTTGGATATTATTCAACAACTTTCAGATATGGTCATCTTCTTGGAGGACGCTGCTCTAGAATCAGGCAGGTTGATAGCTCACTTTTCAGCTGCAACCATCGGGGCACAAGGTATACTGGCTAAAATTGTGGCCGGTCGATCCAGCTTCCTAAAAAGCCCTGATAAACCTCCCCTTCTTGTGTGGATTACTGTTTGTTCCAGAAATGGACAAAATAATTGCTCAAGCTACAGGAGGCAATAGTACCTCGCAACAGAATCTCCCTCGAAGGTGATCGCATTTCTGGAGGCCTGCCTCCTTTTACTCTTTTCATACCTCCAGGCATCAGCAGGAGTCACCCTCAACCGCTTCATCCTTTGTCCATGCTCCATTCTACAGATTCTTAAACACTAAACGTAATTTCTCAGGGTTACAAGATAAAATTTCTTCCTCCATCTTCTTTCTTCCACTCCAGGTTCTTCAGGTCGCCGAACATTGGAGGGCCTTGAATTTGATTATCCAGTCCCTGTTGAAAATACAGGTGATTGTACCAGTTCCACAGGAAATGAGGTATTTATTCCAACCTGTTCCTGGTACCCAAGAAGGAAGGCTCATATCATCCAGTACTGGACTTGAAGGCCCTCAACGTTTATGTAAAAATGCAGCATTTAAAAATTTAACCCCTCCGATCAGTTATCCTGGTTATAGGCAAGATTTTCAATACGACCTTACAAAAAATTTGCCTTTCTCAAAACAAAGAAAAATCCCTGAGGACCATGGCTCTCCAAGTGATGAGGATTCTCAACTTATCTGTTCAATAAGCAATGTGGCAAGATGGTCTCGTCAGCAGAGGTCATTCCATATGGGATCTTTCATCTCCCTTCTCTTCAGATCCATCTCTTGAACTCGCAGGGAAATACTCAAGAATGATTCCTCTACCACTATACATTCGGAAGTCTCTATTTGTGAACTCTTGATTTCAACCTGAGCGCCAGGGCGAGTACTCTGCCTGCCTTCCTGGATGGTCATGTCCACGGATGCGAGTCTTTAGGGCTGGGGTGCAGTGGTCCAAGGAAGAGTCCAGTCTGCCCATCAATGTGCTGGAGCTCGGAGCAATCTTTAGAGTCACTTTCCCATTGCATATCACACTGGAAAGTGCGTTCGGATCCACGGCGGTGGCATATCTGAATCACCAGGGAGGCACTGTGAGCAAGATAGACATAGCAGAGGTTTACTCAATCCTTTCCTGGGCAGAACTGGCCAGCCCTATCAGCAATTTATATCCCAGGACTTCTCAGTCGGCCCTCTGGACAGAATGGGGCCTGTACCAGGAAGTCTTCGAAGAGTTGGTTTGCTTAATGGTTCAATAAAGACTTTATACTTTACGCTTTAGGTGTGCAACCTTCCATATTGTTCCTAAGTTGTATACTATTAACCCTTTGGGGGAAGGGTCTGCACCCCCGCTTTTGGATGTGCAGAGGAAATTTTTCAATAGAGACTGCCAGACATATCTAGCAGATGTGGTAAAAGCAGGGGGCCGGGACCGGCAGCCACGTCCATGATTGGCTGAGAGGCAGCCAATCACGGGCGCGGCTGCCGGTAGTGTAGAACAGGAAAGAGGTAAGGTAAGTAAATATCGGGGGGACTTTCTTGCTATAATAGTAATGTGATTGGGGCTGAGGGACCAATAACTATAGTATGGCAAAGGGGTTTGGAGCTAGGGGGAGGGAGACCAGGTACACAACGTTTCGGGGGGGGGGGGGGGTGTTTGACTCCCCGAAACATTGGGTACCTGGTTTGTTTTCAGCAACTAAATAAATGATTATTAACTTATAATTCTTTGAGTGTGCCTCCCTGCATATATATTTGAATCAAGCCAGCATCCTTCTATACTGTGTCTTTCTAAAAAGAAAGATTTCTACATCTATGCCACAAGGGCTAATATGTAAAAAACTAGTACATGTAGAGTCTTTTGCTAGACACATAATAACAACAAAAAAAGGAGCATGGGGAATCAAACCTGTGTCCCAATAGTCTGATTTTTTCCTAACCCAGCACTTTAGCAGAATGCGCCACCAGTGAACTTAAAGGACAACTCCACCCTCATAAAAAAATCTTTTAGAAAGAATGGCCTCTTTAAAATATGTTGCTATATCCTACTTTGTCCTATGAATTCATTACTGTATGCCTGCTATGCTTCTGGGTGCCTCATGGAAACTGAGCAATTTAGAAACCTGTACTGAGTAGGTGCTGAGCCTGGGCATGCTCAGAAGAGGCAGACAGGGGATTAACATTCAGTCATTGGCTGTGATGTCAACTGTCAAATCCATAACTGACAGTTGCTAACTGGAAGTACCATGAAGCAGAAACAAGACATTGTGCAGGATTTCAGGTTAGAATTATATATTTCAGGTTTTTGGAGGGTGATTTTGGAGCCATACCAACACCCTTATATACACTATATTACACATGATGACATCAGCGTCACCTAGAGGCCAGAGGTCATAAATTAAAAAATCACACTTTACATATAATATACATTAGACACTTCTATACATAGTACAGTCTGACAAAAGATACCGCACCATTGTAATTTCAAGGAATGTGGTAGTAGATTCTGGCCCATTTACATATCCCATAGGAATAATGTGACAGTCTGTCACAGAAAGATACATTAAACATTCCATTAGTTACAAAATACATTTAAAACTAAATGCATTGTTTAAACCATGTGTTTCCATAGTATCTAATCTATCAATCCGTTTCATTCTGATGGCAATAGCAGCCTCTGCCTGTGCATGCACGGAGGAAAGGCCAAGTCTGAAACATGTTGTGCTGTATCTCCTGAATAAACCACTGTTAGCACTGTTCTTTGGCTCTTGTGCGGAAATTATCTTTAGTCTTTGGAAGCATAGAGGGACTGGTTTTGGAAGCAAAAAGATCAAATCGAATATTTTGTATTGTATTTGTGGCACACTGTAATTCATACTATCTTGAAAATAAAAAAATTTTTTTTACAATTATTGTTTTTTTCACTTCTAGCAACTTCCTTGGATAAAGGAGAATGTCTAGGGGGATCCACACTCAGTTTGTTACATGACAGAACTTTTGGATACACTGGAGATAGCCAAGCCCAGGAACTTTGTCTTTACCTAACAAAGGCAGCAAGTGCACCATACTTTGAGATTTTAGAGAGATGGATCTACAGAGGAATAATTAATGACCCTTATAGGTAAAATTCTTTATTTTATTTGCTCACCAAGAATGGTGAGGAATAAAATCTCACCTGCAATTGATGATTCGACTCTAGCGCTTATATTAGTGTTACAAGAGAAGCCTAGGCTAAAACACTTTTTCTCACTTATAACAACTTCGTTAAGTAAATTAATCAGCAGTTTATGAGATATAAGACCAATTTATTTTAACCTGATCTTCTTTAAAAAAAATATTTGGAAACATTGAATAGATCAATGGTGCCCAAATACATGCGGTCTCAGGGCCTCATGTAGGTTGCTGGTGCATAGAAATAGGTTGCCATTATGCAAATTAGGGTACTGCCATCAGAATGGGCTAGTTACTTTTAAATTGTCGAGGCAACACTGTTTTTTTTTCTATGATCCTGTTGCCTGTTCTAAACAGACAGCTGTTCCTGCTGACGCTGAATATTTTTATTTTATTTTCTTTTTTTTTTACTTTTTTTGCCATCAAGGGTGGAAATGGTGGTAAGCTTTAGTTCTGAGAACTGCATGTTTTATCAAAATATGTTTTGATTTTGTGATCTATAAAGGCAGAACTTCTTTCCATTCACACTCGCATATCTAGGAGTCCAGTAACAAGTGCCTGCTCTGTGAGTGAAATTGCTGCAAAGTTTTAGTTTACTTGTGTTAGACAGCTGTGTGGGCTGGGATCTGTATGCTCTGTTAAGAATTATTTGTGTAGATCTGCAGCTTAGCAATGAAAACTTGTTAAAATGTATTGGTGGACCAGGTTGGCTTGAAGTTGTCAGTGTTTATGCAAGAGGATTAGCAGCCTCATCAAGAAAGATGATGTTGAGTAAATGAAGATAAGTAGGTGTAAATCTTTAACCACTGGGTATAGCTGGGTACACACATGAAAGATTTTTATTCTGTCTGTCATTTTCTAAAGATCCCTGTATACACCGTCCTGAGCATAGTGAGAACACTTGGAATTGCACATTTCCCCTTGTAAGTACAGGAAGACAGGTGAGGCTAATTCTTTCGGACATTTCCAACCGATCGATAGGCCAGCTGTGAACATTCATCATCCTCTGGAGCACTTAGAAATGTACTACACACACTAACGATTAAGGGCTGATACCCTCTGAACCAGACAATATCGTCCCCTTATTGTTAGTGTGTGTACCCACCTTTAGACACCCCCTTAACTTTTCCACGCTTAATCTCACAAACAGATTGGAATGTCCAGGTCAATAATGTACTATTACAGTTATCTAACAATGGGCAATTTACTGTTTAATCAATGTTGTTTGAATGAAGTTACCTTAAATAAAATTTATTTTCTTATAAGTTCATGCTAAATAAGGCAAGGCTGATTAATATATATGACCTGTAATGTGGAATGTTCATGTGTGATGTTCATATAAATAGAGTGGGTCTGGGAATATTAAATAGGTAATTGTCATTGGGATTATGACAATGGATTTAACTTATGATAAAAGAAATTGAAAGCAAAATGTTATATAATATACTTTCAGGGTTATTCAATAAACGTTCTTATCGTTTAAAATGGTGCTAATTTTGCCCTAACCAATCAGATATTAGCTTTCAAATGTTAAATAAGATCTGATTGGTTGGGGCAAAATTAGCACCATTTTAAATGATAAGAACTTTTATTAAATCTCCTTGTTTGTTAGGAGGACCTTTAAAATGTATATAGTTCCTTGGGAGGAGGAGTTAGCAGTAGAAAAATGGAACATCAAGCTTTAGTGGTGGAGTAAACTTGTAAGTGCAAAGGAATATTGGAGCTGCTTGGAATACCGCAGGTTAGGAATCTATTCAAAGTGTAGACTGTATTGGCGAGTGAGTCATTTGTAAGTCCCTTACACTGCCCTTATGATATGGTTAAGGAGATTATTAGGATATTGCTTACATATGTTATTTCCACTCTTTGGTGCTGATGGACTATGCTGTTTTTGGTGTGTGGGTGTTCACTTTATTTAAACCTACAAACTTGATATAATTTGTTTAGTTGTGTTATTTATGTCTACAAACAAGTTCATAGTATTTGTGTTATTAAAGTGTGCGATTTCTTTTTAGGGGGTCTTCAAGGTACTCTTATGCCCTTCTCTATATTGCTTAAGCTCTAATGAGTTGTAGTGAGTCTTAAATTGAATTAAATCAATATAATAATTTAATCTTGTATAATATTTCCCTTTTCTTTGTATTTTTTTTGCAACTACTTGATTTTATTTAGCGAGTTTATGGTGGAAGAGCACGAACTGCAGAAGGAGAAAATTCAGGAAGATTACAATGATAAATATTGGGACCAAAGGTACACTATTGTGCAGCAGCAAATTCCATCATTTCTTCAGAAGGTTGCAGACAAGATTCTTAGCACAGGTAAACCTTCATCCCTGTACATACCTAGTGGTGCCTGGCACAATTGCTTACATTGCATGTAATTCATCATCTGCATCCTGGTCTACTGCCAAAATGTCTAATATTAATTAAGGGCAATGCTTCTTGACTCTTTTAAAGGGTATCTATACTTCCAAAAATCAAATGATACCTTTAGATAGTGTAATGGTCCATTACTCCAACACATTTTTCAGATTTGAAATCCGAGCTGTAGATTCTCTGAAATCTTCATTTTTAATAACAGCTTGTACTGGAAAAGACTTGTCACTCAAACCAGGTATGCTAATTTGTGTCCCTCCAGTGACCTCTTACTAGGATCTCCCAAAACATTTATTAATACAACCCCAAATATAATGAACTGATTAATCATATTGGTCTCCTATCTGTCTGTCTGTCTAATCTATCTTTCTGTCTGTCTGATCTATCTATATATCTGTCTATCTATCGCTGTCTGTCTGTTATATATCAATCTATATATCTTTCTCTGTCTCTCTGCTTATATCTGTTATCTATCATCTATCTATCTCTCTGTCTGTCTGCCTGCCTATCTATCTATCTATCTATCTACAGGAGGGAGAAGTGTCTCATGCAGCAGCCCCTCCCCCACCCAGTTTCACAGCATGTACTTAAGCCTCCAGACCCGCGACGCACGATGTGTCCGAACGTTCGTTTCGGCCGATAATTGTCCCGTGTACGGGCCCTTTATTGGTGGGAACGGCCGGTCGTTCAGAGATCCGGTCGGTCGGGCAACAATCCCAGACCAAACGTCCGCTTCGGCCGATAAAGTGCCCATACCCTGGATTGGACATATCTGTGAACCACCAGTGATTGTGGGGTCTCCTGTGGACCGCATGATCTGTTGCGACAACCGACATTGATTTGTCCCAGCCAAAAATTTTGTTCTTGTGCACTGCCATTTTGCCTTTCGGGTATTGTTGCCCGTCCGGCCGAACACCTGTTTCGGCAGACAAAATTCCCATACACGGCAAGATCATCAACCGAAACAGGCGAGCATACACATCATCCCCCGTGATCGCTCGTGTTTTATGAGGCTTAAGACACAGTCCTGGAGGCATGATTGTGTACCAAACGGTCGTTCACAGATCAATAACCGAGCGCACATACTTTAAACCATTGATGAGCAAAACAGTTGTTCGGTACATAATCGTGCATTACATGTCGTTCTCCCAATCACATTTATGCAGATTTATAGCACAGGCAAAATCTTGCATCTCTTTAATGTGTTTATAATTGTTTACCAGTCCGTTCACTTTCTTTTAAAGGGCATGTCCATAAAAAAAAAAACTTATTACAGTCATGTAGAGCACGCCCCCAACCCTATTTTCACATTATTTATAATTGCCAAAGGTGCCTCTGAAGGGACATACCTCAACCTGGTTCCTTGACGCCTGGGTGCCGTCCCCTGCTCCTGTTTCGACCTTGCTCCTGTCGCGACCAGGAAGATTTGCCACAGAGGAAGAGTGGCAAGGGACCCAGTCAGGTAGTCCCTTCAGAGGCATCTTTGGCAATTAGAAATAATGTGAAAATGTGGTTTGGGGGGTACTCTACATGACTGTAAAAAGTTTTTCTTTCTTTGTTTTAGGACACAACTAATTTGATTCTAACCCTTTTCACAATTATTTCACTGAAAATTTATACTTATATGACCAGGCTTTTTCTTCCATTTTAACCACTCAGGGAAATATCTGAATGTTGTTAGAGAGTGTGGTCATGATGTTACCTGTCCAGATGCTAAAGAAATTATCTACACACTAAAGGAGCGAGCATATGTAGAACAGATTGAGAAGGCCTACAGCTATGCCAGTAAAGTGCTTCTAGACTTTCTGATGGAGGAGAAAGAGTTGGTGGCACATCTTCGGTATGTATTAAAATGCATGCCTTTCTTAAAACTGCAATTAATTAAAATTATTAGTATTACAAACAATATTCCTAAAGCTTCGTACACACATCAGAAAATTTTCACATGATCTGCCAGACAAACGACCCATCGCTCAACATTCTTGCGAAAATGAAGCTTCAACTATCTTCTAAGACCAAGGATACACGACGGTTTTTGGCTTTTTCCGATGATTAGCCTGTCGTATTCATTCTGTCGATTTGTTGTGTGTTTTTACATAATCGGCAGATTATCGGTAGACTGTAATGTAAGATTGAATGAAATAAACATGTGCAACATTTCGCGATATTCCGATGGTCACATAATAAGTATGTCGAGTAACACCTTTACCAACGAACACTATCTATCTACTATCATTGATAGGCGTACAGGCGTCATTGGCAGAACTAGTGTATAACGAGATGGTTGCTGAACATTCGTCGGGCACATCGTGCAAAAATGATCTGACGTGTGTACAAACCTTAACTGTTTAATGTTGTGTGATGTCATTTTTTTTCTTTACACAATTATCATGTATGTATTTTGAACATACTGGCGTTTTCTTAAAGAAATGCAATTTCATGCTGTATTATGTTAATATCAGGTGGGAGGTTTCTAGCAGTAATTAAATTTATCCTAGGCCAACTTAAGATCTCCTCGGTTAGCAAACATGGTGGGAAGAGCAGTCTGCAGGATGAGCAGGATCAACGCAGGGCTGAATAAAGTATGAACAAAGGGAAAAAGAATAGGAAGTATTGGCTTTTTCTTACATTTCTTTTGTAGCTTATGATTATCTATTTTTAAATATTTAACATAAAAAGTGTAATTGGCCTTTAATTGTCATAAATCCACATTGATCATAAGGTCAGTTACAATATTTGTTTCAGGTATTTAATTTGAATTCTGCCCCAAATTAAGAGCTGATTGTTGCTGGTTGTCCATGGGATCATTACTGTATCCACAGGGGTATAATTCAGTGTTCTGGATGCACAGTGGGTTTCCATTATCAGCAGTTTTAATTTCTATTACACTAATTACATAACTAAGAAACATGTACTCTAGTACATGTATTATTAAAACTTGGGTATGCATTCCCTAGTCTATGAGATGTATCAGTGGCCTAATGTTTTGGTTTATTGACTCCTTGGCAGATCCATAAAGCACTACTTTCTCATGGATCAGGGTGACTTTTTTGTGCACTTTATGGACCTGACTGAGGAAGAACTGAAGAAGAAGGTAGAAGACATCATCCCAACTAGACTGGAGGCTCTTTTGGAACTAGCACTTAGAATGAGCACAGCTAACACTGACCCTTTTAAAGATGATCTTAAAGTGAGTAAACATTATACACCATAAGGTACAAGGCACCTTGCAGCATAACAATAGTTCTAAACCTAGTTAAAGTCTCATACTCACTTGATTATTGTGTAGATTATTATTTTAATTTGTTTGTCAGCTTTATCTTAAAATTTATACTTTCCACAATAATGTTCTCCTTTAAGAGCGTCTATATTGAAATGTATACATTGCTCCAATACAGGCATAAAAAAGGTTAGTGTTTGCTGCCTTATTTCCACCTACCTCTGTGGCTCCGTGTTTGTACACAGTCTGATTTACTGCAGAGCTCCCCACCCCTCCTCCCCTCTCTGGTCATTCCCCCGTTCATATAGTCCAGCTGTAAACCAAGTCTATGAAACAAGCCGCTTGTGTGCATTAATCCTCCTGCACTCTAACCTTTGTTAACAAAAGAAAAACACTGTATGTAACTCTGTAGAGGAAGTGTCTCCTTTGTTCTGGAGATAGTTGCTACATAAGGAATTGGAGGGGATGAGTTGGGAGGGTCAGAGTCCTGCCTGCAGCCCATCTCCCTTTGACAGGCAATAAATTGGTGAATTTACTGTAAATTTCCCTTCCCTTTACTTCTGTTTTTAACCCAGTATTTGCCAACCATTTTAGTGAGCAGGAAGGATTCACTGGGACATTTGCTGTAAAACTGGTAAGCCTACACGTGTAGCCTACACATTCTAGAGTGGAACGTGTACAAAGTCCCTTATTCTAAAGGACCATGCTCTCAAGTACATAGAAAAAGGACATTGAAACAAGAGGCAATTAAACAAGGTTGGTGTGTCACTGTGCTGGTGTTGTGTATTGGAAGGGACAGTTTTGTCGGTACCATGCAATGTGCATCCTGCCACATGCCACAAGGGACCTATGTCTTTGTCAGGTGGGAGTGGGTTGCCCGTTTGGATGCTGAGGTGGAGAGTCTAAGGGGGCAGCTGGCGGCATTGCAAGGATTGGCAAATCTGGGGGGACAGCAGACACTGGCTGGGGCCAGTATAGAGGTGGGTGGAAGTGGGACAGGAAAGGTTGAGGGGGGAAGTAGTTTTGTTAGGGTTACTAGGGGAAGTGGGGTACGGAAGGGTATGGTTGCTTCTTCCCAGCCCATCCCAACAGATTTGCCGCCTTAGGTGGAGGAGGACTTAGCATGTATGGAGCAGGTTAATCCCTTGAGCACCCAGGGGACTGCCATCTCTATTACAAGGGAGGATGAACTTAGGATCAGGAAGGCTAGGCAGGTAGTAGTGGTAGGGGACTCTATTATAAGGAAGATAGATAGGGTAATCTGACGCCAAGACAGTGTGTTGTCTGCCTGGTGCTAGGGTTTTGCATGTGGTGGATTGTGTAGACTGATTATTGGGTGGGGCCGGGTGTGACCTGGCAGTCTTGGTTCACATTGGTGCCAATGACAAAGTAAGAGGAGGAAGGGAGGTCCTTAAACATGATTTCCAAGAGCTAGGGGCCAAGTTAAAAGTGAGGACCTCCAGGGTAGTGTTTTCAGAAATACTACCATACCCATGTGCTACGATAGGGAGACAGCGGGAGCTTAGGAGCATTAAAGGGACTGTAAACTCCCCTAAACCCCTAAAAAGAACTATGTGCCATTCGTTTCTATTATTCACAGGGAGGTGAGAACGCTTATTATCACCTCCCTGTGAATAATAGAATGCTCGGGAGACCTGGAAATTACCTTACCTGCCGCTCCGTTCGCAGCCGCTCCTTCACTAAACAGCTGTTCTCTCCCGATCGCGCCCCCTATCTTTTGTATTGGCGCGCATGCGCCTAAGATAGGGCGCGTGGTCAGGACAGAGCGGCTGTCCGTGAAGGAGCGGCGGGTAAGGTAAGTTCCAGGTCTCCCGAGCGTCCTATTATTTACAGGGAGGTGAGAATAAGCGTTCTCACCTCCCTGTGAATAATAGAAATGGATGGCACAGAGTTCTTTTTTGGAGTTTAGTGTTCCTTTAATGCATGGCTAAGAGGGTGGTGTAAGTAAGAAGGGTTTGAGTTTATAGAGAACTGGGCAGAGTTTGCTGTCGGCAACAGGCTCTTTAGTAGGGATGGGTTGCACCTCACTGATGGCGGTGCAGCTCTTTTAGGGGAGAAGATGGCTAGAGGGTTGGAGAAGATTTTAAACTAGGTTTGGGGGGGGTATTAGCAGTCTCACTGGGATAGATAGCCCAGGAGTAAAGCAGAGTGTAGATAGGTCAGTGGTGGGTGGAAAGGAGGCTGGGGCTAGCATTGAGGGTAGGGAGGCATGTGTATGAATAAATTACAGGATTATAATCTAAAATGTATGTTTGCAAATACGAAAAGCCTGGCTGACAAAATGGGTGAATTGGAGATTATGGCGTTGAATGAAAAGTATGATGTAATAGGTAGGTATAGCTGAAACGTGGTTGAACAGTTCTCACGACTGGGCTGTAAATTTAGAAGGATACGCCTTGTTTAGTCAAGACAGAGAAAAAAGGAAAGGGGGAGGAGTATGTGTTTATGTTAAAAAAGACATAAATGGATGTTAAAGCAAAGGCAATACGGGTGGAATTAGGTAACAGGAAAGGGGGTAATGTCATTGTTGGTGTCTGCTATAAGCCGCCAAATGCTAGCAGGGAGGAAGTGAGTCAGCTTCATATGCAGTTGGCAAGGGCTGCAAGTTTGGGGAGTGTGCTCATTATGGGGGACTTTAATTACCCTGACATTGATTGGTGTAGTGGAACTGCCAACACAGTGAAACTGACAACAGTTCCTGAATTTGCTGCAGGATAATTTTGTCTCACAGGTGGTTGAAGTTCCTACTAGAAAATGAGCTTTGTTGGATCTGGTAATATCTAACATTGTGGAGCGCATTATGGATATAAAGGTAACTGGAGGCTTAGGGAAAAGTGACCATGAAATAGTGTCGTTTGGACTATGTTATCGAAAGGAAAAGTTAACAAAGACTTTTTTAATTTTGGGAAAGCAAATTTTCCCAGGTTAAAAGTAGCTCTTCAGAATGTCAACTGGGATAAGGTATTATCAGGTAAAGGTACTGAACAGAAGTGGACTGTGTTTAAGGGGATTTTAAGCCATTTCACTTCTAAATTTATACCCTTGGGTATGTAAAGATGCAAATGGAAAGGAAGAAAAAGGCATTTAAAACCTTTAAGTCAGAGGGAACAGAAAGGGCCTTTAGGGATTATAAAAACTGTAACAAGGAGTGTAAGAAAGCAATCAAAGGTAGTTAAAATTAATCCTGAAGTTAGGATAGCTGAACGAAGCATCACTAAGCCTAAAAATTTTTAAAAGTATATTAATAGTAAGAAGATGAGGACTGAAAATGTGGCACCATTAATTAATGGGGATAAGTTAGTTAAGGAGGATGGCGATAAAGCAAATGTCTTGAATTTTTCCCCCTCTGTATACACTATAGAAGATCCAAGTACAGATATCATAGAGTATAGTAGCAATAATGGTATAAAAGATTCAAGTGCGCTTTGGTTAACCGAGGATATGGTACAGAAAGAACTAAATAAGGTTAATATTAATAAATCTCCTGGACTGGATAAAATACATCCTCGGGTACCTAGGGAGCTAAGTTCAGTTTTATCTAGGCCATTGTTTCTTATTTTTGCAGATTCCCTCATGTCTGGATGTGTGCCTCTGGATTGGAAAAAAGGCTGATGTTATTCCAATATTCAAAAAGGGTAGTCTTTCACAGCCGGGTAATTACAGGCCTGTAAGTTTAACTTCAGTGGTGGGGAAGATACTGGAAAGTTTAATAAGGGAACATATTCTAGAGGACTGGCTTTATAAGTAGTAACCAGCATGAATTTTGGAAGAATAGATCTTGTCAACAAGTTGCTTGGCTTTTATGAGGAAGTAAGTAGAAATTTAGACTCTGGCATAGCAGTAGATGTAGTATACTTGGATTTTGCAAAGGCTTTTGATACAGTAAATGAAGAGAGACTGGAAAAGTTACAATTTATGTATGAGAAAAGGTGCTTGCGTGGGGATATGATTACTGTGTATAAATACATTAATGGGCCATACAATAAACTATCCGGGGCATTGTTCACCAATAGAGCATGTCAGAGACACGTGGCCATCCCTTAAGACTTGAAGAAAAAAGGTTTAGGCTTCAAGTTCGGAAAGGGTTTTTCACTGTGAGAATGGTAAAGCTATGGAACTGTCTTCCAGTGGACGTTGTTATGGCAGGTTCATTGGTCAGTTTTAAAAAAAAAAGCTGGATGAGTTTCTGCAAACAAGGAATGTTACAAGTTACTGGTATTGATACATAAAGTAGAGTTGATCCAGGGAAACTTCCGATTGCCACTTGGAGTCAGGAAGAATTTTTTTTCCCCTTCATAAATTTGGTGGGGTTTTTTTTTTGCCTTCCTCTAGATCAACAGTTAGGCAGGAATTGAGGATATTGCTAGATGGGTTGGACTGGATGGATGTATGTCTTTATTCAACCTCAAATACTATACTATACTATACTATACAAACTACACCTGCATACTGTTAGGGGATTTGATTGACCGCTCAAGCAGGAGTGGTGTATTGACTTCTTTTAACATTTATCTCAGAACAGAGGAGGAAACTGAAGAAAATAAAGGTACTGTGGGGGGAATTATAGAACACATAGAGGGGGGGGGGGGGGTAAAATGTTCCCGCTATATATGCCCTTTAAACTGATCACTGTATAGTTGTTCTGAATGAAATATAGGTTGCATTATTCCAGCTTTATCACTATTATATAATTTCTATAATATCTATACCTTATATTATAGTTGTGGTATCATTCAATGGGGAAAAAACAGACCTTTCAAGTCTATAAGAAGGGATATGACATCTACAGCTCTGTAGGTTTCCAGACCTAGGTTTTGTTTTGTAATGCATTGTGTTCATTTTAAGTACCACTTATGTATGTGTCCTAAAAGATCCTGCATTTTACAGTGAGATGTTTTAAATAATTTAGACTTTAGACTGAAAGAGATAATGCTAGCAGGTTTATTAAAGGGTATGTCCACCCTAAAAACGAAATTCTGACATATGATTGCCCCTGTCCCCCCAGCCCCAACTGCTATATTTATACTTTTAGAAAGCTCCCCAAACTCTACTTACCTCCCCTCTTTCCTCCGCCGCGCTGCCGGCCCTCTGATTGCGAGAAAATGCAAGCAGAGGGGCGGGACCAGCAGTCGCGTCTGTGATTGGCTGAGCGGCAGCCAATCACGGACACGGCTGCCGGGAGTTCATTTCGGCGGAGGAAAGAGGGGAGGTAAGTAAAGTTTGGGGAGCTTTCTAAGAATATAAATAGAGCGGTTGGGGCTGGGGGGACAGGAGGATTATTATAGCTAAAGGGTTTTACGCTAGGGGGAGGGAATCCTGAGAGGGAGGGGGAGAAGGGCTGCAGTACGCATGCCAAACTTCTCCCGGAGGCCAGGTAGTAGGCAGAGTCCTATATGGACTCTGCTATCTTCCTGGTGGGCACTTTTTTTGGGACTTTGGGGGGGGGGGGGGCTACAGGAGAACCTTATGGAGCTGGGATGTGAGGTAAGGATTAAATTACACTACATGATGGGGCCAGTAGTGGGAGGGATTATAGTTTTGGGGGTGGACATGCCCTTTAAGTAGTTAAACAAAATCACAGATTTTTTTTGTTTGTTAAAAAACAGTGTTACTAATATTACTACATCAAGTTCCAAATTGATGTTTTGATTGACAATTGAGTCAGAAAGGAATTTTTCCTACTTTCTTTGGCAAATTGGATGCATCTTCTAATCGATTTTTTTTTTCTTGTGGGTAAGGTTAAAGGACTTAATTTAATGGTGGGTTATTAATGTTGTCAAATCAAAAAACTTTATAAATGCAGTGAGCCGTGCTTATGACTTGTGCATTATAATGTTGCTTTTGGTATAACTGTCAATCATTTCAAAAAATCATCTGTTAAAGTTGTTTTACATTTGTTTTTCTTTGCAGATTGAGTTAATGCCACATGACCTTATTACACAGCTTCTCCGTGTTCTTGCAATAGAAACAAGACAAGAAAAAGCTCTCATTAATACAGACCCCACTGAGCTTGCTCTCAGTGGTCTTGAAGCCTTTTCCTTCGATTACATTGTCAAGTGGCCACTTTCACTTATAATTAACAGGTACAGGGTTGGGAAATCTAAAAATTAAGTCTAATAGAAAGCTGCCTTTTAAGGATCCTACAATATCTATTGTCAAAAAAGATCTATTGTCATTTAAAAAAAAATAACCCATTTATTCTATCATTATACAGGTACTTACTATTCCTTCCTATCTTACATACCATGTAGTTAAAGAACATATAAGATTAATTGATATAAAAAAATAAAAAACTAACCGGTGCTATAATGATCCTTTAATCATATTGGTTTCCCAGAATAAGGGTTTGTGATTCAGTACTTAATTTAGGTTGTACAGATGAACATGAGGATATAGTGAATGGACTTACCTCACATTTTAACTTTACTGTGTGCAGTGCAATCATGGCTGTTTCTGCAAGTTGGGACCTGCTGCATTTAGTAAAGTAAGAAGGGTGAGAAAAGACTATTCTTTATTGCCTCCTGAGTGAAGATACATATATTTTCACTACCTTCTTTTTGCAGACCAGGAGCATCTCAGTGTAAATCCAAGCTCTTTTACATCACTTCACATCCGTGCCTTTTCTGTTCCCAAGCAGCCTGCATAGGAGCTCCATCGTAGTGACGTTTCCCCCCATCCCACCATCTGGATCCGTCCTTGCTTGTCGTTCCACCTAGCGTTAAATCCTTTTAATATAAGATAGCTACCCTCTGCCCACCCCCAACCGCCAAGATATTTTTTAAAATGACTTCCCATGGTGCCTTCCATTGACGTCGGCCGCGTCTCAGCCAATTACAGATGCGGCTGCCAGTCTAACCCCCTGCTTGCAAGTTCCAGCAAGCAGGGAGCCAGATCAATGCGCCGGAAGATCGAGGGGCTGTATGTAACATTCTAAAAGTTTGTTTTTTTTTAATTCTGACAAGGCGGCTGGGGGTGGGCAGGGGGTATCTATCCTATATTAAGACATTTTTAGGGTGGACATACCCTTTAAAGTATTCTGGTCCCTTGCTGCTCTCTGTTGCCTCCTGTAGGCAATTGTGGTCTCCAAACAAGGTAGGATTAAATAAAATCCCCACCATCATACCTTTAAAATGAACCCTAGATCACATCTCTAGATAAAACTTCTAAGATGTTTTATTGCAGGAAAGTTTTAGCAATATAACTTGATCCTGAACAATTCCTGCAGTCACCATTTTGTAGCCATATGACCAATCTCTGACTGTATTAATAGGCCCCCTCTCAACTGTATTTTTTTTTTATAAGTCTGTGCAGGTACTTCCTGTCTTTTCCAGCATTAAATCTTAGGTGAGCATGCTTAGACCCTGAGAAAAGGGGAGAAGAGATGGGATCCAGTGCTTGTTTTAAAGGAAAGATTGCAGGCTTTCATTTAACCATTGTTTGGAGGGCACATTTTCCATAGGAGAAAAATAAATACGGTATTGTGTGAATATTCCTTTTAAATTTTTTATTTAAATTTGTTTCTCATGAATTAAATTATTTTTTTCAAAAATGTATTAAACCCTTTTAATGCCAGAAGACTTTCTAATTGTGTGTGCAAAGTTAAGTAAAGCCTAAACATTTTCCCACTGACTAGAGATAGGGGGCTGCATTTTAAGACGTCCCATCTTCTCTTACCGTATATACTCGAGTATAAGCCGAGGTTTTTAGGTTTAAAAATTAACCTAAAAACCTTGACTCGGCTTATACTCGAGTCACAAGGAACACCTTCAATCCAGAGGCAGCCGCGAGTCGGCCGGCAGTTCCCAGTAGTTCTTCGCGGTTGCGCGATGACGTCATCACGCACGCTGGCGGGATGACGTCATCGCGCAGCCGCGAAGCAGTAATGGGAATGCGGCCGGACTCGCGGCTGCTTCTGGATTGCAGAGAGAGGAAGACGAAGACCAGGTACGGGTAAGTGAGCTGGGGGTACTGGGGGGAGGGCTGGGGGGACAGTATGCCATGCAGACACCCACATTACCTTTTTACTATAGGTGGTTGGAAACTACAACTCCCAGCAACCAAGCATGCTGGGAGTTGTAGTTTCCAAACATCTACAGTGGAAAGGTATAGGGTGGGGGACAGTATGCCATACAGTAACCCCCAATACCTTTCTACTATAGGTGGTTGGAAACTAAACTCCCTAGCAACCAAGCATGCTGGGAGTTGTAGTTTCCAAACATCTACAGTGGAAAGGTATTAGGGTTACTGTATACCCTCGGCTTATACTCGGGTCAATCATCTTTTCTAATTTTTGAGGCAAAAATGGGTGCCTCGGCTTATACTCGAGTCGGCTTATACTCGAGTATATACGGTAGATCAACAGATTATGAGAATAATGTTTATTCTACTGGAAAAATAGTATAAAAAGTGCAATGCAGACTGGTTAGGATTTAAAACAGAAATACCTTCAAATGGGCAGTTATTGAATGTGACATCTTGTTTATGAAATGCTTATTGCTTAGTGCACTAACTTTATTCACCACTCTTTTGTCCACAGAAAGGCTCTTACACGTTACCAAATGCTATTCCGACATTTGTTTTACTGCAAACATGTAGAAAGACTGTTGTGTAATGTATGGATCAGCAACAAGGCAGCCAAACAATTTTCCCTTCATTCAGCTAAATGGTAATTTGTATTTCATGTAATAGTGACCCCTTGTAATGCCTTTCCAAATGAGAACTACAAGCTGTCAAGTGCTAATAAGGCACAATCACCCCCAGATTTAATCATCTGTAAGGCGATAGTAAAATGAGTGTACTTAATTGCTATAGAGACTGTCGGCCTTACCCAAATTCTATGCACCAGATTCTTATTTATCAGGAGTGGGCCCTTGCATATGTTGGAGGCAGGGTGTTACTGAACTTTAGGTAGAATGCAATAAATGGGCGCAAGTGGTTCTTAAACTTAAACATTATCTTATTTATTAACAGAACAATATTAATAAGGTATTGCAATTAACACAATAGAGGTGTCATAGCATGGCACAGATATTACATAAATACTCACAAAACAGAAGAATCAGAAACAGCGTAAATGACAATCATCTTGTAAATGCCACCCAGCTCTCAGGTCACTGTAGTTGAATCTTCCCCTATGTGTGGCACTGTGTCCATATTCTTGGGTGGTATACCCAGGACTCTAGTCCTTACTAAGTCTCCTTGTTGGAGCTCAGCATGCTCACTAGCTACCCTACTCCTATCTATCACTCCTGGAGTGATCTATAACAGAATCTAATTTCACATTAACTGGACCTACCTGTTATCTCGTCCCCTCTTCTCTGGGGAAACTCTAGGAAATCAGAAAGAGGCTGAACACATGGTTGCTCTCCCTTTATACTTTTACACAGCGGCCCCTACTGGCCAAATCCTGTCAGAACAAGAATACTAAAGGGTAACTGGTTTATATATATATATATATATATATATATATATATATATATTATATATATAAATTATATTTTTAGCTCTAAATGTTTTTGTAAAATGTATTTTAGTCTTTTAAAAAAACAAAATCAACTGTGAACCTAGCCAGTTATGGATGCCATCCCCTTTCTGCTTACAGATGGGATACAAATATGCAAATGCCCAGTGATTTCTCTAGTTACCCTCTCTTGCTGTGGATGTCAAATCACCTTCTCGCTGCCTGTTTTTGACATTTATGGCATTATCAAGAACTCATTTTTTTCAGCCTCATACACACACAATCAAATGTTTCATTGACGGAGGGGTCTTCAGGACACTCCCCTTACTATAGAACAGAACCGAGTGGTCTATCTTTACATTGTTAGATTTATTGTCATTGGAATAATTGTGTGTACCTAGCTGTAGAAGGAGGAAGCCATAAGTCTGCTGTGAATGTGACTGGAGATTTACTGAAATTTTCTGTGGTTGCCAGCCAGAAAAGGTTAATACACAGATACCCGAATTTACCAAAATTTTCCTTTCTCCTCTTAAAATCGTGCTAACTGATCTTACAATCGGTTAGTGCGACTTTAAGCCTCGGTTTGCAGCGGCTGCGCTAGAACCAGAAGAAACTCTCCCTCAGCGGTCACAAACCTATTTACCAGAGGTTGCATGGCAGATTGCACGTAAGTATTTAACACCAGCAGATAGTCACGTGTGAGTGAGATTCACCCAGAGCCGTGAATCTCCCTGAGTTTCTAACATAGAGATTCACCCAGAGGAGCAAGCTCTCTGGGCATATTTCCCGTTCCGTATTTACTAGAGGCTGTGGAACTCTGGGTGGATCTCATCTCACCCGCACGTAAGTATTTAAATGCGACAGAAGAGCTGTGCAGCCTTTGGTAAATTGGTTTTGGACAGCTGTGCGAGTGCCTCTTCCAGTACTCGCGCAGCCACGGCAAAGCAAGACTTAACGTCGTGCTAATTGATTGTGAATCGGTTAAGAGCCGAGAGAAGCGTACCAGCAGCGATCCTCGAGTCTGTAAATGTATTGCCAGAAGATGGGAGACCCACACACTTAGGCCTGGTAAATATTATGGCACACTCTTGGCCCCCCTCCTGTTACATGTTAAAGTTTTATAGATTGGTTTGTCCTTTCGCAGTACAGGAGAACAAAGTGATTTTCAGGTATATATCATAGAAATATACATAAAATTTACCAGCTGGATTAATCATTTAAATCAGTCAAAAGCAGTCTGTTGACTAGTTCACACAGCTGATCCAACAGATGATCAATTTTCCCAGCTGTTGTGTTGGAAATCATAGTTCATCACCCGGCTAATCTGTCCTATGGCCTGATTAATTGAAATATTGGCCCACGTGTACCAGCCCTTACTCAATTAACACATTTATAGCCTGTCTGCCTGATGAATCTGCCAAGGGACAGATAATGGATGCCTTTAGGTATGTGATCAGCCTGTTAGAATTAAAAATCTGATTTAGGGCAGTATTTTGGGGACTTAAAATACAGGAAAATACATTTAATCCTATAATATAGTCATGACATACTTTTCATGTGCACTCTATACTCCTGCATTTTCACAATTTAGATTTTTGTATTTTATAGCTAGTTCTTTAGTGTTCAATAAATTTTTATCGATTTTCTATTTTCACATGTGTATTTGTTTGCATACACATATACTTTCAAATGTAATATCAATATCATACATAACATATTTTATGATTTTATTTGTAAAATACTGTGTTTTAATTAAAACATATAATGAAGTAACATCAAATAATAATAAAATAAAAATTAAAAGACATTATTGACATGTATTGCTTTTCTTCTATATTCCCATTTTTTAAATACTGTTTTTACTTATACTTTTATCCTTTTTGGTTGAATTGTTTTTGGTTAACTAGGTTTATGGAAACTAGGTAGGTTTATGGAAAATTCACTACTGGTTCAAGATGTCCATGTCTTGGTAAATAGATGCAGTGTATCTTGGAGCACATTTATCATTATATTGTTGATTCTGCTTATTATTTTCGTTAAGTCTAATGCTTGTTTTCTCCATTGTGCTCCGATGTGTATTTTAGTTGCTAACATGATGCATTGTAATAGTTTGTAACTTTGTCTGTTTTGCTCTGATATGTCTCGTCCCAGTAGTGCCACCATTGGAGAAGGCTCTATTTGTCTATAAAATATCTGTGATGCAATTTTAAACACTTCTATCCATAAATTTTGGACTATTGTACATTTCCACCATACATGAACGAAGTTTCCTATTTGGTTACAGTTTCTAAAACACAATGGTGATATATCTGGGAAAATCTTGGCTAGCAAGGCATATAAGTTCTGTACATAAACTTTAGGGATGTTTCCCTCAGCGCCACATTCAGGCTACCTTTATTTAGAATAACACAAATGTTAGTGGGCTCTACTTTTAATGCCCCAAGCCCATCGCAAAGCGGCCAATTACTGGAATCAACTTGAAAACACTGGGAATCTGCACAATACCAAGAGACCAACACCGTGCTGCTGTAGTTTAAAATAGCCTTTATTCCATTCGCCTTACGCATTTCGGACAAACAGGTCCTTAATCATAGCCTATGATTTTTCAAGTTGATACCTTTGTTTAGATTCTCATATGTTTCCCTCCATTGCTCTGGTGTTATTCTTGTTTCCAGGTCAGCCTCCCACTCAGCTTGAAATTTATAATTCTCTGTTTCCTTGTCGTTGTATTGCCACTGGTAAATAAATGATAGGGTATTCCTGGTAGTAGCTTGCTTGAGTCAGAAGTTCTCAAAATCGGTAAGAGCTGGTTTGTCTCCTCTGGTTTTCATTATTTTGTTTATGTAAGCTGTGATTTGCATATATTGGAAATGGTGTCTAGGAGGTAAAGCAAATTTGTCCTTCAGTTGGATAAGGTCTATTCCTAATCCTTTGTTGTGAAAGTGAATCAATTTATAGATACCTGTTTCTGAACACGATGTGTAACCTTTGTCTTGATATGCTACTATGAAGGCCGGTCCCGCCCCCTGCTTGCAGTTCTGTACAAGCAGAGGGCCAGGACACTGCGGCGGAGGAAAGAGGTAAGGTAAGAAACTATCGGGGCACTTTCTCAAAAATCTATTATGGCGGTTGGGGCTGGGGGACTAATAACTACAATATAACTAAAGTTGATAAAATGGGGTGGACATGCCCTTTAAGTCTGATTTTATTTTGGTGAGTATGGGTGGTATGTTATGTTGATATATAGTTTCATATGTTGGCGTTATCTGACCTCGTAGTCATTTCAGTCCTTCATCTTTCCATTTCAATTTAAAGTTTAGGGTTACAAATTTTTTTTTTGGTATGTGGTTAAGTTTAGTCCCATTATTTCAGTTTTATCTTGGTTGAATTTAAGACCCTTGGTTATTGATATTGTTTGTAAGAGATTAATTAAATTTGGTGGCGCTATGAACAGAGATGTGAGAGTTAATGCAATATCATCAGCAAACATGCTGACTGTATTCCTTGTCTTCTATGGTAATGCCCTGTATGGTGTTTTTTGTGCATAAAGCTTGAGCTATTGGTTCCATTGCTAATACAAATAGAAGTGGTGATAGGGGGCACCTTTGTTTAGAGCCTCTTTCAATTTTTATTGGTTCAGATATTGTCGATGGCAGCTTCAGTATGGCTATTGGATTATTGTAGTAAGTTTCCATTACATTTAGAAATGTTTGTGGGAATTGGAAAGCCAGCAATGCTTCTTTCATATACTGCCAGTCAAGGCTATCAAAGGCTTTTTCTATGTCCAACGTTATGACACAACTTTGTGTATTTTTCTTGTTTAAAAATCCAGACTGGGCCTTTGTCAAAAGAAGTAGAAGGAAAGAAAAGAACATGAATACCAACAGTGAAGGAGAAAAGCAAGACAGGAGAAAGAACATGGTCATCCCATATGTAGCAGGGGTCTCCGAGAAATAGATATACCATGACCTGGATGAATGAGAACCTTCACAAGCATTACCTTCTTGTAGTGTTTCCACATTGTAAGATCTGTTGTTAACTGCAAATTGTAGTTTAAAGGGGAATTCCCCTCTGTACCTAATGTTTAGGTCTTGTAGGTCTTTTCCTGGCCTCCTGCAGCAATTTTTCTTTTGTGGTGTAGTTATGTAGTTTGACTACAATGTCCCTTGATAAGGTGTCTTCAAGCTCCTTGAAGATGCTTAGTGTAACCTTGTGTGCGTCGGTCTGTGATTCCGGTATCTCCCTTATTTGTACGTTACACCTTCGGGATCTATTTTCGAGATCCTTGATCTGCAGTAATAGTTTGTCGGTTGTCACTTGTAGCAGTGTCCATGTTTGCTTGGGTGGATTGTGTGGTGTCCACCATCTCATCGTACTTATTTTCTAAGTCCGAAAGTCCAATTTCTTGGATATCTGACCATAATGGTGTAAGAGCTTTCTGTAGCTCTTCCTTTAGTATTGACCTTATCTGTAATAAAGTGTTTGCAGACAATACTGGCCTGTTTTGGTGTGGAGAGGGTTCCTCGGTATCGGTGCTGCCCTGGCCTGCTTCCGCCTTGTGGCTTCTGGTTTTGCACGGTTTGTGTCGGAAAGCTTGGAGCACCTTAACTGCGCTTCCTCCTTTATTGTTTGTTCGGCATATTCTGGGTGTCCTTAGCTATTGTTCCCAAGGGTTTTTTGGAGTTTTGTTAGCAGTTTATCAGACTATTTGCTTAACTTCCCAGTTCTGAGGTAAGGAGCTCCTTCACCTTACGGCCATCTTTGAGCTGCTCATGAGCGCCCCCCCGTAGCTAGTTCTTTAAATTTGACCTTCATGTTTACTGTGTGATTTTTCCCAAACAGTATAATAATGATGTTTTGTCTAACTTAACAGGTTTGCTGGAGCCTTTACTCTTCGTCAGAGGATGTTAAACTTTGTTCAAAACATACAGTATTATATGATGTTTGAGGTGATGGAGCCAACCTGGCACATTCTAGAGAAAAATCTCAAATCTGTAAGTCTTTATTTTACAGTCATTTTCTCCTTCACGTGTGAAAACTGCTGATCATAGAGTGTGTAATACTTTTTATACTTTTAGAAATAGAGCTTTTTTAGATGTATATAGTATATTTTTAGCAGGACAAAGGGCTACAGCAAATTGTGTATTCCTTTAATCAACATAGGCCATGTCCACTCCAAAAACTAAAATTTAGCCCACTACTACCCCCACTGTGTAGTTTAAAAAAAATCCTTACCTTACATTTCTGTTCATTATGATTTCCTTGCTGTGCTTGTCCAAAGTCAAGGAAACTGTAGGAGCTGTCTTCCTGTGTAAAAGGTTTCCATCCCATCCCTGTCCTCTGAGAGGACAGTGGCATGTGCTGGGGAGCCTTCCCACCCTCCTGACCCCTCCCTAGCTGCACTTCTCCTAGCGTAAAATTTTTCATATAATGTTGGCCATCCCATCCCACCCCCAATCACTATATTTGATGTGTAAAAAAAGAATCACAATTCTACTTACAGCCCCTCGCTCCAGCGGCATTCTGATCAAGGGATGGCCAACATATGAAAAATTTATATCAAGGGTGGCAATACCCTATAAGCATTTTAAAGCTTCCATGCAATGAAATATTACTTTGGGTACCCATAATAAGTTTAAATAAACAAGCAAACCACTTTTTTAAAGATAGTCTGATAATTTCCTTTGCTTGCTTAAGTAGTCGCCTGCCTAGTACTATAAATAGCAGTAATGTGACATAAGAGAGCCTCAGGCTATGTAAGGCTACACACAGGATTTTGACTGGATCGAAATATCATCATTTGCAGTGATCATGCATGCCATAAAAGACAGCATGAAATTTACCAACATGTCCAAACGTAAAAGTGCCACCACTATTTCGATCCTTGAGTACATAGCCTAAAAGCCCCAAGAAAGCTTATTAAAATGTTTCAGACCAAACAGGACCTTTCTCAAGTGCATTTCAACTTGTGAGACAAGTCAGAGGGCACTTACATTTTGACTTTAAAGGGAAAGTTCAGTGAAAAATATCATTATTTTTTAAAAAATGTATTATGCATACCTAGTTATTCTTTATATGCGCTTCCATTTTGTAAATCCAGTTGATTTCATACCCTTTGCTATTCCCTGCTGTTTACATTAGTGAGCTGACATTTCAAGTTCTGTAACGGTCCTTCCCAGAATGCACACTACCTTGGAATGTTCCTAGCAGTAATTTCTAGTGATTGGCTGTTGGATGGGTCAAACATGCTCAGATTTCTACTGGGCAACTGAATCAACCCAGGCACTAGGTCAAGGGCAAGACCATAACAGTCTCTAGTAGGGGTCCTGCAATCAGGAAGTCAATATTTTGGAAGCATTTATTATACACAATCTAAAAGTTTAGACACTTTTAGTTCTTAAACTAAAAAATATTGAGAATTACTGGTATTAATATATATACTGTAGTTCTGGTTGATCCAGGGATATTTTCCGAAAGAATAACCCCCCCCCCTTTTTTTTTTTTAGCTGGGATTTTTTTCTTTCCTCTGGATCAACTGTTAGGTAGGGTTAAAAAGGGGTAAAAGGTTGGATTTGATGGAGATATATCTTATTTAACCTCAATTACTATGTTACTAAAATGCTGAAAGGCAGGTTAAGGTCATTAGGATGAAAAATACTAGGGAAATTCAATAAAAGATCTTATCGTTAAAAATGATGCTAATTTTGCCCCAACCAGCCAGATATTATTTAACATTTGTACGCTAACATCTGATTGGTTGGGGCAAACTTAGCACCATTTTTAACGATAAGAACTTTTATTGAATAACATGACTGTTCTTTTTTTCTTAAAAGTATATGTATTTGCACTGAACTTCCCCTTCAACAAATATTGCTTATGTAGGAAATTGTAATAGTTTTGATAATGTGCAACAAGTGAATGTAAAATACATAATGGGCCTATATAAACATCCTTCTCTTAATTTGTGTGTTTTTATTGTTTAAGCATATAATGCCACCATTTAGGTCAATTGTCAGTAGCATTATTTTCCATAAAAACTACTTACCAACAGGCCTCTAACATTGATGATGTCTTGAGCCACCATACCAGCTTCCTGGATAATTGCTTGAAGGACTGCATGCTCACAAATCCAGAATTACTCAAAATCTTCTCTAAACTTATGTCAGTTTGTGTAATGTTCACTAACTGCTTGCAGGTGAGTAATTGCAAATTTTCTATTGCAATATATTTTGACAAGCTTTTTAGTGGATAATATTTTGTTGCATCTTCAGTTATTTTGTCAAGTAAATCTATTTTAATCATACCTTCTTCAGTGTGGCAACGACTTACTCTTCTGTAGTTTTTGGCGTCACAGACCTTGTAATTTAAATTTTTAAGCTAATCTCAAAATTGATGACTTTATACATTAATTGCCAAAAAAATTGAATGTTGAACAAAATGCATAGATAGGTACCCCTATCTTAGGCGCATGCGGTCAAATACAAAAGATAGGGCGTGCGATTGGGACAGAACAACTGTTAGATGCAGGAGCAGCTTGCAAGTGGAGCGCGATAAGGTAAGTTCCAGGTCCCCCTGGCATACTATTATTCACAGGGAGGTGGGAATAAGCGTTCTCACCTCCCTGTGAATAATAGAAACGGATGGCAAATACTTAAAAAACGGGATTTAGTGTTCCTTTAACATTGCATTTATGTGTATCAAAGTATTGGTCGGATTACGATTGCAATAACCTTTGAAAAATGCAAAATTTGTACACTATAGGTCAGGAAAAACGATAAAGCCACATATGATTCACCTAAAAAAACTACGAAATTTCTAGGAAAGAGCATTGCTTTTTTCCCTTTTATCTTAGAGATTTACACAGAGCATGCAAGTACAGACAGAAATGGAGCGCCTCACCCTGGAACATGGTACTATGATGGGGCCCCCCACAGAGATTGAAAGAGCTGAGGAAGCTATAAAAAAGAAGCTCACCTCAAAGGCAAGCATCTTTTAAATATACAATTCTTTGTTTTTCTTTGTTCTTTGCTAACCCTAGAATGTTTTTTCACAGTATTTGGCTGAGCATGTTGACGCATTTCAGTCCTCATCTGGCTTTGAATCTACCATAAATAACTTTGACAGTAATTTTTCAACTCATCTAATGGATCTTTTGGACAAACTAAGCATGTACAGCACTAATGATTGTGAGCATAGTATGATCAACATAATATACAGGTAAGTGTGGAGTAAATCACTAATATATACTGATACCTAATCAGCCAGTTTACCGTCCCTGGGGGTTGTGAGGATTTCTGGCATATGCATGGATTGAGCACCACTAATGTACAGCATTGTTTTTAGACTGTAGCACACATAGGAATGCACATCAAAGCAGTTTTTTACTACTAAAAAATTATTACTTTAAAAAATGTGTACTGTAGAGTATGATGATACCTTTTTTTGTGGACTAGCAGCTTGTTTTTAGATCTATAATCAGTAACTGTTATTTTATTAAAAGGTATCACCATACTCTTCACCATAACCTTACAGATTCTGTTTGTCATCTTAACAGGGTTTTTTTGTTACAGTGTGTACCTAGTTTAAGACTATTTAACATCGATAATATGTCAATACTATTATATCTATGACACAATTCAAAAATGTGGTTACTGAAAGCTTTGCAGCACACTTGTGTCTCTCTTACTGCAAATAGTTTGGAAATCTCTGCCTCATAATGTTCAGTATTGTGTAAAATTAAATAAGGGGAACCCTGGGGCTATTTATCTAAAATTGAAAGAGGATCTGTTCTATTTATTGTCCTGTCCAACTTTGATCTCCTTTGTTGCTTACATAAAGTTGTGACTGGACAGGGATCCTTCTCTCAGCCAGCTCCATGTCTCATTTCAGTTAGTATTAGAAGGACATGGTAGTTTTTCAAATGGAATACACAGTCGCCCTCATTTACTTGGAGCCGCAATCGCTCTGGGTAAATGTCCATATTGTAATTCAATACAGTTCATTGTATTGAATTGTATCATAGATATAATAGTATTGACATATAATCGATGTTGGATAGTCTAAAGCTAGGTACACACTGTAACAAAAAAAATACTCTTGGAAAGTCTGCTGGCACTGAAAAAGAAACTTCTCATATCTCACCAAATTTCCCTGTTCGGTCCCACCCGGCTACTTTTCATGCAACCAGGCTTGTGAGCACGTGGGTGGAAGGGCAAAGCATAATTATCATGGCTGTTCCTCCTCTTCTTTGTAAGTTTTTCTTCAGGATATTCCTTTCAGTCACTTAACCTCTAAAACAAAAATCTGTATATATTAAGCAACCACAGTGTCTGTAAGTAATTTTGGAAGCATCTATGGAAAAGGTAAGTGTATTTAAATCTCCCAGTTCTTTAGTAAAGAGATCCAATAACACCACAATATAAATTTCTCTCTGGAACAGTTGCATTCATGGCCAAAAGTTTAGGCAGTCACACAAATAAACAGGGAGATTCATTAAAAGTTCTTATCGTTAAAAATGGTGCTAATTTTGCCCCAACCAATCGGATGTTAGCTTTCAAATGTTAAATAAGATCTGATTGGTTGGGGCAAAATTAGCACCATTCTAAACGATAAGAACTTTTATTGAATCTCCCTGATTGTGTTTTGCTAAATTTGCAGCTTCAGTTTTTGACTACACACAGTCCCAAACAGTCTCCCTATAAGTATAGGGAGAACTTCTGGGACTGCTACACACCCTAGTGATCGCGACTGAGTCCCTTTGCTACAGTACTGGGAGCCGACCACGTCCGAGGGCAATTTTAGGGTTGCAACAAATGTTTGCATTGCGGGGAAAAAAAGGTAGTTTCACAGCTACACACACATTAGTGAAAAAGGACCATTCCCGTTGGTACCGGATACACCACAAAGCTAATATAAGGTTCAATAAACAGACTGCCGTTAGGGGCAAAAAATTTAGATCATTCTGCCTTTTACATTGACATAAACAGTTTAAAGATTCACTTTTTTGCACTTCATTCAGTTTCAGTATGCTGAAGATTTTCAAAGTTATTTTAAGTATGTCAGATTGTTTTAGTTTTCTCCTACAGGATTTAGGCTCATTGGAGCATCATTAAGGGGTAAATTAGTTTTTTTTTTTAGTTCAATTGACGAACGGGTGGTAAAGGATCTAAGTCTTACCTCCTGTTTTTCAATTAAACAATCAGGAGCAGGCAATTAAGCTCCTCTGCTGTTGTGTGTATGAGCATAGGGTGAACTATTTGTTGTCTATGCATTACACCTTTTATAATGTTCACTGACTATTACATCACTTTCTAACAGGCTGGACTTTAATGGCTTCTACACAGAACGTTTGAAGCAGCTGTCTGCAGAGAGAAACCAGAAAGCAACAACCCAAACATCTGTACGGCAAGCTGTGCCTGCACAGTGAATTATGTTATGTTATTTTCTGTTTACACAAACGTTTTCCCCCACCACCATCACTTACAGCAATTAATTAGGCTTAAAACACACAAGTAGATATGACCTTCTGCACACCTTTTGTTCCTGATTAGTGCAGTTGTGAGCCACTCATACACAATTTACACTATTCCAGTCACACAAGACAGTCCCACAGCTGATGCCATACATTCTTAGTAGTTATTCAAAGGTGTATCAGAGTGTAGTAAATTGCAGTGCCTTTATTCATATCCTAATAAAGATTTAGTAGCAGCACCTGTGAGTCTGTGTCTAGTGTGTTCGAAATTCTAGCTTCTGAAGACATTTAATTTTTGTTGAATTTTTAGCTTTCATCATTTACAACTGTTGTGATAAACAAAGATGTTGGGGCACAGGACAGCAGAAATCAATTAGTATGTGTATATATATAAACGTCATATTGGGAATACGGTGCACAGAAAGGACTTGATACGGTGCACACAAAGCCAGCTTGATAAAGGTCCCTGTTATTTAACCGAAACGTTGCCTTTTGTTCCACCATGTTTGAATAAATACTTAAAGATTTTGGAAAAGTTCTTTGTGTGCACCGTATTCCCTATATGATGTTTATTAAGAAGATTTGACGGTAGCACCTAGGCACTATAATCCACTGGAGAGCAGTGTGCCTGTTTAAAAACATGTGACATAAACGCGTTTCGGCCGCCATATTGGCCGTCCTCAGGATGTGATGAAGTAACAAAATCATGTTATACAAAAGCACTACGTATGTTCACACCCCCCACAGTGATCCAATCACAAGAATCTAAAGTGCACAAGCCCTGAAAGTCACGAAAGGGGTAATAAAAGTGCTAAAGTGCTACCCAATATTATAGGATAAAAACATATATAAGTAAAACAGTGAAAATACCATAAGTGTAATATAAAAACAGCATAAAGTCACAGTTTTAAAACATATACTAGACATAAATATACACAAAATGCACATATGGATAACAAGTTGTAGGACCCGTTATACCTAGAGCTCTCTATCCAAATATAAATATTAATATATAATAGTATCATAGGGATAACAAGGTACACAGAGTAGTAGAAAAATGTCACTAAGATTCGGCCTATATCAATGAGTATAACAATAAACTCAGACATCGGAGAAGCTGACCAATACCAGGTAAGTGGAGGCAATACAGATAGGGCTATCTAGATCTAGGGATAAAGGAATAGAAAGCCATTTCATAATAATGGTACTAGAGAAAACAAGCCACGGACCATTGTTCATTAAGGCCCTTGGGGGCCAATGTTTGTAATCTATGGATCCATTTAGCCTCACGTTGTAACAGGACTTTATTTCTATCCCTCCCTTCGGTAGCTGGTTCACCATCAATAATCATCCACTTCATGGCGTCTATGAGGGATACTATTATATACCGTATATACTTGAGTATAAGTCGAATTTTTCAGGCTTTAAAATTAGCCTGAAAACCTAACCTCGACTTATACTCGAGTCAAGTCCGAATTTAGATCCAGATTCTGCAATTACAGATAGTAACCAGTAGGTGGCGCGGTGTTAACTGTATAGAAAGTTACAGGAGCTGATCTGCCTTTACACTTCCTGCTTCCTGTATTCTGCCTGCTGGACTCACTCAGCACTGTCACTGGATGCTGTAAATCTGATGGTCTCCTCAGTTTGGGGCAAAAAACAGCTACTGTTCATGCAAATGACAGCTTGAAACTACAACTCTCAGGTGACATTTTTAACTATTGGGGTCAGAGAATCTTTTACTATATGGGGGTCGAGTTACCTTTACTATATGGGGTTCAAGAGGCCCTTTACTATATGGGGTTCAGGAGAATTGTAAATGATGGTAAGCTTAATTAAAAGTTTACTGAACCTTGCCACTCCACATGTTTAGAAACTGAAACTCCCAGCAACAAAGCATGCTGGGAGTTGTGTTTCCAAAACATCTGGAGTGCCAAAGAATTGGAGGTTACTGGTACTGGATTTGGCTATTACTGTATGGGATTCATGTATGGGAATTCTGCTGTCCATTTAAAGGGCTAACTAAAGCCTAAAAACAACACAGAATCAGAAGGCAGTGTGGTGATAATTTCTACCCTCGACTTATACTCGAGTCAATCAGTTTTTACAAATTTTCAGTAAAAATAGGTACCTCGACTTATACTCGGATCGACTTATACTCGATATATACGGTATTAATATTTATATTTGGATAGAGAGCTCTAGGTATAACGGGTCCTACAACTTGTTATCCATATGTGCATTTTGTGTATATTTATGTCTAGTATATGTTTTAAAACTGTGATTTTATGCTGTTTTTATATTACACTTATGGTATTTTCACTGTTTTACTTATATAAGTGTAATATAAAAACAGCATAAAATCACAGTTTAAACATATACTAGACATAAATATACACAAAATGCACATATGGATAACAAGTTGTAGGACCCGTTATACCTAGAGTTCTCTATCCAAATATAAATATTAATATATAATAGTATCCCTCATAGTCGCCATGAAGTGGATGATTATTGATGGTGAACCAGCTACCGAAGGGAGGGATAGAAATAAAGTCCTGTTACAACGTGAGGCTAAATGGATCCATAGATTACAAACATTGGACCCCAAGGGCCTTAATGAACAATGGTCCGTGGCTTGTTTTCTCTAGTACCATTATTATGAAATGGCTTTCTATTCCTTTATCCCTAGATCTAGATAGCCCTATCTGTATTGCCTCCACTTACCTGGTATTGGTCAGCTTCTCCGATGTCTGAGTTTATTGTTATACTCATTGATATAGGCCGAATCTTAGTGACATTTTCTACTACTCTGTGTACCTTGTTATCCCTATGATACTATTATATTTAATATTTATATTTGGATAGAGAGCTCTAGGTATAACGGGTCCTACAACTTGTTATCCATATGTGCATTTTGTGTATATTTATGTCTAGTATATGTTTTAAAACTTTGTGATTTTATGCTGTTTTTAGATTACACTTATGGTATTTTCACTGTTTTACTTATATATGTTTTTATCCTATAATATCAGGTAGCACTTTAGCACTTCTATTACCCCTTTCGTGACTTTCAGGGGTTGTGCACTTTAGATTCTTGTGATTGGATCACTGTGGGGGGGGGGGGTGACCATACGTAGTGCTTTTGTATCACATGATTTTGTTATTTCATCACATCCTGAGGACGGCCAATATGGCGTCCGAAACGCGTTGATGGCGTGAGATTTGTTATAAATAAATATATTTGATTAGACTCAGGAGTGCTCCGATCGCTTTTTATCACTTCTATATTTGGATTTCATTTCGGATAGCACCCGGGCCAATGTTAAATGTTTGACCAGATCAGTAGCATTTCCGCTAAATGTAGTTGTAAATTAGCCGAATTGGATTGTATTATATATATATTATACAATCCAATTCGGCTAATTTACAACTACATTTAGCGGAAGTGCTACTGATCTGGTCAAACATTTATACAAACATAGAAGGCACCATTCAATATCATATTATCTGCACACTGGCAGGTTTACATGTTACCACCGTCAAACGGGCCATCGTCAGAACATCTGAGGAGACTCAAGTAACTTCCTTAAAACGGAAACCCCGACACACCAACACTGGTAACGTGAATTTATTATACTATGGTAAGTGAGGAATAGGGGACATTGGAGACGCATCCCCAGTCTCCGGCTTGAAAGTGAAGTAGGAGAGAATGCCAGTGTCCAAGAAGACTTTTAGTCTCGGCCTCACTTGCTTTTCAGTGTTTTTATGGGTCTTTTACTGCACCTGCCACTTTCTTAGCCTAGTGCTATTGCTATTCTCTCTTACTGTCACTCAGTGCACTTTCGAGCCGGAGACTGGGGGTGTGTCTCCAGTGTTACTTGAGTCTCCTCAGATGTTCTGAGGACGGCCTGCTTGATGGGCGGAAACATGTAAACCTGCATTAAAGTATTTCAAATCTATAAAGTGTTAGTATATATATCGTTGGACAGCACCCGGGCACTCAAGTTTGAGAGGAGTAGAGGAGTGCCTGCCATTTTGTCTATTCAGATATATATATATAAAACAAAAAAATTTACAAAAATCCTTAACCTAGGTAATGTGCTGCAAGAAAAGTCTTCTATACTGGGCCTATGAGTGTCCCCAACCTGCATCTTTTGAAAAATATGTGCTTCCCTGGTGACATTTGACAGTGACTTACAACAGACAGATATGTGTACTCACGCGAATAGTGGTGTTACCGGATCTAGATGCTAGGCTGCACTTGCAGAACATTACCTAGGTTGAGGATTATTGAACATATATGTTTTTTTAATTGGTTTTATCCTGTATCTGTCTTGGTCCTTACCCCGTGTATAAACATATGAATAAAGGGTTTGTATATAACAATGCTTTGCTACATATTGAGTGCTGTGCATCTTTTTCTTCTGTGTGTGCTTTGATATCATTCACAACTGAACAAGTGATATCCCTTGAAATATAAATGAATTTGTTTATATCTCCTATAGACAGCAACAAATGCTCCTAGAAGTATATGATTGTTTTGCCCATACAGCAACATTATACACAGCAAATGCTGACTGTCCAAGATTATATTTAGTAGTTCCTGCTTATATTTATACACACAATAAGTGTCTGATACACTGATATTTCAAAACTGTTCTGTACATGAATTATTGGACATTGATACTTGATTAAAATTTATTTACGTCACAAAGTTGGTGTTTGTGATGTGCCTTGCCATAAACATATTATATTGTGTAAACATCTTTTTGGCATGAAACCATTTTAAAAATAAGTATTGTTGTTTGAAATGTTGTAAAAACTGAACATTTACCATTCATCATAAAAGGGTTCTTAAATGAATGTTTTTTTATGCGTATTGTCATAATAGAATCAATGTGTTGTTTGTTGTAGTAAACTATAACTTACTTTTGGCAAGTTTATTTATATTAAAATAAGTTTGAAATTCTATGTATGCAGTGTTTTTTTAAGTTTACAGATTTAAATGACAACTTAACTGAAAAAATACTTTGCCTCATCGTAAAGGGGAATTTTAATTTTAAATTAAAGTCCTGGTTCCTATCTTTAAAATAAGTCATCAACCACCTCTCTACATACTACACATCCCACGATATGAAGAAATCGCTGAACAGAAAGTTAGGGGGTGGGAGGTTCTGAATCTGAGGTCACAAATACTAGTTCCTTCTTCTAATCTGTGGTTGGCACATGCTCAGTGCAGGAGAAAGCAGAAGAAACAAGGAAGATATCGAGTTACAGTGACTGAAGGGGATAAGAGCGCAGCCCACAGCAGAGAGTGTGTATGGTGTGTAAATTTTTGTCTTTTTTTAATGGAGAAGAAGGAGACACGGGGAAAGGGGGTTGTCGCAGGAAGTACAGGGGATCTGGTGATGCTGCTACCATATCACACTTTAAAGGGGAACTGTGGTCTCTAAACGAGTTGAGTTTAAATGAAAGGCCAGTTTCCTACCTTTAAAACGAGCCATCAACCACCTCTCTACGTGCTCCACAGCCCAACAAATAAAGAAATGACTGACCAGAAAGTTAATAGGTGGGAGGCTGACGTGACATTCCTAAGTCTTCTCCTGCACAGTGCCACCGGGGAGCACAGACTCGGACTCCCCTCAGTGTGTGAGGGCGACAGGAAGTCCCTCCTCCTCTCTGCTATGTGAAGGACCTGGCAGAGAAGGTAAGGGAATCTACAGCCTTTCTCTCTCACAGAGTTCTCACTCTGCCTGAAAAGGCTGTTTCCACAGAGTTTTCGGGGGGTGTCAGAGTGCCCACAGCATCTGTGAGCGGGTGGGGCCACTGCACCTGCAAGTGGGCAGGGCCATGGCACCCACAAGTGGGCTGGGCCACGGCACCCATGAGGGGGCGGGCCACAGGGGGCTGTAAGGGAATGGGCCAAAAGGGGGCCTGCAACTGGAGGGACCATGGGTCCGAGTGGGAGGGACCAGGGGAGGAGACACAGGGCAGATTGACTGACAGGTTTCAGAGCAGGAAGTGCAGGGGACCTGGTGATGCTGCTGCCATATCACACACAAAAATGTAAATATATTCAAAACTTTGTAAAATAAACAATGGAAATAAATTGCAAAATCTCTCAGGAGAGCAATTCCTATCAATTTACCTAAAGTCATTTTTGGACCACAGTTCCTCTTTAAAAGTAAATATCTTCAAAACTATATAAAATAATGAAAGTAAATTGCAAAAATATTCAGGAAAGCAATTCCTGTCAATTTACCTAAAATCATTTTTGGACCACAGTTAACCTTTATAATTGAATACATGTCAGTAGCCCTTACTCTGAGATGTTTGTGTGCATGCCCTCAATCCAGTACTTGTTTTGCTGAGGCTCAATAATCACCATTATTTTCGAGCACTGTCTTAACTCTCTTGGGCAGAGAGAGCTTCACAGGTTGCCACTGGAATCCTCTTTCCTCCATGATGACATCATGGAGCTTGTATATGTTAGAACACTTATGTTTCTCCACCTTCTGTTTGAGGCTGCCCCACAGCGTGTTTGAGTTGGCTTTAGCAAGGCAGTGGTCTTGGAGATGTGTTGCAGGGAGGGGATCCTGCTTCAGTATGTCACAGTACATGTTGGCATTAATGGTTCCCCCAATGAACTGTAGCTCCCCAGTGCTGACACTATGCAGCCCCAACCCTTTACACTGCAACCACCATTCTTGACTGTAAGCAGACACACTTGTCTTTGTACTCCTCACCTGGTTGCCATCACATACACTTAACACCATCTGAACCAAATACGTTTATCTTGGCCTTCTCAGACCACAGGACATGGTTCCAGTAATCCGTGACCATGTCCTTAGTCTGCATGTCTTCAGCAAATTGTTAGCGGGCTTTCTAGCCTCTTTAGGATTGGCTTCCTTCTGGGACAACAGTCATGCAGACCAATTTAATGTTGTGGTGAGGCGTATGATTTGAGTACTGACAGGCTGACTTCCCACCCTTTAACCTCTGCAGCAATGGTGGCGAAGACATCATTACATTTACTATCAATAAGCATTAAATGACATCAAGTGCAGACCTTATCCTAGATCACTAAATTGAGGGTTCCAGTTGTCATGGTAACATGATTCCATTTCCCCCAAACCTTATCAAACTTCTTTATACATTTCTTATGTTCATACACAAGTCTTATAAAAGGTAATTCCTTATTGATTAAATCCAGCCCTTGTATTTTTTGGTGGCTCTTTTGCCATCCATTTGATTGTAATGCTTTTTCTAGCGTAAAATAAAACTTCACAGCATAGTTGTATCTCAATTTTATAATGTTCTATAGCTTTACATTTAGCAAATAAACATATCTCAGGATACCTTGGAAGCGCTATCCCAATATTTAATAAAATTAAGTCCAGTAATTTAGACCAGTATATTACAATCCCAAATTAGGTGGCCGAAGTCTACTTTTGGGCTGTTACATTTTGGGCAGATTATATAAAATGTAATCAACCTATTTTGAGTTGCAAATGATATTTTGTTATGGGATTGCATGATTTTATTTATAGACTCCTCCTGTATATTTGGTAAAACCTTCACCCATTTATTTTCAATTTTCCCATAACTGGGAAGGAAGCAAATTCTATTTTGCTAGCTGTCATATTGTTCAAAATACAATGCCTCAACTGTAGATATCTAAGATGGAATCCAGTTGGGAGGTCATAATTCTCAGCCAACTGCTCCTACAGGGTTATTCCATTTTTATCCAGCACATGCCTAAATAATTCAACCCCGATCTTTGCCCAACTATAGGCCGAACCATGAGCAATCAATTGTGGAAATGACAAATTTTCCCACAACGGGGTTTCTAAGGGTATTTTTTTAAAGCTGGTCGATTTAATAATCTGCTCCCATATTTTCTTATCTTGAAAATGTAATGGTGTGCCTTTGCCCACCAGATGTTTAGCTGGTTTCATTAAATAGGACAAATGATGTTCCTTTGTATAATACACACGCATAAAATCTGACTGAGTGGGACTACCTCCAACCATCCAGGATTGTATATATATTTTAATTGGCTTGCCCAATAAAACAATTAAAAATCTTTATCCTTGGGTGCTTGTAGCTGTTTTAAGCTTATCCTGGGGTGGCCATAACCAAAAAAGGAAATCAACATACTATTCATTTTATTAAAAAATTATTATGGTATATATACCATTAAATGTTGTAAAACATATAAGATTTTCAATAACATAAAGATCTTAATCAGATTCATTTTCCATATAATTTTTTTTATCCCCTCCATATTTACCAAACTTTATTGATGTATCCATTGTTTCCTTCAAGGATTTATTAGAGGCATCTAAAAACATAATAATATCAAATATATAGCGTTTTTTTTCCATATAGGGACCCAACGATAGACCTCTTATTACATTTCTTGAACGAATATTAATTGCCACTGCCTCTATCACCAATGCAAATAGCAGAGTGGAAAGAGGACAGCTTTGTCTTGTACCCCTATATAAAATCATCATTCAGACATTCTATCGTGTATTGAAATTATTGCCCTCGATTTATTATACAATAATTTTATCCATGCTATGTACTGAGGGCCTATTCTAAAACTCTTCATTAGTTCCCACAGAAATATTCACTCCACTGTATCAAAGGCCTCCTGAGCATCTAATGATAATAATACCCGCTGACCAAAGTTATCATGATTGATCTGGGATTGAATCAAACCGTTTTCCCAGGCATAAACCCAGTTTGGTCCTCAGAAACTGAAGACAGAATTACTTTTTGTAGCCCATTAGCCAAGACCTTAGCCAACACTTTATAATCTACATTTAATAATAAGATCGGCAATATGCTTCATGATTTGTAGGATCTTTCCCAGGCTTAAGAAGAACTATTATATTAGCCTCATCCATAGGAGTTAAACTTCCTATTTCTTTACTTTCTTTACTCCAATATTAAAAGCCTCAATTAGTTCTTAAAAAGAATCTGTACCGCCCTTACATGATTTAACAAACCAGTTTCCTATCTTGTTTTGTTAAATGCATTCCTTGTAAGCACTTAATATCTCTTTTGTGGTTTCCATATGCCCCTAATATTCCATGAAAATACTTTTGTATTGGTGTACTTTTTATTTTTCCCCTATTTCTGTTTCTGAAAATCTACCCCACACTTGTTTTTTCATAAACTGCCGCTAAGAACACATAATAGCCATACATATCTTTATATTTTATAACTCTTTTTTTTAACCCACCCTTCCCTCCATCCCTACAGAGATTGCATTAACAATTACCATGCCCTGTCCTATACGGGGTGGAAGTTAGAGCTCCCTAACCTAACTTATGAAATACCTCAATGTTACACTCTATAGTAAAAAGCTCCAATTCAAATTAAAATGATATAGTTCAGAGGGTAACCTGTTAATAATATTAGCCCTAAAAAGTGGTAAATGCAAAAATTCATATGCATATAATGAGCTTCCCAACTGTAAAACAAGAGAAAAGAAAAAATGAAATAATATAGTTCAGGGAGTAATCGGTTAGTAGTGTTTACCCTTGAAAGTGCTCAGTGCAAAAGCTCACAAAACCGCAAATACACAGAATAATAAAAATATAAGTATTTATTAAAGGCCCATAGTGCCAACAATGAAAAATCTGCTACATACAGGTTAAAAGTGTGCATAGCTATACAGCCAGATTGTACTGGCCAGTGATTACACCGTGATCTTTAAAGTGCTAAGATACAAAAAGTGCAAGTTTATTAAATAACAATAGATCTAACCACTGAATAGTGCCAAGAGCGCATTCAGCTAGAAAAACCTATCCTATGCAAAATCCCCCCTACCCAAAAGTGGCCAAATGCCTATTAAAGTTATCAACTAATTATATTGTTAACCCCTGAACCCATAAGGATCACCCTAATATAAATTCATCTTGCTTTCCTTCCAAACTACCATAAAAATAAATAAATAAAACCACCTAGCATTGATAACCTGAAACTCATTGCCAGTAATTATCCAATTCATTATAGCAATACTTACTGTTATTCCCCGATTAGTGTAGCACCTTAACTACCAAAGATAAAACGCCAAAATGATAATTATGCACTTCATTTGTACCATTGCACATTATTAACCCCTCAATTAATATTGAGTGCTGGGCCACACTAGTGCATTTTTCACGCGTGTTTTAGCGAAAATCGCAGGAACACGAAAATTCCCCGTGATTTCCGTTGCGCATGCCATTTCGCATCCGTTCGTTTTGGGTTCAATCATTTTTTCGTGCAATCGCATGCATTTTCTCTTTGTAAATAGCGAAAACGCATGTTCAAACACAAAACTACGCACGTGAATGCACAGAAATTGTGTGATAACACTCGCGTGTGATTTCGTGCATTGTAGCGTGGACTTGCCACTTAAGATGTTTGAAGACTACAACTCCCAGCAATAAAGCATGCAGGGAGTTGTAGTTTCCAAACATCTTAAGTGGCAAATACTACCCCCTCGGTTTATACTCGAGTCAATGTATTTTTCTTCCTTTTTTCCTAAAACTAGGTGCCTCGGTTTATACTCGAGACGGTTTATACTCGAGTATATACAGTAATTGTTTCTTCTGGGTCTGTAAAAAACAATGTTTTGCAGGCTAAATCATTGAATAAACGAGATTAGCCTTTTTTATACTTTACTGGAAAAAAAACGACTGTTCGTCCAGATCGGACATGTCTGAAAATCCCAATCGATTGTGTGGTTCCATATGGGACCGTACGGGCGATTGTTCGCAAATTCGTCTGCGGATGAATTTGCCGCGACCGACTGATATTTGTCCCGGTCAACCGCTCGGCCAGGACAAATAATCCCTCCATGTGTACCCAGCCTTAGTTCATAACATTCTTGCAATTATAGGCTGTAGTCTTGCTCCTGGAGGTAAAGACCACATAGGAATTTCAGTGGCATGTTTAGGGGGGATTACCGGTGCCTGGAATCCCCCCCTTCTGCTGGCACTATACTGTGTCTCTGGTAGCATTACACTATGAAATCTTCCCCCGTTACCGGTTCTGCAGACACATATACTGCAAATACCGGTAAAAAGCAAAAACTTTGACAGTTCCAATCAGTGAGCTCGCTACACTGGCAGGTTGCGGTGACGTCCTCGCACTGCTGACTCTGTGCACATGCGCCATTTAAAAAAATCCCTTGTGAGCCGAAAGGTGGTAAAAAGTCTGGACTGCAGCACAGTTTGTTGTTGGGGTTGGGGTTGTGGCCAGCAGTCTCAGTCTGTGGGGTGGGGGGGTGTTGTGTTCATGGGATGGGACAGCAATCTGTGTGTATAAAGGGGGGGTGAGGTAAGATGTGTATGTGAAGTGGGTTATGGCCAAATATGTATGTGGGCAATGGGGGGTTGTGACCAGGTACAGTATCTACATGAGATGGTATATAATGTTAAAATGTAATTTGCAGAAGGATGGAAAAGAGTGGTATAATAAATAATGTACCCACTACAGTTAATTATATGGATATTAGAAGTCACCTTGGAGTCCCATTTCTTTCTCACTTTTACTGAGAGTTCCTTGACCTTTATAAGGTCCTTGTACCTTTATATGGACACAACTCCTCAGTGACTTCAAATATCCTTATAATTACCAGTAGGGGGTACATTATTCACTATATAATCCACCCCTTCCATTAAAGGGCAAGGTATCCCAAGTAACCCCCCCCTTTAAAAATCCTGCTTTTGCCCCTGAATTCTATTGGCTGTTTCCACCATAAACATTTCTGGAAGGTTTTCCTTATAAAATTCTCTCAGCAACCATTCCTCTATGAATTAATTCATGTTGGCTCCTTCCACCCATTAAGCCTAATATTTTGTCTCCGAGCACAGTTTCATAGTCCTCTATTTGGTCCCTATATATTTTAATTTGCTTTTGTAAGGAACCAAGATCTCCTGTTAATGGTTTAACAATGTCCTGCAAGGGCAAAATACGTGCTTCTGCCTCCAATATCCTTGTTCTCAACTTGGACATATCTTGGCATATTAAATTTACATCTATTATTACCTCTTTCACCAGCCCTGTCAAAGAGATTTTAAACTTCGCCATTGACTCTATTAGTGTTGCCTGCATCTGAGCGAGCGTGGGCTTTGCATCTCTCCCCCTCTCCACCGGATTGGGTTCTGCATCTGAGCTCATCACCTCACTTTCTGTCACAGGACTCAATGTCGAATGCCCTTTCAGCTTGTTATTTGGTATCCCAGTACACGCAAATTTACTTTCTGTTGTGGGGATCTTGCATCTCTCTTTATCCCTTTCCCTGGGCTTGCCTATGGCAGCAGCAGTTTAATCACTTGGCCAACAGCGAAGCACAAAGAGGTAGAAGGTGAGTACAGGCAAATAATAGATCAGGGAGCTCTAACGAACGTGTCCTCTCACATCTCTATCTTGGACATGACCCGCACTCAACTTCTAATAATTGTCAATGGGAAGGCATATTCTGAGTGGAACCTGTTTTGTTAAAGTGCTGTATGGTCTTGGCCACCGTGTTGCAGCTCAGTATCAGGTTGCTGGCACACTTTATAGAGTAGGCCATCCTTATGTAGAGCAACAATTCTTTTTTTCCCCCAGATCCTCAGAGTTTTCTTTACCATGATATGCCATGTTAAACTTTCAGTGACCAGTATGAGAGAGTGTGAGAGTGATAACACCAAATTTAACAAACCTGCTCCCCATTCACACCTGAGACCTTGTAACAGTCACATGACAACGGGAAGGAAAAATGGCTAATTGGGCACAATTTGGACTTTTTTTCACTTTTGTTGCCTGCATTTTATACATTAATGGCTGTGTGTTAAGTTTTATTTTGAGGGTACAGCAAATTTACACTTGTACAAGCAGTACACTGAGACTATTCAGTCTCATATCTTAAAGGATAACTGATTTGCCTCAATACATTTTTTTTTAAAATTACTTTAAAAAGAGTAATGGTATGCAGCCCTCCCCATACATTTTTTCCCCTTATTTTGAGCCACTCTCTGCCTTCAAATAGCCATGCTGTGAAGGGGGCGTAACAATTCTGTCTGCCACTAACTGTCACTCAGAGCTAGCATGCGAGAAAACACTCCTTCGCCCATCCTTGATCAGCTTGATTATGTAGGCTGTATCCTAGCAACCGGACATTTCAAGTTTGTTTAACCGGCAGAGGAGGAGTAGAGAGGTTGTAACAGACATTCCCACCAGCGAATGACAAGTGATATGTTAATCATGGCCCTGGACAGTCTAGGAGGCATGCTTTTAGAACTCATCTTTGCTGTGTAATATCTAAGGGAGGGCAGCACAGCTGTAAATGTGAGTAAGTGATTTTCAGCTGCTGGAAGTGTGGACATGTAATGGGGGTGGTGATATTTTTTTTTAATATTGTTGTCCTTTAAGTACTGTCCCATGAATAGATATAATAACATTTTTACAAAAATGTGAGGGTCAGTTTTGTGACATATTTTATTTATAATATACAATAGCAAAGTTGGTGCATAGTGCAAATTATTTGTGTGTAAAATCTACACAACCAACAAAATGGCTGGGTTTTGTTTACTAATAAAAAAAAAAAAAAGCAAGAAGTCAATAACAAATCAAAAACAGTTTGGTGAAAAAATAAATCCTAACAAATTCTGAAGCACTTGTTAATTTTATTTTTTAGTACTTTTGTATAAGAGTCCATCAGTTTGGGATATCTATCTATTCATAAAAATGTCAGGAGAAATGTTGTCTAATGCATGGGCATAAAGGCTTTTGTCTTGCTAACCTATTCCACAACCTAGACATATAAAGAAAACAACTGATTGTTGCCACATGAAGGGAACAACGAGTACTTGCTTAAAAATCCTGCAACTCCTTTAAAGGAACACTAAACTTGTTTTTGTAAGTATATTCCATCTGTTTCTATTATTCACAGGGAGGTGAGAATGCTTATTCCCACCTCCCTGTGAATAATAGGACGTTCAGGGGACACTGGAACTTACCTTACTGCCGCTCCACTCGCAAGCTGCTTCTGCACTGACAGCCGCGCTGTCCAGATTGCGCGCCTATCTTTTGTATTGGCGCACATGTGCCTGATAGGCGATTGGTTGGGACAGCGCGGTTGTCAGTGCAGAAGCAGCTTGCGAGTGGAGCGGCGGTAAGGTAAGTTCCAGTGTCCCCTGAGAGTCCTATTATTCACAGGGAGTTGGGAATAAGCGTTCTCACCTCCCTGTGAATAATAGAAACGGATGGAATATACTTACAAAAATGAGGTTATGCAGTGTGTTCCTTTAATGTTGCTGTAGGCCTCATGGTGGCCTCCCTGACCAGTTTCCCATCAATCTTGGGTGGACGCTTCTGTTGAGCCATATTTTCGCCCAGAGCCAGATTAAGACCAAATGGGGCCCAAGGCACAAGTCAGATTTTTGGGGGCCCCCTAACGTTCAATTACACAATATCACTATTGCTCCCCTGTAGTTATGCTCCTGACCACCAGCACATCTCCCCCTGGCACCACCAGCACACCTCCATGGCACCACCAGCAAATCTCCTCTGGCACTACCAGCACATCCCCCCCTGGCACCACCACCACCAAATCCCCCTTCCCCCTCCCCAAGCCCCCCATGGCCATGCTGAAATATGCATCTCCCTCCCATCCCTGCCGGCATACAGCTAAGCTTGGTTAAGTTTGGCTTGCATATTATATTGATGGTGATGGTACCGGTGTGCTGTGTGCACTAGTCGTCCAGTCTGGGTCTGGCAACTTACTTGGGAGTTGGGAACTATTACGCAGTACCCCTCTTCTCGCACCCAGCCCAGCAGCAGTCAGCAGGAAACTTAACACACGCACTTGTGCAGGCGCACAGCAGTGATGTGATGTGCACCACACCGCGCCGACGGCCCAACGTCAAGCCAAGGAACTGAACCACCAATGATTGGTAAGGACCGTAAGGTTAATTAATTCTGAAGTCCTCATTGGATGTCAGGGCTGGGCCCCCAGTCCGGATTAGTACAGCAGGGGCCAGCGGCCTGGCACTACAGATATACCCAATATATATGCCCAATATTTTTATTGGATACTGGGGCCCCTGGACGGCTCCCAACGGCCCCCCCTGGCATCCGGGCCCAAGGCACTTGACTTGGTTGCCTTGTGGATAATCTGGCCCTGTTTTTGCCACTTGATGACTGTCTTCATTCCGATTCATAGCTGTTTTTTTCCTTTAGATACTTTTTTTCCATATCACTGTCTTGATTGATTCCTTATAACAATGAGATCCCTTTTATGTTTTAAGTTTTGTGGGAAGCTTTTTAGCATGAAGCCAAGAGGAATAAGTCAGGCCTGTCCGATTTTCTGATCACCTCAATGTTAAAAGTTACTATAACATTGTTCCAGTGGATGGCAAACATTAGGAATGTAGGTATGTGCCTTTGGCAGAATTTATTATAGAAGCACTTGTGAACAACTTTCATAAAGTTTACCTGTACTGCTGATTGAAATGCTGGAACTGTTATTTAAACATTTGTTATTTATTACTGAACTGGTAGAGGGGGGGTGTAGAGGGGCTGTTATATGGGGATGTGTACATTCTTTATAAATATTCCATTTGGTTTGTATTGTATTACTGAACTGGACTCCACATCATATTACAGTGGCAAACACCAAATGTTTTTTAATTTTACTTACATGCCCTCTTTAATGCACAGGGCATTATATAACACCATTACCAGATACATTTATATGGGAAGTGTTCGGAGGTGTGTGGATATGTCAACCATTCACCATTCCAGACTACAAAGCATGTCACCCTAAAGCTAGGTACACATGGTGCGATTTTTTCAGGATTTTGATGCCGATCGACCAATACGACTGATCGTAAGTCGATCGTAAGTATTTGGAGTAGTACACACGTATCCAATTTTTTCAAGTCCCGATCGTAAAATGTCGATCGTAATGTGAATTTTTTTTGCTAATTTCTTTCCGATCGAGACAAAACGATCGAGAAAGCGAAAGTGCGTAACGAACGGAAGTGCATTCCGAACAGAAATGACGATAATAAACTAGCTACGAACTATTCAAGCTGCACGATTTTATTCGAACACATCTCCATTTTCCGATCGCATCTCCATTTTCTGTACAACATGCCTTTGTCAGAAAAAGAAAGAAAGAGGACAGCTGCAGCTTTGCTTTTGTTACAGATGTCTCAGCAAGAGAAGCAAAGCAAGAGAAAAAGAGAGTGGGCCAAGACTTGGTTAAAAAAAAGAGATTCTTAAGTCACATGGGCCTCATCCATGAATTGAGGGAGAACAACCCTGATGACTTTAAAAACTATATGAGAATGAGTGATGCAAACTTCCGTGAGCTACTGGAATGTTTGCATCCTCACATTTCAAAAACTGACACAGTGATGAGGACGTCCATATCGTCAGAACAGCGATTAGTTGCAACTCTGAGTTTACTTGCTACTGGAAGATCTTACTCCGATTTGAAATTCTCCTTGATTATTTCACCCCAAGCACTGGGAAAAATTATCCCAGAAACCTGTCAGGCCATTGTGTCGCAGCTCATGGCTGAATACATAAAGGTAAGCTTTTTAATAATTTTTAAATAGTGCCACAACCTACAAATCACTGTACTGTATGTAATAACATTGTATCTGTGTCCGCTATATCAGGGATTCTCAAATGTAGAGAACTACAACTCCCATCATTCATTCTTAAACTACAGTGGCAAGACATTGAGTATGCAGGGAGTTGAAGTTATCTATATCATCCTTGCACTATACTGTAGTACTAGTCTATATTTTTATTTGAGCATTATAATCTGTAACTAAAATGATAATTGTAATGACTTTTAAATCATAATACAAAATGGTGCATAGCATATCTGTGTCCACATACTAGTGACCGATTCTCTATTTTTAGCTAATCAATTTAACGATGTATGGAACTTTCCCAACTGTGGAGGAGCCCTTGATGGTAAACATGTTCGCATTTATCCTCCAGCCAATTCAGGATCATATTTTTAAAACTACAAAGGTTTTTTCAGTGTCATAATGATGGCCATGGTAAATGCAAGGTATGAGTTCATGATGGTTGATATTGGTAAAAACGGACAGAATTTCTGACGGCGGAGAAATAGAAGAGACAGAATTTTGACGAAGATTAAAAAACAATGAGCTAAACTTGCCTACAAATTCTGTTACTCTGCATAATCTAAATTATGTGTTTGTTGCCGATGAGGCATTTGCACTTGGTGAGCATCTTTTGAAACCTTTTCCACAGCGTGGCTTGACCCGTGAGCGTCGGATATATAACTACAGAATGTAGTTGAAAATGCTTTTGGAATTCTAGCCCAAAGGTTTAGAATTTTTTTAAGTCCAATTAATCTTGTACCTGAAAAAGTTGAATTAATCGTTTTGGCATGTTGTGTTCTACATAGTTTTCTACGTAGCAAAAACCCTCATTCCTACTGCCCTCCTGCAATGGTAGACATTGAAGATGTACAGTCCTGTACTGTGACTGAAGGTGAATGGCGCTCACAACCTGGAATGGTACATGTGCAACCAGCTCCCCCACAAAGGCCAACTTGGGAGGCAAAACAAAATCGAGAATTGTATATGGAATTTTTTAATGGACTTGGTGGCAGGACAATATGATTTCATGATAAAGAAAAATAAAGTTATCTTTTTTTATGGACTTTATTTTTATATTTGACTTTTTTTATGTTCATTGTTTGTTTGTATGCATGTGTGTCATGTATATGTAAAAAAAAAAAAAGGATTAAAGTGTCTTCAGGTTACACCGAGTCTAACTTGGAGTGTGCCTCCCTGTCTATATATGTTCTGATACTCACCTATTGTGGCACAGCATGCAGGGGGTGCAACTCACATTCTACCTGCCTATCATTTGCAATTTGTACTCCGTGTTGAATTATATATTATTATATATTCTTCATTTTGTGAGTTCCTAGTCAATCTTTATTCAGTGCATAGAATAGTGGAACACCAAAAAATATAGCAAAAAATATACATTATTTATTAGTAAAAACACAATAGAATAGATTTTCATGAACAAATTTTCTTTTTATTGCACTCATTTATAGTCATTTTAAGTGACGCCCTTTTTTGGGGGGGATGTCACATATATTTTTTTTTTGATGCATAAACTTCAAGTTGAGTAAAAAAAAAAAAGACATGAGCTAGGTAATACATGTTAATAGGTACAATTTTTACAAACAACGTCACGTCTTTGCATTTATAATGAAAATGAAATTTTCAATGGAACTCTGCTTCAGACAACCCCCAGTAGGAGTAGTGCCCTTTTGTGTTGAAAACAGACACTTTTGCTGCATTTTCACACATCTGCATATAATCTGCAGTGATCATCCCTGTTCACAAGTATGGTGATAATACCTAGTTCAGCCTTTCTGAACAGCAATCGGTAAGTCATTGATCATGTTGGAATGTGTAGCACTATTTAAAAATTATAAATAATAGTTAGATATTTATTGATATCTTCTGTGTCCTACAGGTTTTACCAGGACTACAGAACTGTGAATTGCCAACTGAAAGCACTCCAGATAAGCTATCAATGATATTGATGCCTATACAGGAAACCTGGCAAAACAAATGAGAAGAATGTCTGAAGAATGAATCAACATATAAAACACTGCAAGGAAGCTTGGTAATATCTTGCCCCTCAGATATACATTCGACAAATTGCCCACGTTGTATACAAAATCAAAGACGTTTTACTTTTAATCAAAATTACCATCAAGGACAACAAATGAATGTGACCCGTGATAATGGTATTACATACCAGTTGCCACGTGATAATGGCATTGCATACCAGGACCTGTAGTGGTTGTAGTAGACAATACATATCACCATATGTACTTTAAAAAACTTAAAACTTTGTTGTGTATTCAAGCTCTTTAAAAAAGATAATAAGAAAAAAAAGTTATTGCACTTTCATTATTTATTTAATACGTTTATGCTCTTTAATATTTTATTTAATATGTTAAATCATTTTTTAATAATGTTTATGCTCCTTTATATTTTTGTACAATATTGTTTGGTTATATTTTTATAGCATTTGTTATATTTTTATATTTAATAAAAAAAATTATTAAAAATTTAATATTTTTCAAAGTTTGAAAATATAAAGCACAAATAGTAGTATATGTATATAATTATAGTATTGTACATATGCTTATATCCCTATCTGATCGCAAACATCGGTCGATCGTCCGTATACACAAACAGACTGTTTCCGATCGGTCGTATTCTAATTTCATACCCGACTTCTTGTAAATCTGATCGTTTTGTCGGGTCGGAAGTCAATCGGGATGAAAAAATCGCACCATGTGTACCTAGCTTAAGGCTGTAATATAAGTGCAGTAGAGCATTTTTAAGAGCAATGAAAGAATTCAACTTTTGGGAAAGGGGAGAGGAGGCTGAACATACCAGGTAGTACAAATCAGAACAGTTCCACAGTCACAATAATAAAAAAAACTCACCAGTAATTCAGTTCTTTATTTTGATGATTCTCACTTCAGTGTAAAAGGGCTGCGTCGTCTCGTCCGGACTCACAGAAGATACAACTTACATTCCGGATGTGATTAAAAACTGCCGATCTTTATTAATATTCTTATTTACAGCATGTCTCCATAGACCAAAGCAACACTCATAACAGGTTAAAAACAAGCCTGACGCGTTTCAAACGCTACCGCGCTCTTACTCATAGGCATAACAATAACATCACTACCTGGGTCCACTTATACCCAGGTGAGTAGGGTGGATCCACCCTCTCAATCATGGATAGGTCCTAAGGAGATGAAACTACTGCAGCAGTGCTGAACGCACTGCAACTCCCAGGATCCTCACTGGCCCTGTGTAGTGGATCACACATAAAATACACACAAATTCTAATACATAAAATACTATACAAAATGCATAGTAATCCCGACATATATTTACATCCCCCTACATACAGTGTCTAATAGTGATATTAGATTAAAAACTGATAGAACAATATCTCATACTATTAAGAAATTACTGATCTAACTCGGACATTCATCCTTGTCCTGAACTAACTGATAATAATCTGTTAGGGTTGGAGGTTAAGGAATAAGCACCATGTAGTAAATATTACTCTAAGAAAAATCGCTATGGGGGAGCCAATCGGATGGTGTGCTATTAGTAATCATGTGCTGCCATTCATGTGGCTATTACCTCTATTGTAAAGGGGGCCGATATATATAAAGTTGGGCAGAATTGGTCATACATTTACCTCATATATTAGTACATAGGAGGAACATTATTTAGCCAAGTCCCAAAGACTGATAGATCTATCTCATTAAATATAAGGGCTTTTTGACTATTACTGTTTCGTATTTTGTAATTTGAGTTATTGGTTGTTGTGATGCATTGGGTATGGTTGTTTTTTTTTTCTTTATATACTTTAGAGATTTTGCAGTATAATATAAAGAAAAATGAAGCTTTTATACCCATTTCTTCTCTAGCACTCATATTTTAATTTACTTAATAGGAGCCATCTTTAAAACGTTTGTTTGTTTCCCTTACAAACCGTACATTGTGTTGTGCTTCAGTTTGTATTATATCTATAAATATGGAAATGTTTTCTGACAATGTTGAATGTTTACTAAGCAATATCTTGAATACATTTACCAATTTAAGTATTTGCGGTAGATAATTGCTTAGATTGCTGACTCATAGAGTACTTTGCACATTTAAGAACAAAATATGTAGACTCATTTTTTTTTTTATACTGTAGCTAGATTCAAACATGTCTCCATTGTCAGCCTCTTTATTTAAAGTGCTTGTTTACAGGGTAGCCATAAAATCAGGATTTTCTTTGGGATTTTTTTTTTTCCATTTCATTTTTTAGATTAAATTTCCGATAGATATTTTCTAAGACTTTGGATTTTTGTTTTCCCTATTAAAATCCGTGAGAAGCCTTTTCTGAAATGTAGGAGGCGGCCGCGACCCGGGACTACACCTCCCAGCATCCCCCGCTGGCCCCACCCGCCTCAGGTCAGACGTTCCGGTCCCTACCACGGGCCGGAGCTACCAGACACAAGAAAAATTGTGCTTTAACAGTTTTCATGTAGAACAAGGGTGTGCTCTTACACTGGTGTGCCTTAAGATTTGCCTCAACAGTTTGGTAGTGGAAATATTTTTAGCAGTATAATTTACATTTGTTTTATGTTATACATGATATACATATTCTGATAACATTTCAATGCAGTTAATATACTGTAACTTTGCACTACGATGATTATGATCAAATTTTATAATAATTTGCATAAAATGTGGGTAATTAAATCATTAAAGGGGCAGTTCAGTGGAAATTATCAATATTTGTTAAATTGTTAGTTTGTGTAATGCCTTCTTAGTTATTCTACATATTCTCCCCCTTTTTAAAAAATAAGTTGATTTCATACCCTTTGCTGTTCCTTACTGTTGACATTAGTGAGCTGACATTTCAGGTTCTAACGGTCTTTTTTCTTCCCAGGATGCACCACATCCTTGGATGTGAGGTAAGGATTAAACTACACTACATGGTGGGGCCAGTAGTTGGGGGGATTATAGTTTTGGGGGTGGACATGCCCTTTAAGTTGAAACTTGCATTTTTGCTAAACCTTTATAAATTTTCATGTGTCTCTTCCACCATTTTGTTCCTTTCAGCATTTTACCCTGTAATAATTACAATGTGAGACAGAACTACATTGCTCACCTTCATTTTGTCACTTAAACTGTGCAAACTCCTATAAACGTAAAAATAATTTTATATAATAAGGAAAAGGATATATACACATAAATTTAACTCAAAAAAGTTTTATATAGCTCCTTTACCTCCCGTTCAATTAATGCATTAAAGGAATTCTGAGTGGACTATTCCTTTAAGGACTAATAATGAATTAGAGGGAGATTCAATAAAAGTTCTTATCGTTTAAAATGGTGCTAATTTTGCCCCAACCAATCAGAATTTAGCTTTCAAATGTTAAATAAGATCTGATTGGTTGGAGCAAAATTAGCACCATTTTAAACGATAAGTACTTTTATTGAATAACCCTGTAAGTTCAGGTGAATTTTAATGTAATTAGAATCTTAATTAAGTTTTATCTTTATTTCAAAGTAAAGCTTTCCCCAAACATTGGGATATCTGACCCTCGCTCCCCGATCTCGCTCCCCGATCACATTTGCTCGGAAAAATAATATTCAATTCACTATATATTCAATATTTACCTCTTAATGTTAAATACAGCAATACAGCAAAGTGCTTTTTCCTGAACTGTATTCATAAACAGGCTTTAGTTCTCCTTTAAAGTAGACTAAAAGAATGATTTTAATTAGGTGGTGTTACATTTGGAGTGCTGCTTTAACAACATTTTCCAGTGGAGGGCAGTGTATATTATATAATAGTGACATACAGAGAGTGCAAGTCCCTGTTCCAAGGAGGCAACAAACCAGCAAACAGAACAATGTGAAATGTAAAAAAACATCCAAAGATGTTTAACTTTTCCAAATATTTTCTATGGACATATTTATGGAGACAGCAGCACAAGCATAAACACTGCAAGCCACTGAAAGATTAGACTGCAGCCACTGTTACATACACTGTTAAATATACTCATTGCATAAACACATGGAAATACACAACGGCCCCAAAGAAAATAGACAAAGTGCTATAGGGACAGATGCCACCAAGCTAAAGTATTACTACAACAAGCGGACAAGAATCCAACCACCCACCCCCTTAGTTCAGCCACCAAAATATGTGTCAGACTTGGCTTGATTGCCTGTTAAAAATGAAAGACTGGCCTATATTACAACAGTTTCTGCAAGAGTAAACCTCCAAGAAAGAGCTTGCTTATTACACTGAGCTATGTATAAATATAGGGGTATGTGTTTGTATTTTTTTTTAAAGGATTAAAGATACTTAATGGCATATCCATGGGAAATTGGTCTAGGGCCTACAGAGGGCAGTGCAAGAAAGCCACTTTAATAAATAGATACATTAGAACATGTTCAGATATATTATTTAGTAATAAATAATTTGTTCTCAAAACATAAAAGTGTTTTTTTATCAAAACCTTTAACAAAGCAAAATGTCAAAACGGTGCTATTTTAAAGGGCAAACCACCTCCTCCCTTTCCATGTACCCAGGGGGAAGACCTATCATTTACTCATAACATATGGGTTATGTGCTTCATTTCCGAGCATTTCAGTCTCAGGCACATCCACTTTTTTTGTTCTTGAATTATGTTTCTCGTAAAAAAAAAAAAAACTGTCCTGAGCTGTTTTAGGAGCTTGTTGCAGAAAGTCACCACGACCTAGAAATCTCTAGCCAATCCTATTACAGCCTATTACAGAATAGAAAGTTTGGGACCTAAGTAAATTTGTAGGTAAATGTTACTTACTCCAGTGGTATCATATGCTCTATTACTATTCTTCTTGGGGATTCTTTCAGATTATAGTGATATTTGGATTTAGGGTTGTATTTATAAAGAATGCATAGAAAGCTATTACGGTAAATTATAATTATTTGAAATATTAGAATATGGTATGTATGGTTAAGTAGGTTATATAGTTTTATAAACTGCAGGTTATAGTTCATAGTTAACTTACTGTAACAGTCCTGGGTTTTTTGAGACATTCAATTATTTTAACTTACTGTCACAGTGTTAATTTGTCCCCCAGAATGTCCAGAGGATAAGGCAGAAGACCAGGTAGATAGACATATGCTGGCATAAAGTACATACGGTAAATTTGTACTTTTGGGTAGGTGCCTCTGCAGGATTTTTGTGTTAAATGCAGTTCTAGATATAAGGAAAAGAAAATATAGAGAGAGAAGTTATAGGTGGCTGTAGCCTTTAAAATTGGGCATAGTGAAAATTTATGAAGGGCATATTTATCAAGTATTTAGAAATCCATTTATTACATGACATGTAAAAAGGGAGGACCTAAACACCCTGAACCATGCTAATGAAGACCTTAAAACTTAAGGTAACGTGCGCGCACATTTGTGGAAAGGCGCCACGAAGTGCACGCAATGATGTCACGCATGCACACGCCACAAGGTCGCACACACACACTGAAACCAAGCATTTAAGGTTCTGACCACAAGAAGCTAGTCTGGGGGGGATAAAACAAAATGTACATACCATTAGTTTTAAAAATATGGCTATCCAGTAAACTAAACTTTTACATTTACATTATCAAGGTTATTTATAAAAGTTCTTATTGTGTGCTAATTTTGCCCCAACCAATCAGATGTTAGCTTTCAAATGTTAAATAAAATCTGATTGATTGGGGCAAAATTAGCACCATTTTGAATGATTAGAATATCTATTGAATCTTCCTGTTTGTCAGCAATTTCTGAAAAGTATAAGACTCTTCTGAACTCACTGATCCGTTCCGCTTGCAGATTTGCGGATTTTTAAAAAAAAATAATAATTAGAAAATCCACAAGCTGACCCATTAAAGTCAATGGGAGTTAAAGGGCAATTCCAGCCCTCAAATTAAAACTTACATACAGGTAAATCACCTCCCCAAACCCTAAACTGTAATAGTTTGAAATCTGAAATATATAAAACTAACCTGAAATCCTGCACAGTGTCCTGTTGCCCCTGTTTCTGCTTCCTGGTCTTCCAGTTAGCAACTGTTATGTTGACATCACAACCAATGGTGACCTTGAGTATAAGCCGAGATTTTTAGGTTTAAAAATCAGCCTAAAAACCTTGCCTCGGCTTATACTCGGGGAGGAATGAGACGGGGAAGAATGGCAATGGTAAGGTTTGTAAAAAGGTACCCGGTAACTTCTTTTCCGTTAGGCCGCCGGATGTGTTGACCGGAACTAAAAGAACTTATGCATAAGTAGACCAATGTGGGTAGGCGTGTGCATGTTTGGCGCGGGCACGTCGCTATTAAGTTATGCCGAACATGCTGCACTGGGTGAGCAGGGAAGGAGCTCGTCTTCCAACACACCTGGATGGTCCTGTGGAACAGGTAAGATTAAGCTTAGACATTCTTGGTCACATTAGTCGTATTCTGCAACCAGGGTGACACTATCAAAGGACTTTAACCCCAAGCTCAATGTAACACTTACACACTATGGGGCCCTCCAATCCCCTCACATTGCCCTACCAAGATGTTTAATTCTGGGTTTGCACAACTATAGTTATGTGTGGAATCCATCAGGGCCCCTTTTGTGTGCAGGGATAGATGTACATGTAATATTCTGAAAACCTGAGATAGGTAACTAGTAGCCTACAATGTAACAGCAAAGGGCACAGTGGGAATTTAGTAGTTGTAGTTAAACAGGTGGCTGGCTACTGGTAGCTTATCCCTGCTGTAAATACATTTTATAAAATCCAGCACTTCTAATGCATTCCCTAACTTGGCTAGTGTTGGGCTTATTGCAATTAGTCATGCAGTTTTATCGCATTGTAGGGAAGGACTTCTCTGTGTTTGGGGGATAAAACAAATATAGTTACATTACAGTTCACCTGCACAAAGTTCACTTTTGTTTAATGTTGATAATGTCTGTACTATAGACCGTATAGCAATTAGAGAATAACTTTTGGCTATTGGAATTGCCAACAGTGCTCTACAGAACATTGTGGTTTGCAGTAGTGGTGATAATTTTTACCCTCGGCTTATACTCGAGTCAATCAGTTTTTACTAATTTTACAGGTAAAAAATGTACCTCTGCTTATACTCGGATCGACTTATATTCGAGTATATACGGTATAATAGCAATGTTAACTTACTGTAAATGGCTCAGAAACCTGGGAAATGGTCTAGTGGAAAATGCAGAAAATATTTTAAAAACATTGTCCAGTACTGGAAACTTCATGCGCTTTCTGTTTTGCATCCCGTGTAGTATTTGGAGATTTCTAGAAATTTTCGAGTTTTTGAAAATAAAGTTCGTAAAGGTCCAAAAAAGTGCAAAATCTGAGTTCTGCCGGTTCCAGGAAACATGCTTTGGGTTCGGGTTAACGATTAAACAATCTGTCAGTATGAAACCTTGAATTACACCCTGTTGACAACATCACCTAGTAAAATAGTAGAGCTCTGTGGTAGTTGGTGTTCACCAATTTCCTTTTAATGTTCGTCTCACACAAAGAACAGTTTCTAAACAAATTTAGCACACCCATAAACCCAGTTGATTCTGAGGAAGCCAAAAAAATGTATTATGGGGGAAAAAAATCTTTTCTGACCCCAAATGTCAATTGGAAAGGATCCCTGGATCAACAAGAACAGGGGCATAACTTAGGGTGCCCCCCGCAAGATTGGAGGCACACTCCCCCCAGGTGCAAAAGATCTGTGATCAGCTGTTTTTAAACAGCTGTTTTTAAACAGCTGATCGCGTGTATGAAGTAAAGATACACACTATCAGCTGTTTAAAAGACCGGCAGTTGCGGGCCCAATAGTTATGCCACTGAACAAGAACTACCGTATATACTCGAGTATAAACCGTCTCGAGTATAAACCGAGGCACCTAGTTTTAGGAAAAAAGGAAAAAAAATACATTGACTCAAGTATAAACCGTGGGGTAGTATTTGCCACTTAAGATGTTTGGAAACTACAACTCCCAGCATGCTTTATTGCTGGGAGTGTGAGTTTTCAAACATCTTAAGTGGCAAATACTTACAAATAAGAGTAAAACCTTCTTTATTTGTGCACAAATGCACAAATAAAGGAGGATTTACCCCTATTTGCAAGTATTTGCCACTCAAGATGTTTGAAAACTACAACTCCCAGCATGCTTTATTGCAAGTTTTCAAACTCTTAAGTGGCAAATACTTGCAAATAGGGGTAAATCCTCCTTTATTTGTGCATACATATGCACAAATAAAGAAGGTTTTACTCTTATTGTATTTGCCACTGGTGTATAGTTCTCCTACCTTGTCCAGCGGCCGCTCGCTCCTCGCTCCGCATCCTTGGTGCGCATCCGGATGATGTCACTACTTGGCGCCGCAAAGTGAGAGGCGCCGTGTAGTGACATCATCGGATGCGCACCGAGGATGGGATCGCGCGGCCGGCGGACAAGGTAGGAGATAGACTGACTCGAGTATAAACCGAGGTAAGATTTTCAGGCTTTTTTTAAAGCCTGAAAACCTCGGTTTATACTCAAGTATGTATGGTATATGTTTTAAGCCAGTAATTTTCAATATTTTTACATTTTAGAAACTTATCCAACCCCCACTGAAAGTTACTTAATGAACTTGCCATTATCACATCTGCTGAAAGACAGATCCACTGTTTTACACCTTTCCTAACTTGATGAAACTTCTTTACAGCTTTATTGTGCAACACATAGAACATGTTTGTCGCTGGGAAATTGCAAGTTTGGGCTATGCAGTTTTATTGAAGAACGGGAGGTAAAGGACCTGTGTCAAAAAAACCTGCAGGAAGCCGGTAAGGGTCAGAGATCCAACCAGGTCCCAATTCCCTAACCAAAATTCTTATTACCACAATTATACTTTTATTTTCTAGATTTTTAATCTACAGGAAAAAACACACAACACAGTCTCTAAGTGTCAAAATATTGGAGATCACTTTATTAAATAAAACAATATATATATATATATATATATATAAACTAAATTCGCCGATTGGTTACCTGGCTCTTCCTCTCCGCCAGTCCCCCCTGCACATCAGCTGGCATTGATTGGTATTATCTGGTTTTGATTTAGCCCCAATCAAAAACAAAAAGAGAAGGTTAGTTTTTTTTCACAATCACCTGATATACCTAAAACTCCTCCCCTTATTTTCCCTGCCACTCACTAGCCCCACCCCTTTTTCTACCTGGCTCAGGTAAGGAAATCCTTTGTTGTTTTCCCCCTCACCCTTTCCACTTACTGAAACTAAAAAGAAGGCTTGAGGCCTTTGTGATCCTGACCCTTACCTACGTTCAGTCACAGCCGCCTTTGGCATTTCGCCTTACCTTCCTTACCTTCGTTCCCGGCTTCTGTAGGTTTTATTAAAAAATGGGAGATAAGACACAGCTTCTTTACCTCCCGTTTTTCAATAAAACTGAATAGCCTAAACTTCATTTTCCCCAGTTTTGTGCTATTACCCGCTCTTGTTCCCTCAGCTCCCTCTGCTGCTCTTCCGCACAAAAGCAGCAGAAGGGGCTGAACCAGCAGCCGCATCAGTGATTGGCTAAGTCTCAGCCAGTCACAGACAAGGCTCATACACCCTCATACCCAATAAGCAATGCCAGCTCATGGATGGCTTTATGGTCCCGCAAACGTTTTACAGTGGATCGCAGTGCAGTTGGAACTGCTATCAGCATATTTCATTGGAGGTACGCTTGATCCCTCACACTATCAAACTGTACTGGGATGGAGCATGACCAGTGGTAGTCTGACAAACCCCATTATATATTCCCATCCCCCAGTCTAGGGTTACCAGACCAAGGACTGGAGGACATATATTTTAAATAGGTGTTAAGAGAGCCTGGCACAAGCTAGCTAGCCTAGGGGACCAAAAAAGTATAACTCTGTCCCTGCTAGCATGTAGTCTAGCTCAAGTACCCAGAAAGGAAAATTCTAAAAAGATAAAACTTCCTAAGTTATAAATAATACATAAGGGTAATTCTTAACAGTCATTATAATGAATGACTTAATGACTTACTGATGGTTAATAACTGGCAGTAATTGGAGCTCTACCAGTAAAAGCTCATGACTACACATGTGTGCTTGTATCAACCGTGTGTACGAGCCTTAATGCTTACCTTTGTTTATTTTAATGAATGTCTTTTTAACACTGCTTCCTAATTTGTGCTTAAATTGATACAAAATTATATTAGCTTTAATTGATATTGATATTTTTATTATTATTGATTGCTGATATTGATTATTATTGATATTAGCTTTTCTAAGAAAAGGATTGCATTTGGGTGTAACAATCTATATGTTTTTTAATATGTACAACTGTGTTATAAGTCAGATGCTCATATAATGGATAGAACCTTTTAAATTTGGCAAAAAAAAGCAACAAAAAAAAATATGTGTGTTTTTGGGGGTGGGTTTGACATAAGCTGTAAATGAAAGCATGCAAGATAAAAAAATATTCACACTCTGATTTTATTCATTATATACTGTCCCAACAGAAGTGAACCTTTGTTTCGCTAATCTATAAATAGCCTATTCATAATACAAATCACTTTATCTTTGCACTTTTCCCTCCTACATCTGTCATTCGCTGAAGGCATGTCTTGCAGAGAAACTAATTTAAGCTATCCACATGAAGCAAGCTAGATGCTGTCTGCCTTGTTTCTCTATGGCCAGTTATTCCAGCTCTCCCCACCCCAACCACACAACACAAACATCTAAACAATCAATCAAGTTGTTCTCTGTTTTTTTAGAAAGTTTTCAGGAGCCGCTGCAAGGCCTGGTCACACACGGGACAATTAGAGCACGATATTACTGACTGAAAGACTACCAGTCGGGGGACGGCGCTCGGGTGCGCCCATGGTATAGTTGCCAATCTTTGGGGATGAAAGCTAGGTAGAAAGGGGTTAAAGCACAGGGAACACTAATTAGGCATTCTGCAGGTGTGAGATCTTACCTTTTCTGTGATTGGCTGGGTCCTGGAGAAGTAATGGGTGGGAATCGAACGAGGGCTTATAAGGCAGGCCTGTTGGAGAGAAGCAGTCTGAGGCGAATTGATTGGGAATAAAAAGTTTACCAGAGCTTATATGGCCAGGAACTTACCAGTACAATCTGAAGGAGTAGGAGATATGATGTTTTCCCCTACTGAAAGGCAATACAAAGTTTAGCAAATCGGGCAACAGGGCCCGACCGAATGAACACTCATATGCATCGGACGTCATGGGTCGGCACCCACAATCGCACGTGTGTATGATACTTTTCTCAGGCTGCTAATATGTCAGAGCCTATGCCTGCTATGATGCCTGGACCCTCTCTGCACCTGAGACACCAGCTCTGGCCTCAGATAATTATATGTTTGATATTCCTGGATTAAGAGAATGTATTCAGAATTGATTGCTTTCTATGTCTCCTGGTGTGACGCAAGGGGTAGGATCACAGGGGTACATGAAGAGAATTTCAAAGATGTCACAGTATGTGAGGTTACCCCATTGGGTTTACACCTTTCAACTACTGTAAAGGATAAAATAGTGAGGGGGGAGTATATTGGTATAGTGTCCTGCCTGCATCTAAGGATTTCCTTAAAAAAAAGTAGTGACAAGGCCCAAGATAAAAGACGCCCTGTAGCATGCAGCCTGAACAATTGGCTGCAATCATTCTGTATATATTCAAACATTTTATGTAGCAGCAAACCAGAGATGGCCCCAGGTCTTTTCAAACCTTTAAACACCATCATTGATGACCGTTTCCACCAAAAGATATCCGTTCACAAAAGTATGAGGTGGGGGGGGAAGATGTGGACCTGTGGTTCGGATGGTCTCACATAGGTCCCAGTCCACTATTGGAATAAGGAAGCCGAATTGGCATATTTGCCTAAAAAGTAAAGTTAAGGACGACCTAAAGATCTGGGCTCGCTTCTTGGAGAGCTTCAATGGCAATTCAGAGTGGTAGGAATTTGTAATCAACTGTGTTTTGGAATTTTATGCCAATGCAGCAGCATCTGTTTGATGTGGCGTTTTTTTGAAGGGAAGTTGGTTTTCAGTCTCATGGCCAGAGGATTGGTTGAAAGCGCTGTGGAATAGAAACCAATCTATTTCGCTTTATCTAGTTAGGGGTCCAAGGCTGGCTAACAGAAGTATTTGGCTAAATTGTAACACCATAGGAGTGGTACAGGTGATCAATTCACTGTCAGGAAAATCTAGTGAGGCCAACCAACTGATAGTGTCGCGTATCGGTCAGTCAGATGTAAATATCACATGGTGTTGGTGGGGGCAGCCGCGACCGAGCTTTGTTGCCCATTTGTCCGATCTGGATGAATGGCCCTGTTGGTAAATCCCAGTCAATCTGGGACTGCATGATTGGTCGCTAGAGATGGCTGAACTTTAGAAAGTTCGGTCCGTTTTCGAACTATATGGAAAGTTTGATAGTTCGAAAACGGATGGAAAAAGTCAATGGGAGTCAAATAGTTCCAAAAGTTCTAATGAAATACAAATAAAATATTAATGGTAACTTAATGTAAATGGCTGTGGGACCTGGGAAATAGTCTGGGGAACATGTTTGAATATCCAGGACATTCGAAAAATCAATTTTACTCTCACTCGCGCTATTTTCGAGCTCTCGCTTTCGAACATTCGGTGTTCGCGCCTAGGAATCATGCACATGTTACTTGCGGATTCGATGCTCGCGTATAGGTTTTAATGGGCATTTTACTTGCGGATTCGATGCTCGCGTATAGGTTTTAATGGACACATTACTAGTAGATTCGATGCTCGCTTATAGGTATAATAGCCATTTTATTTGCATATTTGAACGGTCGAACATTCGATGTTTATCGAAAGTCCGAAAATCCTGGTCCGGGATAGTTTGAGAAGTCCGAATTCGTTCAAATTCGAATAGTTCGGCTCGAACTCGGGTTCGAGTTCTAGTCCATCTCTATTAGTCGCACAAACTGACTGCTGCGACAGTTATATGTCCTGGCTGAGTGCTCGCTGCGTATCCAGCCTAAAGTTTGGAAGCTCAAAGCACTGGAATTTAATATCTGGCTCAAAGCAAAAAAGCAAAGCATTTACCAGGCTAAAGGAATGTGTTAGCTGACGCCTTATCCCGTTCGCAATTACAGAAATTCAGAAATCTGGTGGCTTGGGCAGAAGAAGATGGCCAGGTGATTCACGAAGAGGGACGATATCCAGGCAGATTTCTGGTATTGGCAAAAGATATATGTAGCATCAAGCACATGGCTGGCCTATAAGGCAGCCTAACTTTAGAATAGGTTCCGCTACTCAAGCTTTCATCTTAAGGCTTGTTCACACGCTTGATTTACAGGCGAGGAACGACCCCCAACGGCCGATCGCTAGATCCGACGAGCGTCCGTTTCGGCTGAGAATCGTCCGTGCGTGTGTGTTCGGTCAAGGGGTCGTTCGTTGATCTGCCAGGTCAGTCGGGCAACGATCCCCAACCGAATGTCCATTTCGGGCGATAAACTGCCTACACACAAAAACGGCCGAAAAGTTCGTTCGTACACATCGTGTGTCGCGGGTCAGAACCCGTGATCACACGTGTGTACGAACCTTTAGGCTTCCCTTTCTCAAAAATTCAGAGCTTGGGTAGATGAAACTCAAAAAGGTTCCGTTCTTATATTTGCGCAAGTTTAGTGGATCCCATTAAATCCTGTTCTGTTTTATTCAGGAGCCTGTCAGACAAGGAGCTGGGCAATTGGCCACTCATTTATCTTTTGTGCATGTAAAATCGATTGAAGTTATTAAGAAAGGATTTAGCACAATTACAATTTTTGTTACCAGGGGTTATATTCACTTGGTTGTAAATAGAAGGTTATGGTATGTTAAGCCTAACTTGAAGCAACTTTTAGCATTGCAAGGTTCATAAGGTCAATTGGGGTCACTGCTTACATCCCACAGAACAAGAAAATGGTGGTGAGGGTATATACCACAGCGATATGGTGCATTTATCCGATATAGGAATCAACATTTTTTGCCTAGGTCTGCAAAATGTCATTGAGACCTGTATGGTTAAATGAAGGTTGGCCACTGGTGACTGTTGAGGGCAACACCAGTGGCATGGCGGTTGTATGGTCATAGGCTCATTGCCCTTGTGGGGATAGCCAATACATTGTATTATGGCTGCCGGAGACAGTACAAGCAGGCTGGTTTTGTTTACTAATATGAAATACCGTATATACTCGAATATAAGCCGAGGTTTTTAGGTTTTAAAATTAGCCTACAAAGTAAGTTTACTCACATCAGGGAATCAGCATTCACATCGCGGCTGACACCGCTCGCATCGTCGCATGTGACGTCATGACGCTAATGACGTTGCGTGCGTGCGTTGCATCTTACAGCCCGTAACGCTCCTTTAGCTCAGTGGAGAGGAGACTGAGAGGTGCCTGCATCCCAACTGAGTGCCTGAGGAATCGGATTGCTCTGTCTGTCTGCCAAAGTACCCTTACCCTGCTGCTGTAAAATGTGAACTTATTTTCATTTTTACTTATTATTATTATATTATTCCTTTTACTTTATGTGATGAAGTAGTGCTGGTCTGGCTGTTCTGTCTTTATTGGGGGGGAGGGGGGCTGTGTTGGTAAAACATCTTGTGCTTTTGGGGTTTTTTGCTGCAGTGTCTAGTACTACATGTTTCTTTTGAGCACACAGCCAATTTTACTACTTACAGGTTTCTGTCTACCCTCGGCTTATACTCGAGTCAATCAGTTTTACTCATTTTCCAGATAAAAATAGGTACCTCGGATCGACCTATATTCGAGTATATATGTTAAATAAAATGAAATTAATATTATTATGGTTCATTTTACCTTCAATAAAAGATTAAAGCTGTGACTTTTCATACCAATAAATAGACTGTGTGATGATGTGTATTAATGTGTCACGTGATTAATGTTGCATACTAATACCATGGGCTTTACATGTCTGAACTGTTTACAAACATGTCCTAACTGATTTTACCTAAACATTGTTTGGGAGTCAACAGTTAGGTACAGTACTATGGATTATAATTTGTCATAGTCAATTAATACCTGGGGTCGTTGATTTGACCCATGTATGCCAGTCCTAACAGACAACTCTTAATCTTTGTATTGCTGCAAAATGCTATAACCTTTTGAATCCAGTAATAATTTAAATTGTACAGGTGTCAAACAGATTTGCAAAGCCAGTTACCACTGGAAACAAAACACGGAGTCACACACCAAAGTGAATGGTGAAATTTATTTAAAACCAGTCATCAACACAATGCTTCCTCAGTCCATGAAAACACAAAAGTATAAAAGGGGAAAGAGAATGGGGACCAAAGAACTGAGGGCCTGGTTTACCCACGAGTGCTGTGCTAAACTTAGGGGTTAAACTCGTGCTAAGCAATATTGAATAGGTTAGCGCAAGTTTAACTCCATAATTGCACTGGCTGCACCAGTTTCACAAAAGACACCCATGCAACCGGTGCAATGTATTTAATAAAGGATTTGCAACACTTTTAACTCCACAATTTAATACCAGCTAATGGCTAGTCTTAAAGTGGCGCTGGACTAAAATCCCTTTGGGATTTACCACCAGGTGCAAATCCAGTATTCAATACCGGAAGCCATATTTGCCCAGAGCAATTTACAGCTCTGGGTAAATGAGGCCCTATAAGTGGGTAAGAAATGAAAGAAAGTGAGAGAAATGTTTACCACATTGACATAAGGGCCATGTTTAGAAAGACACAGTATCACTATTTTTAACAATTCCATGACTGTAGTGCTAATTTTATGACTGCAGAATTGTACAGTAAAGCCTCGTACACATGTTCAACGGTGAGCGAGTGATTGGCAGACGGTATTTTACAGGGGCATTTAATGTATCCAGACACTAGTTGTAAATTTCTATTTCACTTTTTCTGTCATAGTAATTTGTAAGCAAGTGAGGCATCAGTCCCAAAAACATGTATTTGAATAGTGAATAAAAGGGTTTCTGCCAAAATGAAACATCTGTTGAGCAGATTCCAGTTTTCCACTATCAAGGCTAAGCTGAGCATTTTAATTAGCATAGGTTGACTTGTATGTTTGGCAAGAAACATGCTGAGTCTTGGACAATTCAGTTACATGGTATTCACAAACAGAAAGAGTGAGTTGTCCGACTAAGAATTAGTAACAGCAAAATTCATTTATTTATTTCATTCCAATACAAGTACTGTAAACATGTTTTCTTTGATGTTGAAGTTCTTTTTTTCCATTGCAGTATATTTGCTGTTTTGACATAATGGATATGTTTTATTTCTTGCAAAAGCAAACCTCTACTCTTCAAAGAGAAGCCTCTGGAGCGCACCATTCTTATCTGCATTAGGCGAACGCTCGGCAAACGGGGTAGTATTTGTCTGGCAAAGGGATTTGGCCAATCTCGTGGGGGCGGAGCTGAAAACGGGAGAAGACAGAAGGAAGAAGACAGAATCTTTCAGTAAGTAAAAGTAGGGTATAAGAGGGTGTTAGGGAAAAAAAGCACTTTACATTTAAAGTCTAAGCTATCTTGTAATATTAAGATGGATTTACAGTGTACATACCCTTTAACTTAAACTGGGTAGAAAAAACAGATAAGGTTTTTTTTTTTTTTATAAAAGTATGAAACATGTGTATTCCAAGTATCATCAAAATTGTCCCAGACATCCAGAAGTTTTTCAGGAACATACATACAGTATATACACACCTTGAATTTTATATATATTTAAAGGGTAACTGTGGTCCTAATGACTTTACCTAAATTGACAGGAATTGCTTTCCTGAGTATTTTTGCAATTTACTTTCATTATTTTATTACATACCCTCTCTTAATAGTTATATAAACAGACCTGTTCTGCCTATTCCTTTTGATCAATACATTAACCTGACTGCCCTCCCATACTCCCTATGGCGATTGGTAGAGGCCCTTATAACATAACAATCATGTTGACTCTCTAATATTCCATCTGTTCTGACTACAATGCAATAATAGTAGTTCCTTGGCATAGTGGTCAGGCATTTTTGGCTCATACACCTTGCTGATATTATTCAAATCCTATTTGAATTTGCCAAATATTGCAAATGTGTATGGCCACCTTTAGACTGACAGTCTGGGTTTAGTATGGTGAAACATTTATGTACTTACTGTTTGTTGTGGCACTACTGTTTACCTAGCTATTCACTAAGATACAAGGAAGGGGGGATAGCACTGTTGCATGTCTGTATTTTTAAATGTTTTTATTGTTTTTGCACCTATTTTTATTTTTCTGGTATTTCCTGGCTCCTAGTTGTGTGTTCCCTTCTGTATAAGTTATTGGTAACTATATTTGTATATAAATACACCATATGTATACATTTTGCTCAATTAACCACCCATCTGGGTTATGGTGCCTTGTATGTAGATACATGCACTATCCACTCTTGTGAGGATGACTCCAATGGAGTCATTCTTACCTATGATTAAGTACGGATAGTATGAAACGCGTCAGGGGACTGACCACGGAGTGTTCCAAGTGATTTTATTGATGTATTGAATAAAGACTTGTTTTTACGAAGTCAGAGTCTCAATTCCAGTTAGTGTACACGCTCGCTTACACATGGATGAATATATGTACATAGTGCCCAACTCCTACTAACGCTGAACAGAGCTCATTGTTCAGTGTTCCTCAGCTATAATCTAAACTAATTTGGTAATACAAATGGTCCAGTCAAACTGCTGTTGATTGTTAAAGGAATGCAGAGAGATAAGGACCATATCTTCTCTGACACTTGTGGTTGTTAACAGCCTTCCCAAACACATCAACTGACCAAACTCTTTGTTAAATGTTTTTGGAAAAAAATGTAACACCTTTTTTTAAAATGTATTATTTTGGGGGCCCATCCCTTATCTTTATGCCCGGTAACTTGACTTCTACTGGATTTCTGGATTTTCTGGCTTTCTATGAAGGCAGATACGGAGAATAACTAGCTGTTATCTTCTTATTATGGGGTATTTTTATAAAGCAGTGGTATTCTTCAATAAGGTGCATTAAAGGGTATGTCCACCTCCCAAACTAAATTTTGATATGTCGCAGGAAATTGCTATAAACCTTAACATCGCAAGGTTTATACCACTCACAGGAGGGCCTCGATGGGCATCCGCTCCTGTGATTGACAAATGTGCGATGCCTTAGCCAATCACAGGAGCGGATGCCAGTCGAGGCCCTCCCACTTGACATCTGTGCATGTAAAAAACACAGAAGTTAAGCAGAAGGCAGCGGGGGAACGAAGGCTGGTAAGTACATTTGGGGACAGCTTTGAGTGTTATAAACCTTGCAAGTTTGTGGTTTATAGCAATTCACTGAAACATATCAAAATTTAGTTTGGGGGGTGGACATACCCTTTAACACTACCAAGTTGGTAAATAACACTACTCGTTCCTAAATAACGAAAACTAATTACTGATTTTTAAATAAGAATTTTGCTCCTTAAATAAGAATATCTCTACCTAAATAAGAAAAGCTCTCCTTAAATAACACTACAGATCCTTAAAGGGCATGTCCAGCGGTTGGGGCTGGGGGATCAATATGTATAATATATAAAAAGTTCAAAAAAGGGCTGGACAAGCCCTTTAAATAATGATGCATAACGATACTTATATAGTGAGCCTTACAGAACTGATTACATAATGTTAAAGAACAGTATTTTATAACAAGCAATATTTAAAGGGTATGTACACTGGAAAAAAAAAATTTAAGTTGCCCATTAGTGGAAACTATAATTCATAACTATCACTGTATCTTTTTTTGTTGATCTGCCCCATATTTCATTAGATATCCAGTCTGAAACATCTTAGGTTTTAGCATTTCTGTAAGCAGTTTTGCTGTAGCTGGAATGGTTTGACAGTTAGTGTGCTGTATGCTATATGCAGTTTTGTATAGTATTATATTAAAGGCATGCAGCAACACACACCTCAGGGTAAGTGCTACTTACATGTATTTATTCATAGATTAAGATGAGGCAAAGTCATTTTTTCAGTATACATACCCTTTAAAGATACTCCTGTTGTATAAATACAGCCCTTTGCCCTATCACTGCCTTTAGTTCAGGGGCACAGCAGAGAATAAACTAAAGCTGCTAGTCTGTGTGCAAAAGTGTCATTTGTCTCCAAATGGGAATGTTACAGCTGTTGTTGAAGATCTAAATAAAAGTTGTATGAAAATGACTAATAGAACGTGTTAGAGAGGAACATACTGTTTCCTTTTCCCTTTTTCTATTTTATGAAGGCAACAGCATAGTTGATGATGATTAGACATCCCTAAATGACAGATCTCTTTTAATAACTGCCAAGGTGTCAAATTGTTTGTCTGGGCAGCTTTGCATTGTAAACCTCATTTCTAGGCCAGAACATAGAAATACGTGGTTTTCCAAATATGAGTTTCTAAATATTTATGCTGACTTGGGCTTGCTAGGGCCAGAAACCCAAGGTCCACAAATAATTAAAGCTAAACTATATTGATGCTCTATAGAACTATATGGTAAGCTGCACCATTAGGACCTGGGCCAACTGTGAAAATCTTAGATACCTGGGCACACCCGTCTATTACCGAGGGGATATTTCTCACTTTAGGTCATAGTTGTCAATAAGCCAATTTACCTTGGCTACCCATGTTGTAATTTCTTGAAAGGAGAACAATAGTTGTAATGAGTCCCAAGGGAAAATGTAAGTGTGTGTTTAAGGTAAAGTTGTATTAGATTAATATCATACCTGTATATGCTGAAACAAATTAAATGTACGACAGTATTTTTTTTATTTTCTAATTAAGCACTGGCTGTATAAGGCTGTGGCCCCAGGGCAGCACACGATAACATATTTTACGCACATTACTGTGCATTTGTCCTGCAATTTGGGTAATAATCAGTTATCATATTGCATGGATCACAGCCCACACAGTGTGGCCACCCACATTGTTATACTTTGGCATGTGATTCCCATGTATCACAAATGCCAGTTCGAGCAGCGGGACCCCCTAAGCCTCAAAATGCACTTGTAAGTGCCCCTGTTGGGGTATGGGGTCCCTGCCTGTGGATGTGAGGGGTCCCCCTGCCCTATGGGCCGTGCCACTAGCTGGACATGCCCCCCCCCCCACTTCCCAGCAGCCTCTAACCCCCCTCCATGCCAGGGGCACGCACCCGCATGGCCTCCCCCACAGCGCTTATCACCCACCCACCCCTGCTGGTGGCTTGCATCCCCCCGCATCTACCCACCAGCCGCTTAAATACGATTGAGCAGTAACTGCAGCTATATGTGAAACGGTGATCACAGCAATAATTACTTTTCACCGCTGGATTTCAGTACATAAATTGCGCAAGGTCCAGTTTTGGTGAAAACGACGGTTATAATGGTGCTGAAAAGTTAACACAACTTTATCAATTTTCCCCTAAACATCACAATCACCGTTTTTGGTCTATATCTGTGAGTATCACACTGTAACACAAGATTATTGGAGTTTACAATGAGCTGATAACAACACACACAATAAAATGTAAATGCGATTTTTGTGCATTTTTCCCAGAATCATTATTTCCTATGAGATCATCTTTTCCTGCTCACCTGCTTCCTTAAAAATTGTAGACCAAAAGGCAAAATGGATGCAAAAATGGATATAATTAGTATAGTATAGTATAGTGTTTAAGGTTGAATAAAGACATATGTCCATCCAATCCAACCTACTCAGCAATACCCACATTTCCTGCCTAAGTGTTTATCCAGAGGAAGGCAAAATAAACCCCATCAAATTTATGAAGGGAAAAAAAATTCCTTCCTGGCTCTCTGGCCCCCCCCCCCCCCCAAGTGGCAATCGGAAATATCCCTGATCAACTCTACTTTATATATCAATACTAGTAACTATTGCAACATTCCTTGTTGCAGAAACTCTTTAAGCTTTTTTTTTTAAACTGTCCAATGAACCTGCCTTCACAACGTCCAATGGATAGTTTAACACCAGCATGGAGGGGTGTTAAAGGCTGCTGGTGGAGTGGGGGTGCACACTGGCAAGGGGACTGTTATGGATTTGACTATCAAATCCATAACTGACAGTTGCTAACTGGAAGAACCAGGAAGCAGAAACAGGCCATTGTGCAGGATTTCAGGTTAGACTTAAATATTTCACATTTCAAACTATTACCGTTTAGGGTTTTGGGGGGTAATTTACCTGTATGTAGTTTTCATTTTAGGGCTGGACTTGTCCTTTAACAACTACTCTCTGCATCCTATTCATCAACCAATTTTCTAACCATGTACAAATGGCCACCCCCAGACCACCCCAGACCAAACAGGAGAAAGAAAGGAAATCTCAAGGGGTGGAGCTTAACATTCAGCAAACCAGTAACAAGATGTCAGCAACTTTCATGGCACAAAGGTAGGTTCTGGAAGGACATAGGTTAAAAAAAATATGGCAACAGTATTTTTAAAGCTGCTGCTTCCAAATGAACATAACTTGGTTTTACAGTGCACTTATCCTTTAAGTGCACTGTAAAAATTAGGATTAGTGATGCTTTGTCCAGCTATCCTAACTTCATTATTCATTTTAGCTAGCTTGATTGCTTTCTTATACTACTTGGGGCATATTTATAAAGGTTTGTTAAACTTTTCACCTCTTTTTATCACTGCCTTTTCGCAAATTCAAAATTTGGACTTTTCGCCATACATCGCTGCGGTAATTCTTGTACAAGTCATTCTGAATTGAGAAAGCCAGTTGGATGAATAGCGAAACGTCTTCAAGAACTAAACTTCAAGTCCAGTTGATCTAATTGAATACAACAGATATGTCCAAAAGTGTTTTATTGAGGTGGCGAAAAGGCATAAGTGCCCATTAATTTAGCCTGCCAATGGGTCCATGGAAGGTGTCAGTACATTGTGGAGTTTTTCTCAATACCCAGGGGGGTGTTAGACTATTTTCCGGCACTTACTGTAATACGATCTGAGATTTTGCTTTTTTTATATTTTTTCGCTTTTTAAGATTGCTTTTTTTTTTTAAATGGCATCTATACTGAAAAATAGTTATTTTTAAATTGACCATAACTGAAAACTATAATTCTTCCCAACCACCACTGTATCATTTTTTTTTGTTGATCTGCTCCCTATTTCTTTAGATATCCATCTAAACTCTTATTATACACGAACTTACCTGCCGCTCCGGTCCCGCGCCGCACTGCACTTCCGGGTGGCGGCGTCGACGTCATGACGTCACGCCGCCGACACGCCGGGCGGCGCGAAAGTTTAAAAGCCGGTGTCCTCCTGGACCCGGTGCCCATTGTAGCATCCTGCTACCTCCCTGGCTCCTGTACTTACCTGCCTTGGATCCTGCTCCTTATACTTACCTTGCCTGCATCCAATACTTACCTTGCCTGTATCCAGTACCTATCTTACCTGTTTCAGTGTCTCACCTTGCCTGCATCCAGTTACTAACCTAGCCAGCATTCAGCCTACAGTTCCCAGCAGCACCTTTGGACCAGCCTACAGTTCCCACGCACCATTGTTCCAGCATACAACCTTCAGTTCTCAGCAGCACCTTGGGCCAGCCTACAGTTCCCAGCAGCACCTTTGGTCCAGCCTACAGTACCCAGCCGAACCTTGTTCCAGTATCCAGCCTACATTTCCCAGCAGCCTCTGTATCCTGCACCTTCCGACTGTCGCCTCCTCCTAAAAGCGTACTGTGAGTACCCGGCCGTCCGGCCATTTATTACAGTACAATCGGGCCATGGAAACGCCTGAGGGGGCTATGGCAGAATTGAGTAAACTCTCCAGGCTTTGTCCAACGCATGGACCTTTTTGAACACCATCAGGGCCAGTTGGCCCAGTTTATGGATACCCTGCTGTCCGGCTACCCCCAGCTGCTGCCTCTGCTCCGGTTCTACCTACCCCCCTTCAACGTCCGGATCCGGTGATCCATCTCTCTAGAGAGCCCCCATACCTCCACCCTCACGGTTTGATGGTGATGCCCAAGCCTGCCGTGGATTCATTAATCAGTGCCGAATCCAATTCGAACTTCAACCATCGCATTTTGCATCGATCGCGCTAAGTTTGGGTACATCATCGCCTTGTTGGAGGGCAATGCCTGGCCTGGGCTTCTCCCCTATGGGAAAAAGACGATCCTCTAGTCTATAATGTTACTGACTTCCTTAGTATGTTCCGCAAGGTCTTCGATGCTCCAGGAAGAACCTCTGCTGCCTCCTCCCGTTTGATGCAGCTCCGCCAAGGGTCTCGTTCTGTGGGTCAATATGCTATTGAATTTCGTACCCTTGCTGCGAGACTTCTTGGAACAATGAGGCACTTACTGCAGCCTTTTGGCAGGGACTCTCTGACCGCCTCAAGGACGAATTAGTATCCAGGAATTACCTGTCCCATTGGAAGACTTGGTTACATTATGCATCCAGATCGATACCCGCTTCCGTGAACGGCAGGCAGAAAGGTCGTCAGCCCGTTCCAGCCTTCCTAAGACCTTTCCTAGGCCTGCTCCGACCTTTCCGCAAGCCATTTCTTCAGGTGAAGAGCCGATGCAAATTGGCGGCACTCATCTATCCCCCGAGGAAAAGTCACGCAACGTACAATGGACTTTGTCTCTATTGTGCTGGGCAAGGACACTTTGTAAAAAATTGTCCCCAGAAGTCGGGAAACTTCAGGACCTAGAAGTTAAGAAGAGCTCCTTCTAGTAATGTTAAGTCTCCTGCCAATTTGAACCATTAAAACTCTTTCTGCCAGCTACTATCACTTGTAATGGTAAAACCTTTTCCTCCCAGGCCTTTGTCGATTCTGGTGCCGCTGGAAATTTCATTGACTCTACCTATGCAGCACAATTGGGGCTTCCTCTCCTTCACTTGCAGCAACCTCTTCGAGTTCTGGCTATTGACAATATCCGTTGGCTTCAGAATTCATCTCCAAATCTACCTACGAAGTCCTATTCCGCATTGGTATATTTCACCAGGAACGTTTATCTTTTCTTGTCATCCAAAGCCCTTCTGCCCCTATTCTCGGACTCCCATGGCTACAGATTACACAACCCCGTTATTGATTGGTCTCACAATGAACTCAAGTCTTGGAGCCCCTTCTGTTTCAAAAATTGCCTTTCTACTCATTGCACTACCATTACCTGTGAAAATAAATCTGAGAAAAACCTCCCTGAGTGTTATCATGATTTTTCTGATGTGTTTTGTAAAAGCGAGCTGAGAAGCTACCACCGCACCGTCTCCTACGATTGCCCCATCGATCTTCTTTCTGGTACTATGCCTCCTCGGGGACGCACATCCCACTGTCTCCCTCAGAACCTCTAGCCATGAAGGAGTACATTACTGAACATTTGTCTAGGGGGTTCATACGACCTTCCACTTCCCCTGCTGGAGCTGGGTTCTTTTTTTGTTGAAAAAAAAGACGGCGGGTTACGACCCTGCATCGACTACCGTGGATTAAATAAAATCACAATAAAGAATCGGTACCGCTCCCCTCCATCTCTCATCTCTGAACTGTTTGACCAGATAAAAGGAGCTAAAATATTTACCAAACTGGATTTACGGGGGGCATACATCTGATCCGTATACGCAAAGGTGACGAGTGGAAGACCGCCTTTAACCCCAGGGACGGTCACTACGAGTATCTCGATGCCCTTGGCCTTTGTAATGCTCCAGCGGTGTTCCAAGAATTTGTAATGACATCTTCCGGGATATGTTGGAATCTCTGTAGTAGTATATCTAGATGACATTTTAATCTTTTCTCATGATTTGCCCTCACACCGCCTCCATGTTAAACAGGTGTTACTACTTCTGAGAAGAATAGCCATATCCAAATTGGAAAAATGTCTGTTTGAGTGTTCACAAGTACCCTTCCTAGGCTACATCGTATCTGCGCAGGGTTCCAGATGGATCCTGTTAAAGTTTCAGCCGTCCAAGATTGGTCCTTCCTATGGGAACCAAAGCTATTCAAAGGTTCATGTGTTTGCCAATTACTACAACAATTCATTCAAGGGTTCTCGTCTATAATCTCCAATATTAGCCCTCATCAGTAAAGGTGGTAAGCCTCATTCATGACCCCTCGCACCCTCGAGGCCTTCAAACGACTCAAGAACCTTTGCGGTTCACCATTTCTAGTACATCCAGATCCTAGTCTTCCCTTCTACCATCGAAGTTGATGCATCAGACTTGGGCGCTGAGCCGTCCTTCCCAGAGGCAGGCACCAAAAGGAAACTCCATCCGTGTGCATATTTTTCCAAGAAGTTTCTACCCAACACGGAATTATGACGTTGGGAATAGGGAACTTCTTGCTATCAAACTGGCCCTCGAGGAGTGGCGTCATCTATTAGAAGGCACCTCTGTACCTATCACCATCCTTACCGACCATAAGAACCTTGAATACATCCAGAATCTCAAAAGGTAAATCCCCGTCAAGCACGGTGGTCTTATTCTTTTCCCGATTCAACTTTGTTATCACTTACCACCTGGTTCCAAAAACAAAAAGCTGATGCCCTTTCCAGATCTTTGTTCGCCGACTGCATTCAAGAAAGGGCTCTGTTATCCCAACCCACTAAAATCTTGGCCTCTATATCCCTCGACTTTGTTCCAAGATCCAAGCCGCACAAGATTCTGCTCCGTCCGACACACCTTCTGGCAAGAGCTTTGTTCCTGTTTCTCTTCGGAAAAACTATCCTTCGCATACTCCACTGTTCCAAGCAAGCTGGGCATCCCGGTGTTAACAAAACGTTTAATATTATTGCCCGTTCCCTTTGGTGGCCCAAAATGAGAAAAGATATTAAACTTTATTCAAGTGTGTACTAGCTTGCTCAATCCAATCTTCTAGAACCCTCCCCTGTGGTCTTCTTCAACCCCTCCCCATTCCGTCCAGACCTTGGACCCATCTATCCATGGACTTTTTGTGGAACTTCCGCCTTCCAAGAGAAACACGGTTATATGGGTGACTGTAGACCGCTTCAGCAAAATGGCCCATTTTGTACCCCTCCCTAAACTACATCTCTCAACAGAGTTAGCTCAACTATTTATTTCACATATCTTCCGCTTTCATGGACTCCTTCTGAATTGTATCTGACAGAGGTTCTCAATTGTTTCCAATTCTGGAGAGCACTTTGTGTCCATGAACATCAAGTTCAGTTCTCCTCGGCTTACCACCCCAGTCCAACGGGGCTCCTGAACGCACTAACCAGTCTTGGAACAATATCTTCGTTGTTACATTTCCTATACCCAGGATGATTGGCTGACCTTCGCCTTGGGCTAGTTTGCCCATAACAATTCACCTCATACTTCTACTGGGAAATCTCCTTTTTTGTGTGTCTTTGGGACAAATCCTAATGTTTTCCGCAAGATTTTCTTTCACACAAGTACCTGCTGCCAATGACTCTGCAGCCCAGATGACCGCTATCTGGCATGCTACGGAAATCAGCCTTCAAAATCTGCTTTGGTGCAAAGACTGCAGCAGATAGGAGACGTAGAGAACCCCCAGCGTATCTGTTGGAGATAAATGTGGCTCTCCTCTGCTCATATTAACCTACGGTTCCTTCCTCCAAACTGGGACCCAAATTTATTGGTCCTTTTTCATCCTGGAATAATCGGTCCAGTGGCTGTTCGCCTTCAACTTCCTTCCAGCTGCGGATTCCTAACTGTTTCATATTTCCCTCATCAAACCAGTATGTTCTAACAGTATTCCACATCCTTACTACCTCCCGTTCCGATTTTCGTTGATGGTCAGCAGGAGTTTGAGGTCGAGAAGATCTTGGACTCTAGATTCTGGAGGAGGTCTCTGCAGTATTTGGTCCGGAAAGGTTTTGGTCCGGAAGAAAGAGCTTGGATTAAACACTCTGATTTGCACGCTCCTCGTCTAGTTAAAGCTTTCCACAGGAGTTTTCCAGGGAAACCTGGCCCGTTGGGTCCTGTGGCCCCCCGTAAGGGGGGGGTACTGTCACGAACTTACCTGCCGCTCCGGTCCCGCGCCGCACTGCACTTCCGGTGGGCGGCGTCCGACGTCATGACGTCACGCCGCCGACACGCCGGGCGGCGCAGAAGTTTAAAACCGTGTCCTCCTGACCCGTGCCCATTGTAGCATCCTGCTACCTCCCTGGCTCCTTTACTTACCTGCCTTGGATCCTGCTCTCTCTTATACTTACCTTGCCTGCATCCAATACTTACCTTGCCTGTATCCAGTACCTATCTTACCTGTTTCAGTGTCTCACCTTGCCTGCATCCAGTTACTTACCTCCAGCATTCAGCCTACAGTCCCCGCACACCTTTGACCACCTACAGTTCCCAACAGCACCATTGTTCCAGCACATACAACCTTCAGTTCTCAGCAGCACCTTTGGTCCAGCCTACAGTTCCCCAGCAGCACCTTTGGTCCCCCTACAGTACCCAGCCGAACCTTGTTCCAGTATCCAGCCACATTTCCCAGCAGCCTCTGTATCCTGCACCTCCGAACTGTCAGCCTCCTCCTAAAGCGTACTGTGAGTACCCCGCCGTCCGGCCATTATTACATTATTATTTGCTGTCAATCAAGTTCCTTGCTCTCAAAACTATTCTTCTGTGAGTAGTTTTACTGTAGCTGTATTTATATTTAATGTGACAGAGTTTTGACAGTTGGAATGCTGTGTGCAGGCTTGACAGTTTGTGGGGGAAAAGTCAGGTCATGGAAGTGGGAGTGGTTAAAAGAGGGAGGGGGGATACTGCTCCTAAACAAAATGTGTGCTGGATTGAAGGCATGCAGCAACACACACAAGTGTCACTTACAAGTATTCAATTATAGATTAAGATGAGGCAAAATAATTTTTTCAGTATATTGTCCATTTAAGGTTCCCAGTTTTCTTCATTTACCAATATGTCAATGATCTAAAGGACATATTTATAAAGGGCATTATTTTGCTTTTTTTGGCCACCAGACTTTAACCCCAATTTTTTAAACTTTCAACTTTTCTTATAGTTATTAGAAAGGCGATTTTCATCAAAGGCGAATTAAGTAGCAAAAGTAGCACTAATAATGCTGAAAATTGGCAAAAAAGTTAATTCAGCGCAAACGATGGTAATTTAAAACTCCCTGGTGGATTTTCAAAGTAGTATCAAACTGGTTTTCACACACTGACAAATTTTCCCTTTTTTTTAAATGGGAAATGATAAAGTGTAAAACACGCAAAGGCGAATTTTCTCTTTTTTAATAAGTATGAGAAATAGTGTAAAACTCACCCAGTGAATTTTCTCTTTTTTATTAATAGGACTATTTTTTTAGTATTGCTGATTTCAGCAAACTGCAGCTAACTATCAAACCAGTTACATTATATGGAAACAACACCATAGTGCGTTTTAATTAGTCATTTATGGAACATTCCAGTAAGTTGAGTTTGCGAAAATTCTGCCGTGATACCAAGACAGCGCAATGAATATAAGGGATAATACGCTACCTACAGTGTAATATAAGGTATAACGCTACCGAGGAGTTCCCTGACCATATTAAACAGGAGGCCGTTAGGGAATTTCGAGGGGAAGCAATATCCGTATTTATTCTCTAGGAGCGTATTATTCCATATAATACATAAGGTTGAAAAAAGAAAAACCCAGCACAGACACTCCCCCCCTCCCTCCCCCCCCTCCCTGTATTAGTAATGTAGATACAAGCCCATTTTTCAACATACAAATAGTTAACTGTTGTTTCTATTTCAAACTAAAAGAAGACAATAAACATCGTCTCTCACCCGGTGCAGTTCTGGTTTGTTACACTGACTGACTGAATTACTGTGCTGATAAGGAGGACGAGCGCATTCCTGTGAATCATATTGACTCGGCCGCTCCTCCTCCTTACATCAGCCAGTAAACGCAGTCCGTCAGCACAGTAATTCAGACACTCACTAAATGACTGATTATATAGATTCTCGCATTGCACCTCCCCATAAAATGCCAGAGAGCCTTATGTATTATAAGGCGAAATTACTATCCACAAGGCCGCAGCGGTACTTTTCCACGAAAACGAGCGTTTTATAAATCGAAAATATATATAAATATGAAAATAGCGCCTCTTGTCATCTTGTCATTGTGATGTCCTATGATGCAAATGATGAAAATAGCGATCGTTTAGAAATATGCCCCATAGTTACAGTTTTATAATCCCTAAATGTTAGGTTTTTATATATCTCTATAATCACTTAGCCTAATAGCAGCCATTTTGTTCTCTGACTCCATTTTGTCTTATATTATGTCGTGTTTTGCAGATGTTTTGTTTCCAAATGTTCTGAGCTTTTGCCTCCCCATTATGTGTCAGCCTGACTCTATCTTCATATTCCAAGGTTTTAGTATGTCATCTGCAGACACGTGTCTGGCCTGCCCTTTTTCTGGCAAAGCCCTTTTTTTTTCTGGTTTGATATATTCCATGTACGAAATGAATAAAACGAGAAACTGGGTTCTACTGCACCGACGTGTTGTGTAATCCATTCCCCCAGCGGGGGATCTAAGAGCATCAGAGTCCGGCGAGGCTAGAATAGGATATTTATTCTTTCAACTGGTGTCAGTTAAGTGGGGATACAACCTACAGACAGTAAGTATGAACTTATTAACTTTAAGTTCTGTCTTGCTTGTTTTGTAACTTGTATCAGCATATTGGTATAGATTTTAAAACGTGGGTTTGGAAGGGCGGACGCATGCCCCACGTCTTACAGAAGGGTCTGCAAGTAGAATGCCTGCAGGCTGGGACCTGTGATCGAGTTCTTGAGGAGGTGCTTTCGTGGGTGGAGTGTGATATTCTGAAAGAGTTTTATTCCTGAGTGGAATGTAAAAACTGGTTGCTGGGTGTTCTAAAGAGTTAAAGAGTAAGGTAAAACTCCCGCAGGTGGCGATCTGCATTTTATTTCCCCTTGATTGATAGGATCCCTACGCGGGTGGCACTCGCAACTTGTATTGGACTACAGAATAATACTCCCGCAGGCGGCGACCTGCACATATAGTTAATGTTCTCTCCTTACCTAGGAGTTGCTTCCGGCTGTGAAGTGTAAAATACGGGAGTTAGGGATTGGGACGAAGAGTTAAGCTTAACCATTTATAGAACGACAGTGTGGTCCGGTTCATTTGAAGTTCGAATTCTGAATGTGTTTCTTTGCTAGCTAGCATTATACGGAACTTAAAGACCTTACCTTTGTATGTCTTGTGTGTTTTATGTGTAACAGTTTTTGCTGTCAAATTGTTGATTTGCTGAGCTTGCTTCTTTGCGCTTTTGTTAACCTCTTGCTTACAGGATGGAAATTTCACAGTAAAGGTGTCTGACCCAAACAGATAAGTCATTTAAAATATATTAAAGTGTTTTAATTCTAAGTTTACAGGTTTCCAATGTGTGGAAAATACTGGTACAGAAGTTCTGAAGAATTTTCATGGAGGATTAGGTGATCCGTATGGGTGGTACAATTTATGCAATCCATGGTTGTAATATATTGGGTTGGATAAGGATGTTATATTCTCATTGAGAGCTCTTTTAGTGAATTGTATTATAAATCTGATTATATTATAAGTGAGGTTAAATTTGGTTAATGCTGGTTTCACTTAGAATGTTTGGACTCGATGTTTTCTATATAAATGTATTTTCCTTCCTGGATTTTTCAAGGTAAAATTCTGTGTCTAAACCATTATCTGTGTTTACATTCTTAACAACCACGCTTCCCCCGCCTCCTTCTTTTCTTTTTGCTCGTGGGAAACGAAAGTAGATTTCTGTTTACCGAGTTTAGTGGACTTATATAATTGTATAGTGATCTTAATTGTTTTTGCATCTGCACGTGTACAGTTTAAGGAACACAGTGGTAGATTGTGTAAGAAGGTTCATGAAGGTGTTAATGGAAAGGAAGTTTCAAGAGGAAGGTGGATAGGCAAATAGAGGTAGAAAGTCTACGAAGTTTTTTTATATTATAGAGGAAGATTCAGGATCTGGTAGAGTTTCTGGTGGTTTTCAAAGAGAGTTATCAGAATGATCAGCTTAAAATAGTAGATATGTTATTTGTATAATTAGATCATTAGTGAGACCCGTTATATTCATATAGCTAATAGGATGGTTAATACAGTCACAGATAGATATCCCTATGATGGCAGTTGTAATGGATTTTCCCTTGCTGTGGTACAGCTCATGGACAAAATGTTTGTAATCCTATTTGTGTTCTTCATATACAAGGTAAGCACTTAATTTTTTTTAATGGGACTGTGTGCTTCCTTATATTAATGTCCCTCAGCTGATTGCAAGCCTTTTGGTAGAGATTTTGGGGTCTCTTGGCAGAGACTAAGCATATAATATTTGTCACTAATAGGTAGTGGTGCCTATGGTTATTGTTCTTATTTTTCCTTTGAATTATTACCAGATTACCCATTAACTTATAATATAGGAATTATTAAGTAAATTGTGTACTTAATTTCTTTAGTGGCATAACTTGTTGGAATAAAAGTTGATGTACGGATTATTTTTTTTAATGCCCCTAACCCCTTTCACAAATAATAATTAATAGTATTCTGCCAATGGTTTGTACCTTTGTAAAGCAATGAGTAATTATAAAGACTATCTTCCTAGTTTATAACCCCTATTTAGCCCGCTCATAATACAGATAGTTTCTATAATTTCGGATATTAAGCCCTTATTAGCATTCTGCCAATACCCAAGGTAATCCAGTTGTTGCTTTTAGGATATGCCTTTTTTCTGCATGTCGGCTGGTGCTACGGCTCAGTTTTTTGTATTCATTTTTTGAAGAGTCCCATTTCATGTGGTCACTGTTTGAAATGAGACTAGGTGGACTTGCCTTGACAGACTCTATGGCTCTCTTGTGAAGTGTTTAAAATAATAATGGGTTCAGCACATGGTTCTAGGATTAATGAAATTATTGAAATATGCTAATTGTCATATATTAATGATGGTTTATGTGTTAGCCAGAGGCATGGAGGTATGTAAAATTGTTTCTCTCTCTCCTCAATTGTGTTGCATCAAAAGCTTCAAGAAAATACATATTGCAAAGACCAGTTCAATATCTTGGTTGTAAATATCTAAAGGTGAATATCTGGTCAGCCCCGCCAGAGATAAAACATTTTTGCGTTTCAAACACCCTGTAATAAAGCTGAATTGGTCAGCTTCATGAACTTTTACCAACAATGAATCCCAGCCAGCTCCCTGGGACCAAATGCTCCAAAATGCACAATTAAAGACAGTCCAAACATCATTCTATGGACAACGAAAGACAAAGAATGTTTAAATAATTGTAAAACATTTATATCTGCCCCTGCTCTGATCTTTTTGAATTATGATAAATCTTTTCATTTGTATTATAAGAGAACATTGTAGGGGGGCGGAGTTTGCTGAGTATGTGAGCAGTCGCACATCGCTGAGTCTCCCGCTCTACGGCCTGTTAACAGCAATCCTAAAGCTACCATAGGAAGGCGAAAAGATCCCAAAAAGCACCTACCGCCTCACTCAACACCCCCACATCCACATATGTCAGCCAAAAAACAGACAGGGGCGAAATCTGACCTAACGAATTTTTCCCCCAACTACCACCTCGAGGCTCTCAGATGTCGCCGCCTGAGAGAGGACCCCGGAGACACGGCCCTCTGCCAAAAAAAGGATTTGGAAGCCCTGCAATTCAGTATTGAAAACTAATCCCACTCACAACCCAAATATATCCGGGAAGTAAGAGTCGAGATCGCCTCTTTGGCGAAGAGTTGCAGCTCTCGAGACCTCCTCTGACCAGTCGCTACCATTGCCAACAGGTGGAAACCGAATTGGCAGAAATACGCAGAGACATATACCTTAATAGAGACCAACAAGAGGACTTTGGAAATAGAAACCACAGAGGTAACTCAAATCCGCGGAGTCCCGGAGGAAACTACGGATCTAGAACCATACCTCACACGGCTATTCACACCACATCTTACCAAAGATGGATCTCCATATGGATAGAGCACACAAGCTCTTAGGCCCGCACCTAAAAAGATGAACCGCCTCGAGATTTAATATGTAAACCACACTACTTTAAAAACCAGGAGGCAATTGGTCGGCAATCCGTAGTGTGAACCAACTCACCTTCGAGGCAACCACCATAAAAACTTTTAAATGACCTCTCCACTGTTACATTGATGAAAAACGGGAATGAGGCCGCTCACGGAAACACTAACCAGAATAAAGTCAAAAATCGCTGGGGATACCCGTTCAAACTATGGTGAACCACAACGGACGGCTAACATCAATCACCCTCTCCGGAGGAGGGTGAGGCCTTCCTAACTAGATTAGGCCTACGAAATGGTGAGCCCCCCGCAGACCCAAAAAGCCCTTCCAGACTCCAACCACCTACTACGATATGGTCGCAGGTCGCAGCTAAGCCACAAAGGAGAATACCAGAGCGGACTCAACCCGGCATGAACCTCTCTTCTTGACTTTCCTGTATAGCCTGATGAGATCAATATATAAACTGTATAACACCATAAATTGCCCCAGGCATTACCTTAACTATAACACCCGCGATTGAGATCCACTAAACCCCCAAATGCCCTATACAATAACAAAAAGGGAACCTCCAAACCTAAAGTCATCGAAAGCTTTATGATTCCACTATCCTAGGCCTCATCTACTACACTTCCTCAGATAAAGACAGAACACGGTCAAACACATATGAGACTGCCGGGAACACTCCAAATAAAACACCCCATAATACAAGCCACATATTCCTACTACAATATAAGGAGTTCTACCTGAACAACCTCGAGCAGCAGTACAGAGATGTACAACCAAAGGTTAATGCCCAAACGATTCCAGAAGACACAAGCTCAACCAGAAACCGCAATCACCTTTGACCCTATGATCTGATATCACTCCGGACCTCATCCTTCTCTCTTATACCCACACACAGATACACGCTCTACGACTATATAGAACCTAAGATTTCTCCCTGATGGACCCTCTGACCTCAGGAAAAGATGTAAAACCAAGGGTAAAAAACTCATGTGACATATAGAACACTGTAACTCAAGTATATTATTGCCTCAATAATATGTCTCTACCCAGGTCCTTTATCTCTCTGTAAAGAAAATATATACCCTAACGAATGTAATTATCTAGAATAAGCTAAATTATATGCTACAGGTGTGTGTGTTTTTTTTTTTTTTTTTTTTTTTTTTTTTATTGTTACTATAGTGTTGGACCGATGCCCATCGCGCACAATCTAAACAACACTCACTCATTAGATCTGATAGAGATAGCCAAACCACCATTATCATAGAGCCAATAATAAACCGAAGACTGGGCGCGAGGGCTGAAAGTCTAAATAATGCTTTATGATATACAATGCTGGAATAACGATATGCATTTAAAAATGATACACTATATAACCTTCGGTGTACTTCTGAATGTATGACTACCTGATAGACCTCTGACCCCAGGAAAAGATGTAAAAACAAAGTAAATTATTTGATATATAGAGCACTGTAGCTCACCTTAAACCCAAGCATCCTATTGACTCAATAATATGATTCCACCCAAGTCCTTGCTTCTATGTACAGAAAACATATACCCTAACGAATGCAATTCTCCAAAATAGGCTAAATATAAGCTAAAAAGGTGTTTTCTCTTTGTTTTGTTTTTTTGGTTTTTTTGTGTGTTTTTTGTTTTATATATATTGATACTAAAGTGTTGGACCGATGCCCATCGCGCACAATCTAAACAACACTCATTCATTAGATCTAATAGAGATATCCAACCACCATCTTCATAGAAGCCATAATATAAAACCGAAGATCGGCGCGGAGGTTGAAAGTCCAAAATAAGGTCTTATGATATACATACTGGAACAGCGATCTGCATTTAAAAATGATTATCTAAATGACTTTCGGTATACTTTGAATGTATAACTACCTATAGACCTTTGACCTCAGGAAAAGATGTAAAACCAAATAATTTTTTTTTTTTCTTCTCTCTTCACACATATATAGGAAATATGGAAACTTCTCCAAACGACCCTAATACACTACAACTACGTAATCCCCTCCCTTGAGGCCTAACTATACTATACCGGCAGTACACTATATTAAACTATTTATTGCCAAGCTCTATCCTATCCTCATGAACGACACCCATTAGCTTTTTATAAGAGTCGGGAGACGGTAGATTAAAGCCCCACACTCTATACCCTGTTATCCAAAGAACTAAACCCCTCCCCCCCAAAGGGGTTGATTGTACCATCTCCTCCCGTATATAATCTGCTTTTGTGAGAACAATTGACATTGTTCTCCCCCGACCACTGTCGAAATATGACATGGCATTTCTGGCCTATATCAGGCAATGTAAATAGTTATCTTGTTAATTTTGTTTTATAATCTTCCCAACGGCGAAACAACTAAGACCCATCTAGGATTGTCTCAAATGTACTTTTTCATTGGTTTCCTTTTGATTGTTTTATAGGTGGGTTTCAGCTGTGGTCCACCGGCTCCCTCCAGCATGCAACACCTACCCAAAGATAAAGGTAACCAAGCCTAACCCACATCACAATCAACCTGTAAGATATTATTTCACTATCATAAGAAGTTCTGCTGTCCTGCCCCACCATGACCGATGAAATAACACTGATCTCCCACAATGTTAGAGGTCTAAACGCACCTCAAAAACGTAAAATGACCCTACAATATTACAAAAAGAACACCCAGATACTTTCTCTTTCTTCAAGAAACCCACTTCAAAAAAAACAAAGGACCTAAATACTGGGGACCCCACTATACTCAAACCTATTTTGCATCTTCGAATCTGGGAGGCCGGGGTGGTAATTCTTATCAAGAAACAGATGGGTTTACGGAGGAATCGGCCTTCTGAGACCCCCAGGGCCGATTCATTATTCCAATGGTTGTATACAAAAATCAAGGTCTCACTGTAAATGTCTATGGCCCTAATGAACACACAAAAACAATTCCTCAAATCTCTCACGGCGAAAGCAGTACGCACACTACAGGTAATATCATTATGGGAGGCGACTTTAATACCACAATCCACCACACCTTAGATAGATCCTCCGCGCAAAAAATATTAAAACACAACTCCCCCATTAAAGCAATATCCTCCTCTTGAAAAACAACAATGTTGTGGATATATGGCGATTATCTAATCCACAAAAGGAATTCACATTTTACTCCCATGTTCATAAGATTTTTACAAGAATTGATTATATCCTTATAGCCCCTCGCTTTTATCTGCTGTAAACAAATCAATTATCAGAAATCTCGTGGTCTGATCACGCATATGTCCTAATATCTCTGAAGAACCTGATACACACGACCCCCCACCATATGGCGCCTCAACGATCACATTAACTCTTCATGGCCCCCTATCAGATGAACTTAAAAAAACAATCGATCTATACTTCCAAGAAAATAAACACCCAGATATCACCTCAGCCACCCTATGGACCGCTCACAAAGCAGTAAATAGAGGCAAATGGCAGGAGTCATGAAAGCGGAAGATATGTGAATAAATAGTTGAGCTAACTCTGTTGAAGATGGTAGTTTAGGGAGGGGTACAAAATGGGCCATTTTGCTGAAGCGGTCTACAGTCCCCATATAAACCGTGTTTCTCTTGGAAGGCGGAAGTTCCACAATAAAGTCCATGGATAGAGGGGTCCAAGGTCTGACGGAATGGAGGGGTTGAAGAAGACCACAGGGGAGGGTTCTAGAGATTTGGATTGAGCAGCAGCTAGTACACACTTGAATAAGTCTTTAATATCTTTTCTCATTTTGGGCCACCAAAGGGAACGGGCAATAATATTAAACGTTTTGTTACAAACCGGGATGCCCAGCTTGCTTGGAACAGTGAGTATGCAGAAGGATAGTTTTCCGAAGAGAAACAGGAACAAAGCTCTTGCCGAAGGTGTGTCGGACGGAGCAGAATCTTGTGCGGCTTGGATCTTGGAACAAAGTCAGGGGGATATAGAGGCCGATTTTAGTGGTTGGGATAACAGAGCCCTTATCTTGATTAGTACAGGTCGAAGCAACAAATGATCTGGAAAGGGCATCAGCTTTTTGTTTTTTGGAACCAGGTTGGTAAGTGATAACAAAGTTGAATCGGGAAAAGAATAAAACCACCGTGCTTGACGGGGATTTAACCTTTTGAGATTCTGGATGTATCAAGGTTCTTATGGTCGGTAAGGATGGTGATAGGTACGAGGTGCCTTCTATAGATGACGCCACTCCTCGAGGCCAGTTTGATAGCAAGAAGTTCCTATTCCCAACGTCATAATTCCGTTCGTTGGGTAGAAACTTCTTGGAAAAATATGCACACGATGGAGTTTCCTTTTGGTGCCCTGCCTCTGGGAAAGGACGGCTCCAGCGCCCAAGCTTATGCTCAACTTCGATGTAGAAGGGAAGACTAGATCTGGATGTACTAGAACTGGTGCAACAGCAAAGGCTTCCTTGAGTCGTTTGAAGGCTCAGGCTGCAGGGGTCCATGAATGAGGCTTACCACCTTTACTGATAGGGCTAATATTGGAGAAATTATAGACGAGAACCCTTGAATGAATTGTCTGTAGTAATTGGCAAACCCAATGAACCTTTGAATAGCTTTGGTTCCCATAGGAAGAGACCAATCTTGGACGGCTGAAACTTTAACAGGATCCATCTGGAACCCTTGCGCAGATACGATGTAGCCTAGGAAGGGTACTGTGAACACTCAAACAGACATTTTTCCAATTTGGCATATAGGCTATTCTCTCTCAGACGTAGTAACACCTGTTTCATGGAGGCGGTGTGAGGGCATCATGAGAAAAGATTAAAATGTCATCTAGATATACTACTACAGAGATTCCCAACATATCCCGGAAGATGTCATTTACAAATTCTTGGAACAACCGCTGGAGCATTACAAAGGCCAAAGGCATACGAGATACTCGTAGTGACCGTCCCTGGTGTTAAAGCGGTCTTCCACTCGTCACCTTTGCGTATACGGATCAAATTGTATGCCCCCCGTAAATCCAGTTTGGTAAATATTTTAGCTCCTTTTATCTGGTCAAACAGTTCAGAGATGAGAGGAGCGGGTACCGTTCTTATTGTGATTTTATTTAATCCACGGTGTCGATGCAGGGTCGTAACCCCCCGTCTTTTTTTCAACAAAAAAGAACCCGCTCCAGCAGGGGAAGTGGAAGGGTCGTATGAACCCCCTAGACAAATGTTCAGTAATGTACTCCTTCATGGCTAGAGTTTCTGAGGAGACAGTGGGTATGTGCGTCCCCGAGGAGCATAGTACCAGAAGAAGATCGATGGGGCAATCGTAGGAACGGTGCGGTGGTAGCTTCTCAGCTCGCTTTTTACAAACAATCAGAAAAATCATGATAACACTCAGGGAGGTTTTCTCTCAGATTTATTTTCACAGTAATGGTAGTGCAATGAGTAAAGCAATTTTTGAAACAGAAGGGGCTCCAAGACTTGAGTTCATTGTGAGACCATCAATAACGGGGTTGTTAATCTGAGCCATGGGAGTCCAGAATTAGGGGAGCAGAAGGGCTTTGGATGACAAGAAAAGATACGTTCCTGGGAAATATACCATGCGGAATAGGACTTCGTAGGTAGATTTGGAGATGAATTCTGAAGCCAACGGATTATTGTCAATAGCCAGAACTCGAAGAGGTTGCTGCAATGAAGGAGAGGAAGCCCCAATTGTGCTGCATAGGTAGAGTCAATGAAATTTCCAGCGGCACCAGAATCGACAAAGGCCTGGAGGAAAAGGTTTTACCATTACAAGTGATAGTAGCTGGCAGAAAGAGTTTAAATGGTTCAAATTTGGCAGGAGACTTAACATTACCTAGAAGGAGCTCCTCCTTAACTTCTAGGTCCCTGAAGTTTCCCGACTTCTGGGGACAATTTTTTACAAAGTGTCCTTGCCCAGCACAATAGAGACAAAGTCCATTGGTACGTTCTGCGTGACTTTTCCTCGGGGGATAGATGAGTGCCGCCAATTTGCATCGGCTCTTCACCTGAAGAAATGGGGGGGGGTGGGCTTCTGAAATTGTATCTGACAGAGGTTCTCAATTTGTTTCCAAATTCTGGAGAGCACTTTGTAAGTCCATGAACATCAAGTTACAGTTCTCCTCGGCTTACCACCCACAGTCCAACGGGGCTACTGAACGCACTAACCAGTCTTTGGAACAATATCTTCGTTGTTACATTTCCTATACCCAGGATGATTGGGCTGACCTTCTGCCTTGGGCTGAGTTTGCCCATAACAATTCACCTCATACTTCTACTGGGAAATCTCCTTTTTTGTGTGTCTTTGGGACAAATCCTAGATGTTTTCCGCAAGATTTTCTTTTCACACAAGTACCTGCTGCCAATGACTCTGCAGCCCAGATGACCGCTATCTGGCATGCTACGGAAATCAGCCTTCAGAAATCTGCTTTGGTGCAAAAGACTGCAGCAGATAGGAGACGTAGAGAACCCCCAGCGTATTCTGTTGGAGATAAAGTGTGGCTCTCCTCTGCTCATATTAACCTACGGGTTCCTTCCTCCAAACTGGGACCCAAATTTATTGGTCCTTTTTCTATCCTGGAATTAATCGGTCCAGTGGCTGTTCGCCTTCAACTTCCTTCCAGCATGCGGATTCCTAACGTGTTTCATATTTCCCTCATCAAACCAGTATGTTCTAATCAGTATTCCACATCCTTACTACCTCCCGTTCCGATTTCCGTTGATGGTCAGCAGGAGTTTGAGGTCGAGAAGATCTTGGACTCTAGATTCTGGAGGAGGTCTCTGCAGTATTTGGTCCACTGGAAAGGTTTTGGTCCGGAAGAAAGAGCTTGGATTAAACACTCTGATTTGCACGCTCCTCGTCTAGTTAAAGCTTTCCACAGGAGTTTTCCAGGGAAACCTGGCCCGTTGGGTCCTGTGGCCCCCCGTAAGGGGGGGGGTACTGTCACGAACTTACCTGCCGCTCCGGTCCCGCGCCGCACTGCACTTCCGGGTGGGCGGCGTCGACGTCATGACGTCACGCCGCCGACACGCCGGGCGGCGCGAAAGTTTAAAAGCCGGTGTCCTCCTGGACCCGGTGCCCGATTGTAGCATCCTGCTACCTCCCTGGCTCCTGTACTTACCTGCCTTGGATCCTGCTCCTTATACTTACCTTGCCTGCATCCAATACTTACCTTGCCTGTATCCAGTACCTATCTTACCTGTTTCAGTGTCTCACCTTGCCTGCATCCAGTTACTTACCTAGCCAGCATTCAGCCTACAGTTCCCAGCAGCACCTTTGGACCAGCCTACAGTTCCCAACAGCACCATTGTTCCAGCATACAACCTTCAGTTCTCAGCAGCACCTTTGGTCCAGCCTACAGTTCCCAGCAGCACCTTTGGTCCAGCCTACAGTACCCAGCCGAACCTTGTTCCAGTATCCAGCCTACATTTCCCAGCAGCCTCTGTATCCTGCACCTTCCGAACTGTCAGCCTCCTCCTAAAAGCGTACTGTGAGTACCCGGCCGTCCGGCCATTTATTACATTATATTTCAGCTGTCAATCAAGTTCCTTGCTCTCAAAAACTATTCTTCTGTGAGTAGTTTTACTGTAGCTGTATTTATATTTAATGTGACAGAGTTTTGACAGTTGGAATGCTGTGTGCAGGCTTGACAGTTTGTGGGGGAAAAGTCAGGTCAGATGGAAGTGGGAGTGGTTAAAAGAGGGAGGGGGGATACTGCTCCTAAACAAAATGTGTGCTGGATTGAAGGCATGCAGCAACACACACAAGTGCTACTTACAAGTATTCAATTATAGATTAAGATGAGGCAAAATAATTTTTTCAGTATAGTGTCCATTTAAGGTTCCCAGTTTTCTTCATTTACCAATATGTCAATGGAAGTCTAAAGGACATATTTATAAAGGGGCATTATTTTTGCTTTTTTTGGCCACCAGACTTTACCCCAATTTTTTAAACTTTCAACTTTTCTTATAGTTATTAGAAAGGCGAATTTTCATCAAAGGCGAAAATTAAGTAGCAAAAAGTAGCACTAATAATGCTGAAAATATGGCAAAAAAGTTAAATTCAGCGCAAACGATGGTAAATAGTTAAAACTCCCTGGTGGATTTTCAAAGTAGTATCAAACTGGTTTATACACACTGACAAATTTTCCCTTTTTTTTAAATGGGAAATGATAAAGTGTAAAACACGCAAAGGCGAATTTTCTCTTTTTTAGTAATAGGATATGAGAAATAGTGTAAAACTCACCCAGGTGAATTTTCTCTTTTTTATTAATAGGACTATTTTTTTAGTATTGCTGATTTTCAGCAAACTGCAGCTAACTATCAAACCAGTTACATTAATATGGAAACATACCATAGTGCTGTTTAAGATATAGTCATGTTAATGGAACATTCCAGTAAGTTGATGTTTGGCGAAAATTCTGCCGTGATACCAGACAGCGCAATGAATATAAGGGATAATACGCTACCTACAGTGTAATATAAGGATATTACGCTACCGAGGAGTTCCCTGACCATATTAAAACAGGAGGCCGTTAGGGAATTTCGAGGGGAAGCAATATCCGTATATTATTCTCTAGGTAGCGTATTATTCCATATAATACATAAGGTTGAAAAAAGAAAAACCCAGCACAGACACTCCCCCCCTCCCTCTCTCCCCCTCCCTGTATTAGTAATGTAGATAACAAGCCCATTTTTCTACATACAAATAGTTAACTGTTGTTTCTATTTCAAACTAAAAGAAGACAATAAACATCGTCTCTCACCCGGTGCAGTTCTGGTTTGTTACACTGACTGACTGAATTACTGTGCTGATAAGGAGGAGCGAGCGCATTCCTGTGAATCATAATTGACTCGGCCGCTCGCTCCTCCTTATCAGCACAGTAACTCAGTCCGTCAGCACAGTAATTCAGACATCACTAAATGACTGATTATATAGATTCTCGCCATTGCACCTCCCCATTAAAATGCCAGAGCCTTATGTATTATAAGGCGAAATTACTATCACACAAGGCCGCAGCGGTACTTTTCCACGAAAACGAGCGTTTTATAAATACGAAAATATATATAAATATGAAAATAGCGCTCTTGTCATCTTGTCATTGTGATGTCCTATGATAGCAAAATGATGAAAATAGCGATCGTTTAGAAATATGCCCCATAGTTACAGTTTTATAATCCCTAAATGTTAGGTTTTTATATATTCTCTATAATCACTTAGCCTAATAGCAGCCATTTTGTTCTCTGACTCCATTTTGTCTTATATTATTGTCGTGTTATTGCAGATGTTTTGTTTCCAAATGTTCTGAGCTTTTGCCTCCCACATTATGTGTCAGCCTGACTCTATCTTCATATTCCAAGGTTTTAGTATGTCATCTGCAGACACTGTGTCTGGCCTGCCCTTTTTCTGGCAAAGCCCTTTTTTTTTCTGGTTTGATATATTCCAATGTACGAAATGAATAAACCGAGAAACTGGGTTCTACTGCACCGAACGTGTTGTGTAATCCATTCCCCCAGCGGGGGATCTAAGCAGGCATCAGAGTCCGGCGAGGCTAGAATAGGATATTTATTCTTTCAACTGGTGTCAGTTAAGTGGGGATACAACCTACAGGACAGTAAGTATTGAACTTATTAACTTTAAGTTCTGTCTTGCTTGTTTTGTAACTTGTATCAGCATATTGGTATAGATTTTAAAACGTGGGTTTGGAAGGGCGGACGCATGCCCCACGTCTTACAGAAGGGGTCTGCAAGTAGAATGCCTGCAGGCTGGGACCTGTGATCGAGTTCTCTTGAGGAAGTTGCTTCGTGGGTGGAGTGTGATATTCTGAAAGAGTTTTATTCCCTGAGTGGAATGTAAAAACTTGGTGCTGGGTGTTCTAAAGAGTTAAAGAGTAAGGTAGACTCCCGCAGGTGGCGATCTGCATTATATTTCCCCTTGATTGATAGGATCCCTACGCGGGTGGCACTCGCAACTTGTAGTTGGACTACGAGATAATACTCCCGCAGGCGGCGACCTGCACATATAGTTAATGTTCTCTCCTTACCTAGGAGTTGCTTCCGGCGTGAAGTGTAAAATACGGGAGTTAGGGATTGGGGACGGAAAGAGTTAAGCTTAACCATTTATAGAACGGACAGTGTGGTCCGGTTCATTTGAAGTTCGAACTTCTGAGATGTGTTTCTTTGCTAGCTAGCATTATACGGAACATTAAGAGACCTTACCTTTGTATGTCTTGTGTGTTTTATGTGTAACAGTTTTGTCTGTCAAATTTGTTGATTTGCTGAGCTTGCTTGCTTTGCGCTTATTGTTAACCTTCTTGCTTACAGGATGGAAAGTTTCACAGTAAAGGTGTCTGACCCAAACATGATAAGTCATTTAAAATATATTAAAGTGTTTTAATTCTAAGTTTACAGGTTTCCAATGTGTGGAAAAATACTGGTACAGAAGTTCTGAAGAATTTTCATGGAGGATTAGGTGATCCGTATTGGTGGTACAATTTATGGCAATCCATGGTTTGATAATATATTGGGTTGGATAAAGGATGTATATTCTCATTGAGAGCTCTTTTAGTGAATTGTATTATAAATCTGATTATATTAATAAGTGAGGTTAAATTTGGTTAATGCTGGTTTCACTTAGAATGTTTGGACTCGATGTTTTCTATTATAAATGTATTTTCCTTCCTGGATTTTTCAAGGTAAAATTCTGTGTCTAACCATTATCTGTGTTTACATTCTTAACACCACGCTTCCCCCGCCTCCTTCTTTTCTTTTTGCTCGTGGGAAACGAAAGTAGATTTCATGTGTTACCGAGTTTAGTGGGACTTATATAATTGTATAGTGATCTTAATTGTTTTGCATCTGCACGTGTACAGTTTAAGGAACACAGTGGTAGATTGTGTAAGAAGGTTCATGAAGGTGTTAATGGAAGAGGAAGGTTATCAAGAGGAAGGTGGATAGGCAAATAGAGGTAGAAATGTCTACGGAAGTTTTTTTATATTATAGAGGAAGATTCAGGATCTGGTAGAGTTTCTGGTGGTTTTCAAAGAGGAGTTATCAGAATGATCAGCTTAATAATAGTAGATATGTTATTTGTTATAAATTAGATCATTAGTGAGACCCGTTATATTCATATAGCTAAGTAGGATGGTTAATACAGTCACAGATAGATATCCCCTATGATGGCAGTTGTAATGGATTTTCCCTTGCTGTGGTACAGCTCATGGACAAAATGTGTAATCCTATTTGTGTTCTTCATATACAAGGTAAGCACTTTAATTTTTTTTAATGGGACTGTGTGCTTCCTTATATTAATTGTCCCTCAGCTGATTGCAAGCCTTTTGTAGAGATTTATTGGGGTCTCTTGGCAGAGACTAAGCATATAAAATATTTGTCACTAATAGGGATGATGGCCTATTGTTATTGTCTTATTTTTCCTTTGAATTATTACCAGATTACCCCATTAACTTGATAATATAGGAATTAGTAAGTAAATTGTGTATCTTAATTTTCTTTAGTGGCATAACTTGTTGGAAGTAAAAGTTGATGTACGGATTATTTTTTTTAATGCCCCTAACCCCCTTTCACAAGATATAATTAATAGTATTCTGCCAATGGTTTGTACCTTTGTAAAGCAATGAGTAATTATAAAGACTATCTTCCTAGTTTATACCCCTATTATAGCCCGCTCATAATACAGATAGTTCCTATAATTTCGGATATTTAAGCCCTTATTAGCATTTCTGCCAATACCCAATGTAATACAGTTGTTGCTTTTAGGATATGCCTTTTTTCTGCATGTCGGCTGGTGCTACGGCTCAGTTTTTTTGTATTCATTTTTTGAAGAGTCCCATTTCATGTGTCACTGTTTGAAATAGAGACTAGGTGGACTTGCCAGTGACAGACTCTATGGCTCTCTGTGAAGTGTTAAAATAATAATGGGTTCAGCCACATGGTTCTAGGATTAATGAAATTATTGAAATATGCTAATTGTCAAATATATTAATGATGGTTATTGTGTAGCCAGAGCATGGAGGTATGTAAAATTGTTTCTCTCTCTCCTCAATTGTGTTGCATCAAAAGCTTCAAGAAAATACAATATTGCAAAGACTCAGTTCAATATCTTGGTTGTATAATATCTAAAGGTGAATATCTGGTCAGCCCCGCCAGAGATAAAGACATTTTTGCGTTTCAAACACCCTGTAATAAAGCTGAATTGGTCAGCTTCATGAACTTTTACCAACAATGAATCCCAGCCAGCTCCCACTGGGACCAAATGCTCCAAAATGCACAATTAAAGACAGTCCAAACATCATTCTATGGACAACGAAAATGACAAAGAATGTTTAAATAATTGTAATAACATTTATATCTGCCCCTGCTCTGATCTTTTTGAATTATGATAAATCTTTTCATTTGTATTATAAGAGAACATTGTAGGGGGGCGGAGTTTGCTGAGTATGTGAGCAGTCGCACATCGCTGAGTCTCCCGCTCTACGGCCTGTTAACAGCAATCCTAAAGCTACCATAGGAAGGCGAAAAGATCCCAAAAAGCACCTACCGCCTCACTCAACACCCCCACATCACAATATGTCAGCCAGAAAACAGACAGGGGCGAAATCTGACCTAACGGAATTTTTCCCGCCAACTACCCCTCGAGGCTCTCAAGATGTCGCCGCCTGGAGAGAGGACCCCGGAGACACGGCCCTCTGCACTAAAAAGGATTTGGAAGCCCTGCAATTCAGTATTGAAAAACTAATCCAATCCTCACAAACCCAAATAATCCGGGAAGTAAAGTCGGAGATCGCCTCCTTGGGCGAGAGAGTTGCAGCTCTCGAGACCTCCTCTGACCAGGTCGCTACCTATTGCCAACAGGTGGAAACCGAATTGGCAGAAATACGCAGAGACATATACCTTATAAGAGACCAACAAGAGGACTTTGGAAATAGAAACCACAGAGGTAACATCAGAATCCGCGGAGTCCCGGAGGAAACTACGGATCTAGAACCATACCTCACACGGCTATTTCACCACATCTTACCAAAGATGGATCTCCATATGGATAGAGCACACAGAGCTCTTAGGCCCGCACCTAAAAAAGATGAACCGCCTCGAGATTTAATATGTAAACCACACTACTTTAAAACCAAGGAGGCAATTATGTCGGCAATCCGTAGTGTGAACCAACTCACCTTCGAGGCAACCACCATAAAACTTTTAAATGACCTCTCCACTGTTACATTGATGAGAAAACGGGATATGAGGCCGATCACGGAAACACTAACCAGGAATAAAGTCAAATATCGCTGGGGATACCCGTTCAAACTATCGGTGAACCACAACGGACGGCTAACATCAATCACCTCTCCGGAGGAGGGTGAGGCCTTCCTAACTAGATTAGGCCTACGAAATGGTGAGCCCCCCGCAGACCCAAAAAGCCCTTCCAGACTCCAACCACCTACTACGATATGGTCGCAGGTCGCAGCTAAGCCACAAAGGAGAATACCAGAGCGGACTCAACCCGGCATGAACCTCTCTTCTTGACTTTCCTGTATAGCCTGATGAGATCAATATATAAAACTGTATAACACCATAAATTGCCCCAGGCAGTACCTTAACTATAACACCCGCGATTGAGATCCACTAAACCCCCAAATGCCCTATACAATAACAAAATAGGGAACCTCCAAACCTAAAGTCATCGAAAGCTTTATGATTCCACTATCCTAGGCCTCATCTACTACACTTCCTCAGATAAAGACAGAACACGGTCAAACACATATGAGACTGCCGGGAACAGCTCCAAATAAAACACCCCATAATACAAGCCACAGTATATTCCTACTACAATATAAGGAGTTCTACCTGACGAACCTCGAGCAGCAGTACAAGATGTACAACCAAAGGTTAATGCCCAAACGATTTCCAGAAAGACACAGCTCAACCAGAAACCGCAATCACCTTTGACCCTATGATCTGATATCACTCCGGACCTCATCCTTCTCTCTTATACCCCACACAGAGATACAACGCTCTGTACGACTATATGATAACCTAAGGAGTTCTACCTGATGGACCTCTGACCTCAGGAAAAGATGTAAAACCAAGGGTAAAAACTCATGTGACATATAGAACACTGTAACTCAAGTATATTATTGCCTCAATAATATGTCTCTACCCAGGTCCTTTATCTCTCTGTAAAGAAAATATATACCCTAACGAATGTAATTATCTAGAATAAGCTAAATTATATGCTACAGGTGTGTGTTTTTTTTTTTTTTTTTTTTTTTTTTTTTATTGTTACTATAGGTGTTGGACCGATGCCCATCGCGCACAATCTAAACAACACTCACTCATTAGATCTGATAGAGATAGCCAAACCACCATTATCATAGGAGCCAATAATATAAACCGAAGACTGGGCGCGGAGGGCTGAAAGTCTAAAATAATGCTTTATGATATACAATGCTGGAATAACGATATGCATTTAAAATGATTACACTATATAACCTTCGGTGTACTTCTGAATGTATGACTACCTGATAGACCTCTGACCCCAGGAAAAGATGTAAAAACAAAGGTAAAAATTATGTGATATATAGAGCACTGTAGCTCACCTTAAACCCAAGCATACTATTGACTCAATAATATGATTCCACCCAAGTCCTTTGCTTCTATGTACAGAAAACATATACCCTAACGAATGCAATTCTCCAAAATAGGCTAAATATAAGCTAAAAAGGTGTTTTCTCTTTGTTTTGTTTTTTTGGTTTTTTTGTGTGTTTTTTGTTTTATATATATATTGATACTATAAGTGTTGGACCGATGCCCATCGCGCACAATCTAAACAACACTCATTCATTAGATCTAATAGAGATATCCAAACCACCATCTTCATAGAAGCCAATAATATAAACCGAAGATCGGGCGCGGAGGGTTGAAAGTCCAAAATAAGGTCTTATGATATACAATGCTGGAACAGCGATCTGCATTTAAAATGATTATACTATATGATCTTCGGTATACTTTTGAATGTATAACTACCTGATAGACCTTTGACCTCAGGAAAAGATGTAAAACCAAATAATTTTTTTTTTCTTTCTCTCCTTCACACATATATAGGAAATATAGGAAACTTCTCCAAACGACCCTAATAACACTACAACTACGTAATCCCCTCCCTTGAGGCCTAACTATACTATACCGGCAGTACACTATATTAAACTATTTATTGCCAAGCTCTATCCTATCCTCATGAACGGACACCCATTAGCTTGTTATAAGAGTCGGGAGACGGTAGATTAAAGACCCACACTCTATACCCATGTTATCCAAAGAACTAAACCCCTCCCCCCCAAGAGGGGTTGATTGTACCATCTCCTCCCGTATATAATCTGCTTTTGTGAGAACAATTGACATTGTTCTCCCCCGACCACTGTCGAAATATGACAGTGGCATTTCTGGCCTATATACAGGCAATGTAAATAGTTATCTTGTTAATTTTGTTTATTATAATCTTCCCAACGGCGAAACAACTAAGACCCATCTAGGATTGTCTCAAATGTACTTTTTCATTGGTTTCCTTTTGATGTTTTATAGGTGGGTTTCAGCTGTGGTCCACCGGCTCCCTCCAGCATGCAACACCTACACAAAGATAAAGGTAACCAAGCCTAACCCACATCACAATCAACCTGTAAGATATTATTTCACTATCATAAGAAGTTCTGCTGTCCTGCCCCACCATGACCGATGAAATAACACTGATCTCCCACAATGTTAAGGGTCTAAACGCACCTCAAAAACGTAAAATGACCCTACAATATTACAAAAAGAAACACCCAGATATCCTATTTCTTCAAGAAACCCACTTCAAAAAAAACAAAGGACCTAAATACTGGGGACCCCACTATACTCAAACCTATTTTGCATCTTCAGAATCTGGGAGGGCCGGGGTGGTAATTCTTATCAAGAAACAGATAGGGTTTACGGAGGAATCGGCCTTCTGAGACCCCCAGGGCCGATTCATTATTCTCAATGGTTGTATACAAAAATCAAAGGTCTCACTGATAAATGTCTATGGCCCTAATGAAACACAAAAACAATTCCTCAAATCTCTCACGGCGAAAGCAGTACAGCACACTACAGGTAATATCATTATGGGAGGCGACTTTAATACCACAATCCACCACACCTTAGATAGATCCTCCGCGCAAAAAATATTAAAACACAACTCCCCCAGTAAAGCAATATCCTCCTTCTTGAAAAACAACAATGTTGTGGATATATGGCGATTATCTAATCCACAAAAAAGGAATTCACATTTTACTCCCATGTTCATAAGATTTTTACAAGAATTGATTATATCCTTATAGCCCCTCAGCTTTTATCTGCTGTAAACAAATCATATATATCAGAAATCTCGTGGTCTGATCACGCATATGTCCTAATATCTCTGAAGAACCTGATACAACACAGACCCCCCCGATATGGCGCCTCAACGAATCATTAACTCTTCATGGCCCCCTATCAGATGAACTTAAAAAAACAATCGATCTATACTTCCAAGAAAATAAACACCCAGATATCACCTCAGCCACCCTATGGACCGCTCACAAAGCAGTATAGAGGCAAATGCATACAACTAGCTGCTAAATATAAAAGACAAAAGAAAACAAGAATAACAGAACTCCTAACCCTCATAAAACAAACAGATATAACACTTAGCAGAAAATGGGAGGAATCCATATACAGAACGGCAGAAAAATATAAAGGAGAACTAGGACAAATTCTCTCATCTAATGCTGAGAAAGCACTAAGACTCACTAACCACAAATTTTATCACAAATCTAATAAACCCGATTCAGGGCCGTCTCTAGACTTTTTGCCACCTGACACAAAATTCCAAATGCCGCCCCCCTCGCCGCCGGAAGGGGTGGGGTTTTATAATTGAAAGTGGGTGGTGCTTTGTCCGGAAGTGGGATGTGGCTTGTCCAGAAGTGGGAGGGGCTTTATACACGTTGATTTAACTTGTGTCATTATCATTGTATTTACATATCATTCCTCCATTTATTTACAATACATTGAAGGACCCACCCTCTAGAATAGTATCCCCATTCCCACCCCAGATCATACTTCCTGTGGAATAAAAGGTTTTGGCCAAAAGATTTGTAAGCCTATAAGCTGCCACCATGTCAATGTAGACACTTTCAGACAGCAGGGCCCTAACTAACCTACCTTAACTAACACAACTCTATCTGAAGCTAGCATATGATATGTCTTTTAGTAACATACACACAATTATTAGAATTAAAATGACAAACTTTATACACCCTCCTGTTAAGGTAGAAGGGTTATGCATAATGCTAATAATGAAAAAGTCCACCTCCAAGCACAATCTTACAATGTCATTTTACAGATTAAATGCAACTGAAAGAAATAAAAAGTATTAAAAAAAAGCAGAATACTACTTACCAAGAAGACTTGAAAGGGAGTCGGTAGATCGCAGACAGTAATTGCAGAGGAGTACTCTCATCTGTCTATCTATCTAACAACTATCTATCTATCTATCTACTATCATCTGTATATCTATCTCTGTCTATCTATGATATCTATCTATCTATCATCATCTTTCTATCATATGTCTATCTGTCTATCATATATCTATCTCTCATCTCTCTATCATCTGTCTATCTATGATATCTATCTATTTATCTCTTTATCTACTATCATCTATCTTTTAATCTATCTATCTATCTAATAATCTTTCATCTGTCTGTCTGCCTATCTATCTCTCTATCATCTGTCTATCTATGATATTTATCTATCTATCTCTTTATCTATCTATCATCTATCTATCTATCTAATAATCTATAATCTGTGTCTGTCTGTCTATCTATCTGTCTGTCTGTCTGTCTGTCTGTCTGTCTATCTATCTATCTATGATCTATCTCTCTTATCTATCTATCTATCTAAATCTATCTATCTATCTATCATCTATCTATCTATCTATCTATCTATCTATTATCTATCTATCTATCTATCTATCTATCTATCTATCTATCTATCTATCATATATCTATCTATCTATCTATCTTATCTATCATCTATCTCTTTATCTATCATCTATCTATGATCTATCTATCTAAATCTATCTATCATATTCTATCTATCATATATCTATCTATCTTATCTATCATCTATCTCTTTATCTATCATCTATCTATCACTATATATCATTATCTATCTATCTACTATCATCTGTCTATCTATCTATCTATCTATCTATCTATCTATCTATCTATCTGTCTGTCTATCTATCTTTTTGTCTATCTATCTATTATCTATCTATCATCTATCTATCTATCTATCTATCTATCTATCTATCTATCTATCTTTCTGTCTATCTGTCTATCTATCTATCTTTCTGTCTATCTATCTATCTATCTATCTATCTTCATCTATCTTTCTGTCTGTCTATCTATCTATCTATCTTCTATCTATAGATAGACAGAAATATAGATAGATAGATAGATAGATAGATAGACAGAAAGATAGATAGACAGATAGACAGAAAGATATCTTTCTGTCTATCTATCTATCTATCTATCTATCTATCTATCTATCTATCTATCTGTCTGTCTGTCTATCTATCTTTTTGTCTATCTATCTATCTTTCTGTCTATCTGTCTATCTATCTTTCTGTCTATCTATCTATCTATCTATCTATCTATCTATCTTTCTGTCTATCTATCTATCTATCTATCTATCTATCTATCTATCTATCTTTCTGTCTATCTATCTATCTATCTATCTTCTATCTATCTATCTATCTATCTATCTATCTATCTATCTATCTATCTATCTATCTATCTTCTGTCTATCTGTCTATCTATCTATCTATCTATCTATCTATCTATCTATCTTTCTGTCTATCTATCTATCTATCTATCTATCTATCTATCTATCTATCTTTCTGTCTATCTGTCTATCTATCGATCTAACTATCTCTCTCTATCTAACTATCTCTCTCTCTCTATCTATCTATCTAACTATCTATCTATCTTTCTATCTATCTATCTATCTATCTATCTATCTATCTATCTATCTATCTATCTATCTATCTGTCTGTCTATCTATCTTTTGTCTATCTATCTATCTTTCTGTCTATCTGTCTATCTATCTATCTTTCTGTCTATCTGTCTATCTATCTATCTATCTTTCTGTCTATCTGTCTATCTGTCTATCTATCTATCTATCTATCTATCTATCTATCTATCTATCTATCTATCTATCCCGGATTCAACCAAATTTTGTATGCTTTATATCCTTACCAGTAAAAGGTTAACGAAATGTTTTTTTAGGGTGGGGGTAAATGGGAGGGGAATAGAATTTTGAATCCTGCACACTAACGGCTGGACCGATTTTACCAAAAAGGCAAAGCCCTCACTCACTCCTCACTCACTCATCACTAATTCTCCAACTTGCGTGGCAGACGGCTTAAATTTGGCAGGCTCATTCATTGCACCTTACTTACAAAAGTTAACAGGTTTCGTTTCGAAATTCCACCTGTAACGGTGAGTATCTGACATTGCACAGACTTATGGTTACCTAGCTTACAAGCTATACAAATCTATATGGTTGGTCCGATTTCAACCAAATTTTGTTAGCATATACTCCTTTACCAGTAAAAGGTTAACAAAATATTTTTTTAGGGTGGGGGGGGAATGGGGGGGGGAATAGAATTTTGAACTCCTGCACACAACGGCTGGACCGATTTTTACCAAAATTTCAGGGTGTGTGCGGGGACTGGCTGAGGTGTAAGGGGAAGGGTTTGTAGGGTGGACAGAGAGGAATAGTGGGGGGTATGGGGGCGGACGGGGAGGTAATAAAAGGCAAAGCTCCTCACTCACTCACTCATCACTAATTCTCCAACTTGCGTGGAGGCAGACGGCTTAAATTTGGCAGGCTCATTCATTGCACCTTACTTACAAAAGTTAAGCAGGTTTCGTTTCGAAATTCCACCTGTAACGGTGAGTATCTGACATTGCACAGACTTATGTTTACCTAGCTTACAAGCTATACAAATCTATATGGTTGGTCCAATTTCAACAAAATTTGTATGCATATACTCCTTTACCAGTAAAAGGTTAACAAAATATTTTTTTTAGGGTGGGGGTGAATGGGGGGGGAATAGAATTTGAATCCTGCACACTAACGGCTGGACCGATTTTTACCAAAATTTCAGGGTGTGTGCGGGGACTGGCTGAGGTGTAAGGGGAAGGGTTTGGGAGGTGGACGAGAGGAATAGTGGGGGGTATTGGGGGCGGACAGGGAGGGGTGGTGGGGGTATTTTCACCAAAATTCATAGTTGAAAAAAATATAATATTAAATTAAAGTTAATGAGTGTTGCATTATCGTAAAGCTTATTGAATTGTCTTCTTTAATATATCAAGTGCCGAGTGATTACAGCAATCTGATACATTATTGCTTTCTTACTAAAAAGGTTATTTGAATACATCTCCGCTGCGAAGCGCGGGTATTTTGCTAGTCATATATAAAAGTTAATGAATGCAAAAAAACTACATACCCCCCAACCTGACACAGGTATACACACACATACTGACCTACGCACCATTCCTGTGAGAGCCATACTTAAAGGGTAACTATAGTCAAAATTTTTTGTTGATATAATAAATAAAAGTTAGTTTTTTACCCCCTAACCTGACACAGATACACACACCAACTGTCTACCTATTATTCATGTGTCAGACATATTTAAAGGTAAGTATAGTCAAAACATTTTTGAACAATCATCAAAAAAGTTCCTTTTTGCCCCCCCACTGATGCAGGTAAAACACCAACTAACCTACATGTTCATTCATGTGGCAGCCATTTTTAAGGGTAAGTATAGTAAAAAAAAAAAAAACACACAGATTTTGACCAATCATAAAAAAAACTGACAAGTACACACACCAACTGACCCACCATTCATTCATGTGGCAGCCATATTTAAAGGGTAAGTTTAGTGAAATAATACATTTTGACTAATCATAAAAAACTATTTTTTTTACCCCCTTAACTTGACACAGGTAAGCACACCAAATGACTTACTCTTTCAATAATGTAGCAAAATTTTTTTACCCCCCCAAACTGACACAGTTACACACACCCAATTATTCAAGTGGGTGTTATATTTGAAGGGTAACTATATTCAAAAACAAATGTTGACTAATCATCAAAAAAGTAATTTTTTTAACCCCCCTTTTTTACTTAACACAGTACACACACCAAACACTACACATTCTTCACGTGGCAGCGATTTTAGAGGGTAAGTATAGTAAAAACAAATTTTGACCAACATCAAAGAAGTTAGTATTTTATCCCCCAACCTGACACAGGTCCACACACCTTATGGCCTACCTGTTAATTCATGTGGCAACCCTACTTAAAGTGTAACTATAGTCAAGAACAAACATTGACCAAAATACAAGAGTTAATTTTAACCCCCCACCTGACATAGGTACACACACTAAATGACCTATTATCTTACCCTTCCATTCCTGTGGCAGCCATACTTAAAAGGTAACTATAGTAAAAAAAACACAACAATATCCTTATCATTGCCATCATTAAGGGTTTAAAATCTTCAGCACAAGCACACATTCCCCTCCAAAATGCATCTTTTTAAGCCAAATTTAAAGTTCATACTAAACTTTCCCTTTCTAGTTTGCATTTGATATTGCAGAATAAGGCCATGTTTTGTTGGTAGTTGAATTAGCCAGTATGTCTGGTAATCAAACTATTAGCACCTGCCAGCTCTTTCCAGATTGTCATACTGCCATGTAGAGATGCACAAATGCACTGGGGTTGGCAGGGCCATTAAATAAACGTAAGTTTAGAATTGTGTCCAAAAATCTCCATCAAAAGTCAGAAATGTCATGTGTAAAAGTTGTCGACAGTCTAAATTTCTGCAGTTCCAGTAGACTTGATTAAACCAGGTTTGGGTTGTAATTTCATCTCGTCCCTACTGTTATGTACATAGGATAGATGAACTAAATTAGACTTTTTGGTTAAACAGGTGTGTGGTATAACAATACCATATATTTGAATATTTTTTTGATGTCATATTATTTTATTTTTGACTGTGAAAGGAGAAAAAAAAAAGTTGGTGTAACACACAAGGTGCGTACATGATATAATGGATGGGGATGCCCTTCATAAGGGACTGAAGTGGCTAAACATGGATCAATATTATGCAGCGTTTATATCGATAACACAAAAATATTGGCCAGTCCGATTATTAAAGGGGTTGATTTTATCAGACGAATTATCAATGGAAACCCACACATAGTGATATTTTATGACCACCATGGTATGTAGCCTTGTTCATTATGCAATCCGCTAATCGTAGCGCATGTGATATGCATTTTTCCAACAATCGCTGCGCACAGCAAAGCACACTAACGCGCCAGAAAAGCTACGATTAGTGGATTGCACACCTATTGTGGCCATTACAATTGGCCAACACTAGTGCTGCCACCTATCAAGTGTTTTTTTCCTTAATAAAACATGATTAAATTATACAGAAAACAAGACCATACTTTTTTTCTATTTTTTCCATTTTTAAATTCTATTTATTGCTTACTTCTTGAAATGCCAGAGAGACATACCCTGCCAAGTATACTAATAAAAGATTATTTAAATACAGAAAGTTGAATGGGGAAAATATGTATAGTTGTGTCGGAACCCCATCTCTGCTAAATTAATAAAAAAATAAACGAGTTTAATCTCACCATCTATGACATAAAACAAATTGCTGCTACCAACCTGTTCTCACAGAGTGTAAAGGGTACAGGGTGGAATTCTTTGACATTGCCAATTAATCAAACCAGAGACTTAATTGTACTTTCTGACACACACAGTAAATCCACCTTTCATTTTTAAACACACACACTTATGCTCAATTAAACACGTATTTCATTTGCACGCTTGCAAACAGCTTGAGCAGTTTCTAAATGACAAGAGTTAGTGAAGTTTAAAACCAGATAACATGCAGGGGATTTAATTACTTAACCACACGCTTTATTTTTAAACAGTAAGGAGGATGTAAAAATGTGCTAGTTAGTATCAGGATAACAATTCAACCATATAGAACAAACACAAACAAAGCTGAACTCATCACCAGCAGTTTTGAGGTCTAGGAGTAATTTATCATGACAGATATCTGATTTATTGAGTTAAAAAGGATGTCCCTTTCTTGCAGTCAAATTGTATAGAAGCTTGCTGCAGGGTTTTGGTTGCACTCTGTTTAAGGTATTTCAAAGGATTCCAATTTATGACCTATTGTTTCAGCTTTATTTACTATGTAATAAAAATGATGTTTTGTTATACACAATATATAAAATTGGGCTGTTGTACATCCATATTAAAGTGCAACTAGAGACATAATATAATACATTCAAAAAACTGAATTCTAGTGCACAAACAATTCTAATTGCATATTGGCTAATTTTCTATATATTGTGTTACATTGAAGGTTTGACCAAGCCTTCTGGGAAATTGTACTCCACCCAGAGTTAGGTATGTTGCTCGTTTGAGAAAGGTACTTTAAACTAGAGAGTCCGCTTCAAGCATCCAGGCCACAAAGGAGAAGCTGTAGCTCATGCAGCCAAAAAGGCAAGTACCAGTAGGGTAGGACCCAGTTAAAGAAAGCAAACCTGACGTGGTGACTGGGCTTAAATAATTGGCCAATTTATTAAACTAATTGCTTGTATTTATCCGGGGTTTAGCAGACTGTTTGTAGTGGAACCTTATGAGGTAGCCAATATGCAATTAGAATTGTTTGTGCACTAGAACTCTGTTTTTTGCTGTTTTTGCGATCGATATTTGATTATACTGTTTTGGTTCTGAGTTTACTGGTACTACTGGTGTCTAAACCAAACATACTGGTTTTAGCTTGCGGCACACCATTAGAAATGTGTCTGATGGGCAAATAATTTATTACGATTTTGTGTAAGCAGGTTAAAACGCACACGCTTCTGTGTGCATGCTGAGGGCCGGTAGTGTAGCCTCAGCCTCAGGGTATACACTTGTTGCTTTAAGTAGGGGAAATATAACAACAGCCTGCAGTAGTAGTCACTATTTATTTTACAGTCTACATTAGAGATTCTGCTTTATAGTTTTTTCAACTCTATGATTGAAACTTACCTTCTTTTTAATTAGCTAGCTTAAGGTGGCCATACATATATTCGATTTAATTACCCGAGCCGAGTTCTCCCGGTGACTTCGATCGATCCTGTGGAACCGCCTCTCCCATTCTTCTATGCATCCTACATGCGATTGCAAAATCCCATTAATTTTGTGATCGCATGCCGGTTGCATAGAAGAATGGGAGAGGCAATTCAGGCAGGATCGATAGAAGGTCGGGGTAAGTAAAATCGAATATATGTATGGCCACCTTTACTCCTGTACAATTTACACGGCAACTGTGACCTCGGAACATATTAGGTTAAAGGAAGCCTGCAGTCTTTTCTTTAAAATAACCTGTATCACACATCTGGCTGCAGCCTGTGAGAAATTATATTGCGGCAATGGTTCAAATTTCCTGCTTCCAGTGCTGAGTGGCATCACCTGACCTTCAGCTCCTCGATAGTAACAGATCCTCCCATTGAGTAGATCTGGAGATCTTTTTTCTATTCTGACGCATTTCATTTAGGTTCAACACTGCTCCCTTATGCAGCTTGTCGCTATACGTTAGAGAAGTGCCTCACTTACAGTATTTATAGAAGCATTTCCAGAAGGAAACACAGTTTGAATTTCCTTAGATGACTTAAACTTAATCTTTGCCAGCTATGTGGGTATATGTCTCCTACTAGCTCATTATTTCACCTTTCACATTTAAATTTAAGTGAGTGTACTACTGTAATGGAGAAATGCTACTGTACATTACCATATGTATAAGGTCAGATATGTAATATGTATTTCTCTGCTTTTGATTTTAATTCTAAATATGTCTAATTATATATCCAGGTCATTTGGAAGATGGTTTAGGGCTTACATTCATATCTGTACAATTTCTCTATTAAATGTTGTCTGGCAAGCTGTGATAATGTAATGGGGATTCTATCATGTACCTTATAGCAATGTACTACTTTGTCTGATGAAGAGGGTAAAACTTCAAAAGCCTATAAGCTAACAACTGATATCACAGTACTCTGCTTCTACAGTGAGTAAACTAGAAGTACAAAAGTGTTTTGTCCTCTGTAGGAATTATTAGGTTTCTGTATGTATTTTGTATTGAAGCACAATTTAAGATTACTGCATTCCGGTATGGAACAGAATTATTCAAAAGCAACAAACCTCGCGGCACGCACCCTGTATCGCACACCATGTGCACCACCTTAAATGCATTCCATCCATGTGTGCCCACCTCCAATCCCGCTAGGACAGATTCGGCAGATTCGGTGAGTCACCCACGCTAGATGATGGTCTCGGCATCCATGCATATCGACAGCTTTCGGTTAGTATATAGGATGAGCTAGTTGGACCTTTTTGGTGTTGAAATAGGATCAAAATCAAGACACTTTTCCAGCAGTGGGACAAGAAAATGTCTGCATCATTTAGCCACCAAGATTTTTAATAGGTATTTATGATTTATGATATTATAAATTGTGGAATCATGTGGGAACTTCATTTGTGTTACTTGCGTGATTCTGTACAACAAAAGAAAATAGGAGAAATTAAAGGGATACTCATGGAGACTCCACTGAAGTAAAAAATGATACTTTATGGTTGAAAGATATAACAGATTGTAACAACAGCCCCTTATCTTTACTATTTTGGATGGACATTCCCTTTAATGCAGAAAAAAGAGGAAGTAAGTAACTACAAGACATAAAAAAATGACAGTTAGAAGGTCATATGGCTGAAAACAGGAAGTGTTCAAGCAGGAAGTAATATTGCTGAAACTTTACAGCAATAACTCTTAGATATTTACTAGATATGTGATTTTGGGTTAATTTTAAGGGGTTTTATTTAACCAATAAATTGTTTGAAAAATTGGAGACCACTGTTACCTTAAGTAGCACCAAGGTAGTTACATACACAGGATTGTTTATTTGTACAGCACATCAGCATTTAAAATTTTCAGAAAATGAAAAATGTTTGTCATCTCTGACTTTTTTGAAATTTAAAATAATTTTAGCCTTTAACCTCTAGAAAAAAATAGCAGAAAAAGAAAATATTAATACCATGAAAACATAGTAACAGTAATTAAGGTTGAATAAAGACATACGTCCATCAAGTCCAAATATCACCCTCTTTTTTTTTTTTTTTACCCTACCTAAGTTGATCCAGAGGAAGGCAAAAAAAACAGCTAAAAAGGGGGGAAAATTCCTCCTGACTCCAAACGGCAATCGGAAAGTATCCCTGGATCAACCAGATCTATATGCATTTACCAGTAATTCTAATATTTTTAGTTTTAGAAACTTATCCAGGCCTCTTTTTAAAGCTATTCAATGAACTTGCCATTACCACTTCTGCTGGAAGGCAGTTCCACATTTTCACCATTCTCACTGTAAAGAAACCTTTCCTAACCTGAAGATGAAACTTCTTTTTTCCAACCTTAAAGGATGTCCACGAGTCCTCTGATATTACCTATTCGTGAACAATGCACCAGAGAGTTCATTGTATGGCCCATTAATATATTTGTATAAGGTAATCATGTCTCCCACACAAACGTTGCTTCTCCAATGTAAACAGCCCTAACTTGTCTAGTCTGTCTGCATATTCAAGCCCCTCTATTCCCCTTATTAATTTAGTTGCCCTTCTCTGAACTGCCTCAATTTCCCAGATGTCCCTTTTGTATATTAGATTCAAAACTGCACCACATATTCCAAATGAGGCCCTACCAGTGCCTGTAAAGAGGGGGAATAAAATTTTTCTCTCTTGAATCTATTCCCCTCTTTATACAAGACAATATCTTGCTAGCTCTAGCCGTTGCTACCTGGCATTGTTTGCTATAGCTAAGTCTGTTATCTACCAGAACCCCAAATATTTTTCCATTACAGATGCACTTAACACAGAGTTATTTATGGTGTAGGTGGCACAGGGATTATTAAATCCCAAAGCATCACCATACATTTATCAACATTGAATTCACTCTGCTGCCCATTTGCTAATCTATATAGGTCTGCTATCAAAAGGTGATAGGTAAGGACACATGTCCTTACAGTGCCCGAGGTAAACATACATTGTATATGTAATATGACCTCACTCAAACAAATTTGCAATTGGTCCCTATGAGAATGAACTATATGCATTATTTTTATTATACAATGCAATGCCAGAGAATATTTATTATTAAATGTCATGTCCCCCCTTAAAACAAAAAATGGTGACTTATTAGTTATAGAGATGGCCGAACTTCATAAAGTTCAGTCTGATTTTCTAAATTCAGTAAAAGTTAGAAAATTCGAAAGTTCGAATTCGGACCCTATATGTCAATGAGGGAGTGATAGTTTGAAAAGTCCGGATGATTTACAGCTAAACTAAAAATGGTAACTTACTGTAAATTGCTCTGGCACCTGGGAGATGGTCTGGGGAACATGTCACTATCACCAAAACTTTTTTAACACGAGCAGGCCATGTGGATTTGAGCAAGCTACATTCGAGGGTTACCAAATGATACTTTCGAGGATTAGGGAAAATAGAACCAATTTGAGGGTTACGGAAATCGAACAATACTTTTGGGATTACCGAAAACGAACCAAACTTTCGAAAGTTATCGAAAGGTGCATTCTAGGGTTAGCAAAAACGATCAATACATTCGAGGGTTACCGAAAATGAACAATACTTTCAAGGGTTACTGAAAATCGAAGGCTACATTTGAGGGTTGGCGAACATACATTCTAGGGTTAGTGAAAATGATCCGGACATTCGAGGGTTACTGAAAACGAACGATACATTCGAGGGTTAGTGAACGATACATTTAGTGGCCCGTAAATTTGATAATTATCACATTTTCAATAATTATCGAAAATACAGCCGAGTCTGGAAAGTCGAGAAATGGGTCCGGATGGATAGTTCGAGAAGTCCGAGCACGTGGGTTCCAGTCTAGTCCATCTCTATTGACATCTATCTTGTTATTGCCCCCCACACCAACTGCTATTTTAACCAGTTTATTGCATGCATCTATAACCAAATGTTTAATGGTATGTTCTTTCACATTCTGGAAAGGTATCTGCTCCTCCCTTGCCCAATGAGCTTTTTATTATCTTGAACATGTGCAGAGAAGACAGCAGGTCAAACAGGAGTCAATTGATGGCTGATGTCAGTTGTCACAGCCTTGACTGACTGTATAGAGGTTGGGGCCACCATACGTGCCAAAATGGGAACAATAATATCCTTCAATATTGGTTAGTAATGCAGGTAATAAACTGCAAAATATATCAGTTGGGATTAGGGACAAGTAACTGACAATGACCAGTTTTTTTGTTTTAAGGGCAGACATGCACTTAAAGTGAAGTTGCCAAAATGGCAATTTTTTCAAAAAACAGTTTTTTGCTGAAATCATGGAAATCTCTATGGTGAAATTAGAAAAGGAAAATAAAACACAATTGGGGGTGATGTATAGACTAGAGAAACTCTATTGTTTTCTATTGCTCCTTAAGGCTCTCATGCATCGCGAATGGGCTTAACCCTTCTGAATCTTTAATTCCAGTTATATCTGTCATTAAAGATTCCATCTTAAAGAGCCATGGGCTTGGTACATTGGTTGCGCAACCCTGTTTTTGCGCATTACTGTTTTTTCTGTCTTACAGTCGCATTAACCCCTGGTACATTGGTTAAATGACTTTAAGATAAAAGTAGCCAATAGCGTCCCTCCACGCTTACTATTATTGATATTCAAGAAAATAAACAATTGCCTAGGGTGACCCAAATAATAAAGAAAATATACAATTATTGAAGGAATATTCACAAAAAAAGTGAACTATTCCTTTAAATAGTGATTGAAGACCGGGGAGGTAAAGGAGCTACTGTATTCCATACCTTCCATTCAATCACTCAACCAGGAGCCAGGAACGATCCACCGCAAGCTCCATTAAAAATTGCAGACCTCTTCCCGGCTTAGTTTAACTATAGCGTGCATTATCATGTGTCCCCTCAGCCTCTCTTCTTTCAGCAGGCACCCTATGGCTTCCTAGATGTACCTGGGTGATTCTTATGCAGATACTATGGACGTTCTCTGACTATTTGACAAAAGGACTGGTAGCTATACTATCTTGTGTACTATCTGGAAGCTGTATATTGTAGTATTACCTGTATAATTACCTCATGTATTATAATTAGGTTTTTCATTATGGGGTTACACATGCTGGTCGTTTTTAATGTAAGTCCCTAAGCTAATAAAGGATTTTTATATTTCACTATCCATAGAGTTGTGCATCCCTTCTTTTCTCTTTTTGAAATTGTATTCTGCCTTTTAAGGTTTTTTTGCATCTTAACGTTACTTAAGGTAGCTACCTCATTTTGAGCACAGTGCCCTAGTACTTTTGTATTTGTTACACTAAACTAAGAAATGGTCAGGACTTGTCAACCGAGCTGGCGGTGGATCGCGCGTGAGGAAAATACACTAACCTTTGTTCCTGGATCCTGGTGAAGTGATTGAAGAACGGAAGGTAAGGAATAGGTCCTTTACCTCCCGCTATTCAATCACTACTTAAAAGGAATAGTTCACTTTTTGTGTGAAGTATTCCTTTAACAATACAATATAAGCAAAGTATAGTACATTTGTTGCCCATTCAGCAGGAAAAGCAGTTTAGTAAAATTGTTCAGTGTACTTTTTATAACTCCATATAATGTATTGACATATAAAGTGTTTGACATTATTTCAATTCATTCTTTAGGTATCTTCAGAGAAGGATTGAACTGGATTGATTTTAAATGTTTCTCAAGGTATTATTTCTGAAGCTTATTTAGGAATTAAGGGGGTTATTCAATAAAAGTTCTTATCGTTTAAAATGGTGCTAATTTTGCCCCAACCAATCAGAACTTATGTAACATTTGAAGCTAACATCTGATTGGTTGGGGAAAAATTAGCACCATTTTAAACGATAAGAACTTTTATTGAATAACCCCCTAAGTGCACAACAGCTTGTCTCTAGAATGAATAATGCTTCATTCATACTGATGAAGGCAGCGCATCAGAAGTTATCTTTCTTATGGATAATAATTATTTGTATAATTGTTACCTTAAAGCATATGAGAAAGGACAGTAGCACTCTTGTCCAAATATGAGGTTCCAAAGACAATCTAGTACAGGCAGTTCCCATTTTTACAAACATCCCACTTACAAAACAACTTCTTACAGACTCCAAACAGAGGGACATAAGGGCAAATACTGTACAGCATGGGGGTCTGCATACAGCCAGGTGGTTCATCAATGTTTGGCTACGCACCACTGTTTAAATGGGTCCCTAACCTTCCCTTTACCCACCTTGCACTGTACCAGAAGCAGCTGTTAAAAACAGCAGCTTGCAAAACCGCAATCCCTTTTAAAAATATTGCTAGCATCTGTCTAAATTGCATTTAAAGAGTGGTAACCTGGGGACGTTTGTATTATTAAAACTTGTCGGTATACCATCACCTTACCAGAGAGCAATTACCAGCTTTTAAGTTAGCATGGCGCCAGTTTTTTTTTTTTTAATCATTTGTACAGGTTTCTTTTGGTGTTCCCATTATGTAAGGGATAACTTACCCCTTTGTAATGCAATGTAAGGATATTAGAAATTACTTATGGCAAAATAAATGCACAAGGTGGAGGGTGACTTTTTTATATCCTATATTAGAAGGATAGGATTATAAATGAGTGACTATTTTTAGGATATAATCCAATGTCACTCTCTATTATACAAATAGACAACCAAGTGTGTTTATTAGATTGTTGGCCAGGGGCCCATACCGTTATTTGATGAAACTGCAATAAAGTTAGTTGTGAATTGAGTAGATCTGGAGATCTTTTTCTCTATTCTTGACGCATTTCATTTAGGTTCAACACTGCTCCCTATGCGCAGCTTGTCGCTATACGTTAGAGAAGTGCCTCACTTACAGATATTTATAGAAGCATTTGCCAGAAGGAAAACACAGTTGAATTTCCTTAGATGACTTAAACATATTATCTTTGTACAGCTATGTGGGTAATCTGTCTCCTACTAGCTCATTTATTTCACTTTCACATTGAATAATTAAAGTGGAGTGTACTACTGTAATGGAGAAATGCTACTGGTACATACCATATGTATAAGGTCAGATATGTAATATGTATTTCTCTGTTTTTGATTTTAATTCTAAATAGTCTAATTATATAATCCAGGTCATTGGAAGATGGTTTAGGGCTACATTCATATCTGTACAATTTCTCTATTAAATGTTGTCTGGCAAGCTGTGATAATGTAATGGGGATTCTATCATGTACCTTTAGCATGTAAGGTACTACTATGTACTTATGTACTACTTGTCCTGATGAAGAGGGTAAAACTCTCAAAAGCCTATAAGCTAACAACTGATATCACAGTACTCTGCTTTCTACAGTGAGTAAACTAGAAGTACAAAAGTGTTTTGTCCTCTGTAGGAATTATTAGGTTTCTGTATTGTATTGTATTGAAGCACAATTTAAGATTACTGTATTCCGGTATGGAACAGAATTATTCAAAAGCAGCAAACCTCGCGGCACAACCCTGTACCTCGCACCATGTGCACCACCTTAAATGCATTCCATCCATGTGTGCCCACCTCCAATCCCGCTAGGGCAGATTCGGTGACATCACCCACGCTAGATGATGGTCTCGGCATCCATGCATATCCACAGCTTTCAGTTAGTATATAGGATGAGCTAGTTGGACCCTTTTGGGTTGAAAATAGGATCAAAATCAAGACACTTTCGTCCAGCAGTGGTACAAGAAAATGTCTGCATCATTAGCACCAAGATTTTAATAGGTATTTATGATTTTTCTAATCTAATGTCCAAATTTTCTGATATTCGATTTTCCAATGATGTCTTAAAATTTTTAAAAATCCTTTGGATCCACAGATTTTTAATCAAAAACAGATTTGTCTCTAAAATGAATCCTGAAAACACTCTTTTGAGGTCTCAAAACAAGTTAGGGTTAAAGAAAGCCTGCAGTATTTCCTTTAAAATGAGCCGATAATCACATCTCTGTCTGGAGCCTGTGAGAAATTACATTAGGGTGAATATTCAAACTTCCTGCTTCCAGTAGGTTGAGTGACCTCATCTGATTCAGCCCTGCCCATCCACCCCATGGGAGAAGCATGCTCAGTAATGACTAAATGCTGGGGAAATCAGGAAGTACCTGGGGGGGGGAATTACAGTTGAGAAGGGGAACCTACTAATGCAGGCAGAGGCTGGTCACATGGCGTGAAAACAGGAAGTGTTCAAGCAGGAAGTAATATTGCAAAACCTTTCCAGCAAGACTTCTTAATAAATTTATCTAGAGATGTGATTTAGGTTTTATTGAAGATGTAATGGAAGGCTTTCATATAATCCTTACTGGTTTGGAAGAATTTAATTTTTAAATTTACAGGGTTATTCAATAATAGTTCTTATTGTTAAAAATGGTGCTAATTGTGCCCCAACCAATCAGATGTTAGCTTTTAAATGTTAAATAATATCTGATTGGTTGGGGCAAAATTGCACCATTTTTAACGATAAGAACTTTTATTGAATCTCCCTGTTAATCTTTAAAGTGTATATTGTCTACACATCCTTGCAAAATGGCAGGTTTTTGTTTAATAAAAAAGAAACACAAGATAATCATGTGTAAACATGTTCCACCTTTATTGCAAAATCACCACCTATATAGAGAAAAACAAATGAAAAAACAATATTTAGAAGGGGATCCTATTGATGCAGACAGCAGTTGGTCCAATTACTACAGCTGGTCACATGGCTAAAAACAGGAAGTTTTCAAGCAGGAAGTAATTTATTGGTAGATTTAAGATGACGGGTGTTGTTGCTAAATCCCTGACTATCCATGACTATGATAACCATGACTGACAATCTAAGCAAAGCATTTTGCAACTGTGAGCATGCCCATAACCAAGCAAAACTACTGCCACTCCTGCACGTTATCTGTAACAAAGCAGAGGAAAAAGTGGGTATTAGTTGTACCAGTCATACAATATATTTTCTTTAATAATGATATTATTAGAGCATTGTATAAGTTTCCAATAAAAATGACCAATGGTTGTCAGTTAATGATGCCTCCGTTTTATCATCACAGTGTTTTAAGGGCTGATTATGTCTAACTTAAATTTATAGACATTCTTTCAGAAGTAAGCTCAATTTCATAGAGACATGCGCAGAATCTAATAGACTTTATTTGGTCACAATGACATAGTTGAAAACTAGTGTGTAACATGGATACATTTTTTATAACAGACAAGGACCTATAAACCACTCATTTAAGGATGAGGACAAATATATTAATTTGTCGCAGCAAGAAGAAATTGTTCAAAGATATTTAACCTCTTCAGTGAAAATTTAGCAAGGCTGGTACAAGGATGGAATGCAAAAGGGACATTATAAATTGAGGGGAGCAAAGCAATTCATCTGCATTTTAATTAACCCAGTATAAAATAATTCTGTTGTCTTAGAATCAGATATGGTTTAAACAACAGCACTCTCACGTCTGATTCATACTGAAAATCAATAGATTTCTAACAATTGTGCCTTTCCAGTCTAAACAATGCATTGTATAAAAATATGATGCTGTTACTATGGGAAAACGTTACATTTAAACTGTCATGTTTTTTTTCTGTGTTCTTATATAGTAGAGATGGGATCCGGGTTATTATCGAACGTTCGATAATACTCAAAAATATGGACAGAAACTCGAAAATAGTTTCCAGTCGTATTTTCGAGAATTATTAAACGTTCGAGTGTATTTCAAGAATTTTCAAATTACAATTTCCAATATGTGTCGGAAGTTAAGGCCATGAATGACCAAACTTAGCCGTGTGCTTCTTTTCTTGGCTGTCTGACAGGATGACTGATGACATCTAAAGACAGCAGCTGGCAGGTGTTGTACTAGAAATTTCGCCACCTACCTCACCACAGGTAAAATATAATACTCAGTCCAAGAGCACAATGGCACGCTGGTTGGCCCTTGCCGACAAATAAGGTAGTGCATCTCTTAGCCCCCTACTTCCAGGGCTGCCAATCCAGCAAGGAAAAAGGTGGTAGAGGAGCACACTACTGGGGTGAAGTTTCTTTATTAGTGCAACAACAACAAGCAATTTCGGGACTCAGGCCTGAGAGGGCCTGAGTCCGAAAGTTGTTGTTGTTGTTGCACTAATAAAGAAACATTCACCCCAGTAGTGTCTCCTCTACCTTTTTTCCTTGCTTAAAATATATACTCCCCTCCCTGCTTTATCAACAGTGGTTGTCTGGGCGAAGGTGAGAATGAACATGGGCAACCGTGAATCCTAAGGCTGCTCCTGTTGTAGTGCGTATCTACTCTCTTTTATTGAAATGCTGGAAAGTATTGACGTGTAAATAAAGTTTATTTGCAAACAGCCACAGATTTGATTCAATGTTATCTAGAGGCTTAATTCGTACATTAAATGATAAAACTTGACTACAAATGTGTATGAGTGTGCCCCTCTCATCTTACCATCATCATTTGCAGGAACAACCCTTTGGGTGGCTGAAATATTTATGTGGCACAGGTTGGGTGTGATAACATACAAAGGACTATGAATACAGGGAAATAATTGGGTTGATTTTAAGGTATGTATTATATTATTAGCCAAATATTTGTTTTTTTAATTATCATGAGCTGAATTTTTTTACATGATTTTAATATACAAACAATACCCCCCCAGTCCACCCCCCTCCATATACTACAAGGTGTGAGGACCTAACCTCCCACTGTCTTATTTGTAGCTTATCCCCCTTTTAGCCTGGGTTTAACCAAAGGAAAGTGTGCTCTGCATGAAGAGCGTTTTTATTATTGGAAGATCTTAGAGGTTCAGGGGTAAGTTGCAGAAAGTGAGTGATGGGAACTTCAACTAAGGTTAAGGGCGGAAAACATTCAGCATTTTAATGAGCGATCCGATCGCGTGTTAAAAAAGAGCACCAATAGTGTTAGCCAATTGCTCTGGCCCCACTGCGTTGCGATTAGCTAATAGGAGTGGGGGCCTGGGATCGATTTTTTGCCAAACACAACCGCAGCACATGCACAAAAATATTAAAGTAAATCCACTCGAATACCATTTTAGGACTTTTAGAACCGATGCAACTGCTGACAACTCCCATTCATCACAAATATGCAAGTTTGCCTCTTAGTTCTTGGGTTAGTGATCCATACACATGTAATTTAAATACATGTGCTAGGTAGGCTAAAAGAAAAAACAGCCAGTTACTTAAAATATCTCTAACTGACAAAGACAAACTATGTCATTCTTTCATCATATAAGGTTATCAAAGGAGATATCAGGTTATAGATGCACCATTTAAAAACTGTTTCACTCTTTTCAAGAAGCAAAATGCTTTTGCAGCTTACACATTACATATTTTATAGGAATCAGAGGTGACTTCTAAGAATGAAGATGAACAAGCTACAGTATATATTTATTAAAACAGCACTATGACCAGCTGATTTGAATGCTATTTAGAATGGGTTTGTTTTTTCCACCAAATATTGGCATGCTCCATTAATTAGGGAATTTAGGAAAGAAGAAGAAGCTTGATAAAGGAAGTAGTCCAATTTAGAAAGTCATGGTAATTTACACACATCAATGAAGTGTTTATGTGTTGCAGTAATGCCTAAAGATTAGCACACTGCTCTCGGACGAAAAATAAAATAAATAAATCATCAAACAGGATTGAGCGTTACGGAGAGCGAATCTTCAATATTTTTGCTGTAGGCATTCCAAAGGTTCTCGAGAGTAAAGAGCGTTAAGGGAGATTTTCTAAAAACGTCCTATTATTAGTCATGTAGGGTAGTTATGTATTGTATGACATGATAGACATGAAGGTTTCTTATAATGTGTTTGTTTAGGGCGATGGGCAGCATTTGTTGTTATAAATGATGTGCACCACGAAATTCTAAAGGCATTATTTAAAACCAAAACTACTCGCACAGACATTCTGTAAACACAACAGAAAATCTTCATTTGTTTTCTGAATATAATTTGCCCACAATCTGTTACCAGTCTACATCCACTGATGTCCTTAATTTCCTCAGTTGATAGTAAAAAAAAAAACTGCCTTGACTGCCAAAAAAACCATGCCCTTCAGGTATTTCTCTCCTTCCTGATATTCAGGTCAACACCTGAATAATAGAGACACGTTCTATAAATACAGTTCTGCTACAGATGTATAAGACCAGGTTTGTGAGTGTGTTTTAAAGAAGAGCTGTGATACATTTATTGGCTAACTAGAAAAAAAAAATAAGCAAGCTTCGGGAGTCCTAAGCCCCCTTCATCAGGCAGGATGTTACAAAAGAAACTGTCCGGTGAGTGGGTTTAGTCTGGGTGGGGATGTAGAATAAGTTGATATTGGCATAAAACTCCCTATTAAGTCCACAGTTCAGGGAATTAAATTTCTGATGAATTGTGTATTCCCATTCCTTATGCTGTTTTTGAATTATTAAAATTGCCCATCAGAATGGCGATCTTGAGGGTCTTCATACTGTGGCCTCTTTTCACAATCAAAAAACAGCGTAAAGGAAATGGGAATACAAATTCATTCAGATATTGTTGCCATGGCCACACCCCTAAACATCATGTCCATGCTCATACCCAACATGAAGGCATGCGCCCCAAGATAACTGTCATCCCCCAAACATCGCAACCATGCCCCCAAATGTTGTGAGCATGCACCAGATATGTGGGCAGCCCCCCCCCCAACAAAAAAGCTATTGCGGTCTGCCCCCATTCATTATGGCTGTTGTGGTTTGGGCATGCCTCCAAACCTCACAGGCAACCCCCAAACACACACTACACCCAAAAAACACACCATACCAACACCAGGGGCCGTTTTCTAGCCATTTTAGTGCCCAGGCGCCCTCCCGCCTACGTCTCCCCCCCAACCCCCCCATAGAAAAGAACAGACCTTGGCCTGTCAAACTACAGCTGGGTTTCTTCTTTCTGTTCTGACACCGTCTAATGAGACTGTTCTTATAGTGGGAGTGCTTTACTAGTTGGTAAGAGGCCACCACGCTGTACCAGGTGAGGCAGCGTATGTACATAAGTTTGGCTTTTTCAGCAACACTGGCCACAAATGAAATATTGATTGGAAGGACAGGATAGGTTTCAGTAGGATGTGTGGTAAAACGGCACCAGTGTTCTCCCCAGCGGGGAGGACAGAAACAGGGAAATTTTGGTGAGTCTGAGATGTTTACTCTTTCGTTGGGTTTCAAGGATATTGGCATTAAAAGTTCAGTGCAGCAGAACATACCATTAAACCCTTTAGTGCAACAGACTTTATATTAATACTTTCAGTGGCAGCACCTTTCAGAGAAAGGGCTGGCACTAACCCTATTAAATCCTCCTATTAAACCCTACCGAGACTGTTAGGGGGGTATGGACTACATGGGAATTTACCTGCATTACCTTAAATTACGCACTAGACACACACTGCCCACATGTCACACAATTAACAAAGTGACATACTGCTAACTAATGTGCAAAAAATAAAGCACGCCTAAAAAAAAGGCAGTGCTACAGGCAGAAACAAAATGAAGCCCGACGTCATAAGATAAGGACACTGATGCCCATCACTCACTCAATTGCTGCGGATTCAGGTGCAAATCAACATGTTTTCCCCACAGTAAATTATGTAGGATGTCAAACAACATTTGTAATTTGGCTCCAAGTGTATCATGGTATTGCTGTAAGTAACTCATCACTGCGTGGTTATATAATATATTACCTGTGTATGTAATATGTATGACTTTGTATATATAGTATTACCCTGTATGTAATGTATGACTATGTAATTGTAAAGCGCGCTACAGAATATGTTGGGAGTCTAGGAAATGGTGGAATGTGTATAAAGGTTAGAACAAACAATTGACACCATTATGAAAGGCTATAGGATTGATGAATCCTTAACGCCACACTTCTGTATAGCAGTTATGTCAGTTTCAACAACAGGGCAGTCTTAATTTCCAGTGATCCGCCAGTAACAGTAAATATGGAGCGGTGTCACCGGCCCACATGGCCTCTAAATCACACAAATTATGGGAGTTACTTAAACTCCAGGACTTACCAAAACCTCATGCAAAGTCTCTGAATCAAGAGAGGAAACCCTCTAGAAAGAGCATCTCTCAATGGCACATTACCAATACCCACCAAAAATTTAGATGAACAAAATTCCCCAATATCAATATGTTTATCAAAAAGTGGAGAAGGAAGTAGATAAACTGAAATGTATGAACAACAGCACACAATCTCACAATAGAAGAGAGAACAAGCTTAGAACAGCTAAAAGCCAGAGAGGATTTAGAAATAAGATCGCTGATAAATGGGATTAATGTCGTTTTGCAAACTAAAATTGCATATAAAAGGGAAGCATGAGACAACTAATGATGTGCCAGAACATTGTCTAATTAGTGATATATTAGACAATGTTATATAATATTCCTAAAGTCACAAAAACAGCAAACATCCCGAGGCCGCCCAGTTATATCAGGCATTGAAGGTCCAACAGAAGGGGGGAGTTGCTATATGATTATATTTCAAGGCCCTTCCTAGATAGCCTCCTATCTTATGTCAAAGATACAAGGGACATTTATGGAAGATTGAGGATATAGTGGTCCCCAATAATGTGATTTCGCTACTAGGACGTAGAAGGGCTTTACTCATCCATACCACATAAATCGGGTTGGATGCTGTAAGCCACTACTGAACCACACAGGAGAGGAGGAGATATAATGAACATACTATGTGGAAATGGTACTGTATAATAACTGTTTTACTTTTGACGGGAAGTTCTACCGGCAACATAGGGGCACTGCGATGGGGGCGACCTGTGCCCCTACGTATGCCTGTCTACACCTAGGTAGGTGGGAAGCTTCCAAAGTACAGGAACCTTCATGCGGTTGGGGTTCAAGACAATTTTTTTATTATGGATCTGCTATATGTACGATATTCCTTCTAATATGGGCAGGGTGAGGGGCTGCAGATTGGAAAATCTAGTACATGAACTTAATAATAATGAGTATAAATTAAAGTAACTCTAAGTTTATAACACAAAAAAAAAATTGAGTTTCTTGATCTAGTAATAAAAATTAAAGATGGTATACTACAGGAGCGAGGGTATACAAAAAAACACAACGGCAGCCAACATCCTACTGAGAGCGGATAGTCATCATCCTGTATCCAACTATAAGAGCCATTCCCACCAGTCAGTTCCTACGAATGAAGAGGAACTGTACAATGGAAAATGATTTTATCAGACATTCCAAAATTTTATGGGAAAATTTTGAAGCTAGAGGTTACAGGAGAAAAGATATCCACAGAGGTTTATAAGAGGGAAAAAAGCTGGGAGAGATCAAACTGGTATGGCAATAAAAACTATTACAATAAGCTAACAAGGTTCATTACTAAATTAATAAAGAATGGAGCAGCTTACAGAAAATATTACAGAAATTTTGGTATAATAATAGGAGATGACCCAGACTTGAAGGAGAAAGTGGGACATTGGCCAGCTCTAACAGCAAGAAGGCCAAGTCCCTTAGAGACATGCTATCCCACCGCATTCACTGACAAAAGCAGTGGAGAAAGCAGTCCCGGGACTTTATAGGAATTCCAAAGCAGTGGGGAAATAGGATGTGGGAAGTGTACATGATGACAATAGATAAAGTTGAGTATCCAAATGGATATACTCCTAAAATTAAGAGACGTTTACTTTCCAGTCAAGTCAAGTCATATATACGATGTATGCATTTGCAGCAAAAAATATATAGATTAAAACCAGAGATGTTTAACAGTTAGAATACAGGGCAAATTAGGGCGTAAAAAAATCAAAATCTGTTACAGAGCAGGTGGCAAAACATGTATTGAATGTCACGAATCTAACCCATATGTTGTGAAGTTTTGGGGGGTGGGAACAGTCGACCTAGGAATTAGAGGAGGCGATATAAATAAGAGCCTTCTACAAAAAGAATCTAAAGGGATCTTAATATAAACTCTGTCCCTAATGGACTCAATGAAGAATTGCAATATAGCTGTTTCCTGGAAAATAAGTATCAATTGGTTTGTAATGATACATATTAAAAACAAACATAACTAGGCTTGCTGGTTAAATAGTCGTGAGGAAAAATTTGCCTTTTCAGGAATAAATGCCTTTTTAGCCGTTTTCGATATTCTACTTTGGTTTTACATATAGCTCTGTGAATTGGAGTCTTAGAAGGGCTGGAGCATCAGAACTCGAACATTGACGACCGAGATTCTGTTGAGTTCGCGGACCGGATAATTCGAAAGCTTCGTATTTGATGGACTGGTAACGATGCACCATAGGCCCCGTGAGTTGCGAACGTTTGAGTATCGATATGCAAGTAAAGTCCATGGGATCTAGGCACGAAACGAACTGCGAAGTAATCAGTAGTAACGTCTCCATTACAGTCTATACGCGAGTATCGAATCTGCTAGTAAAATGCCATGTTTACCTCGAACGTTCGAAACGCGAAAGTCGCAAGTATGCGCGCGTGAGATAAAACCGATTTTACTTAAGTCTGGATATTGGAACATGCCCCCAGACCATTTCCCCGGTCCCACAGCCATTTACATTAAGTTACCCATAATTTTAGTTGTATTGACTCGAAACTTTTCGAACATTGCCTCCCATAGACTTAATGGGTCCGTTTCGAACTTTCGAATTTTACAATAGTTTCGAAAGTTCGAAAACGGACCGAACTTTCAATAGTTCGACCATCTATAGTTTAATATTATTGGGAAATGGGGGTGAAGATTAATATGGGAATAAGGTGTTGGGGTTATGTATTTTTGATGTGCATCCTGTTATAGAAAGCATATTACTGTTTTCATGTACCTTGTATCAAGTTATAAATTGAAATAAAGAGATGTGGGCAAATTAAGGGTAAATAATGGGCAGGAGCTAGAGTAGCTAGAATGCTACAAATGGAAGCCTGGAGGAACAGAAAGCCACCCCTGGAGAAGTCAAGTCATGACGAAACGTACGTAGGTGGGTGGGTGTGTTCATTATGGCAGCTATGGCGGCAGTTTAAACTCAAAGGACTAGTATCTGCAATCCCGGAGCCCAAAAGTAGTGAGATCGGAAACACCAAAGTAGACTGGAATGAATCCGAGTTCGAGCTGAACTTAAGATTTTCCGGACTATTTTCGAAAATCTTTGAAAATTCGAGAATTCTCAAATGATTTTAAGACAAGATTTCTAATGTTCGGTAGGACGTTTAGTGATGGTTCTGTGTTGATTTGTGTTGCGAGGGGGGGGGGGCCCAGTTAAATTTTACATCAGGGCCCATAGGTCTGGTAGCTATGCCATGCATTATTGGATGCCACCACTAAGACAGATAGTAAGGATAATATCAGTAGATATTGATCCAATAACTTTTTTTCCTTGGACCCATACGAAAAAAAAAAATCAAAACTGATGACAATTAGCCATACAAAATCGAACAATAGTAGATAATGGATATCCCCATATTCTACGGTGGGTTTGGTATAGTATGGGCCCCATAAGGCTGGCTCCTCCTTCCGTGCAGTCATTCAACGGCTTCGACAGACAATTTTAACTAAATGTTTCCCCGCACATAAAAAGTGTTATTGAGCAGAAGGAAGAGGCAGTACCTTTGTCAGACAACTCACAATTTTTTTGTTTCAAGTGTGGACATGCCCTTTAAGAATTAGTTTCATAAATTTCCTGTAAATTTCTTTCACTGGTCATCAAATCATTTATCTGCCCATTATTAAATGAAATTTCCTTAGTTCACACCAATATATTAATGGGAAAAAATAATTGATAAATTGTCCCATGATTTTACTTACTGTAATAATACAACAACACTTAGTTAGTAGAAGAGAGGATAACACATTGCTAAAATGTATTTAGAGCATGGTCTTTTATGAATAGTATGTATAAAACTGCTATAAAAATCTAGCCTCTCTTGATGGCAAAACTTGCTTTCCCTTACCCCCAGTGGAAATGTATGTACTCTTTCTTAGTTCCAATACTAGGTTTTAAATACCTGAGGCTAACTAGATAATGTAATTCAGGATGCGCCTCATACTGTAGTATAGACATTGTGTGATGAGAGTACCAGCTGAAATCAAAAGAGAGACGAAAGATGCCCAAATTCCCCTGGCTAAAATTATATTTTTTATAATGTATTATTTATTATGGAATTCTACTAAATTTTATGAAGATCTCACACAAAATCATGTCACATTTTCATTTGTCTACATGTTAAGCCTGTTGTCCATTACTGTATATTTTAACTTCCATTTAAGACTGTATATTGAGTATACTAATTGTATCGACAAATTGTTGTTCAATGCTATGTAACTGGATGTTTATTTGTCAACAGGGAGCCTTTTAGGATGGCAGTTCTGTTAAAAATCTAAAAGCCATGAAAATTCCATCCCCAATAACTGCTTGGCAGGAGATTCCGCCCTTTCTGCACTTCTCATTCATTAGATAGCGGGGAGGATATACAGGAACGGCAATAATGGCAATAATTTGAACTCGTGATGTTTAGGCCAAAATTTTAACTAACTTCCCAGAAAAAGCAACAAGAAACTCACAATTATTCTGATTTGGTTCAACACTGTCTTTACTAATTCACTGACACTGCACCCATATTTTCGAAATTAAATCTAATTCTTAGCCCTTACCTACCCCCCCAAAATTGGAAGAGACACAGTGAGTGTCAAAGACTGCCCCTTGCAAACAATTTATGATCAGGGTACTGCTGCTCTTGACGGAGAAGAATCGAGATATTACTGTACTTTTCAGCCGAAAGTACCCACTCCAGCTTATGTTTCGGACCCCAGTATACGAGCACCGCGGAGCACGAGCCTCGTCTGTAGCCGGCCTTATCCGTCGTTAGACTGGTCATTGCTTATTCGGCCGTGCGTCCGCTATCGTGTGTGAGGACCTGACATGTACATATCCAGAGAAGCAGGAGGGCGGATTGGGGAGGGGGAACCTTTTCAGAGGGGGATTGACTGAGGTACAAAGTTATATCAGCGGGAGTGTTGACCTTAAGATTGCAAAATGACTAGGCCTAAGGTTTCACTTAGTGTATTCGGTTGTGGAAATGCCCCCTTAAAACCAGAAGTGAATTCACAATCTAAATAAGTGAGCAGTGAGCTGCAAACAATCATTGGTCCAGCTTAGTTTCACCAACCCAAACACCCAACTCACATTGTCTTTCCCTTTTTTCTCATCCAAACAACATTTAAATTTACCTCATGTGAATTACATCACTATATTTCTTGTAGCTGTTGTATTAATGAGAGCAGTATAATATTTTCAAATTGTAAATCAGTCATAACAGTTAAAGTTCACATTCAGTACTCAATTGGGAGATTCACCCAGAGCTGCAAGTGCTCTGGGCAAATCTCCCATAGAGGATTTCACACAGTAGGCTTAAATACTACATGCAAACAGGGCTCAGCCTCAAATTTGCAAAGGGGAATAGAATTTTGAACTCCTGCACACTAACGGCTGGACCGATTTTTACCAAAATTTCAGGGTGTGTGCGGGGACTGGCTGAGGTGTAAGGGGAAGGGTTTGTAGGGTGGACAGAGAGGAATAGTGGGGGGTATTGGGGGCGGACGGGGATGGTAATAAAAGGCAAAGCCCTCAGTCACTCACTCATCACTAATTCTCCAACTTGCCGTGGAGGCAGACGGCTTAAATTTGGCAGGCTCATTCATTGCACCTTACTTACAAAAGTTAAGCAGGTTTCGTTTCGAAATTCCACCTGTAACGGTGAGTATCTGACATTGCACAGACTTATGTTTACCTAGCTTACAAGCTATACAAATCTATATGGTTGGTCCAATTTCAACCAAATTTTGTATGCATATACTCCTTTACCAGTAAAAGGTTAACAAAATATTTTTTTAGGGTGGGGGTGAATGCCAGGGGGGGGAATAGAATTTTGAACTCCTGCACACTAACGGCTGGACCGATTTTTACCAAAATTTCAGGGTGTGTGCGGGGACTGGCTGAGGTGTAAGGGGAAGGGTTTGGAGGGTGGACAGAGAGGAATAGTGGGGGGTATTGGGGGCGGACAGGGAGGGGTGGTGGGGGTTATTTTCACCAAAATTTCATAGTTGAAAAAAATAAGCGTAAAAAATTCATTTTTAATAAACGCTTGGCAGTTTAAGATAATTATAAACATGTCATTTGGATGAAGAAATAAAAGGAGGATTTAAATAAGTATAATGATAATAACAACTACAATTCCTTTATTTCTCTCATAGCATATAATTATTACACTGCTATATTAAATTGTAACGTGTTATTATATCACTGGTAGTATTACAGGGATCCAGAAATGAATAGCTATTGAACATATACAAGCAGGTACATGACAGTAGGAATGCATTAGACTCATATGTCTAAAATCTGATGTAGGAAAGATACTTTAAGGCTGATAGGGGTTCATTCCTACAAATCAGCAGAACATGTTGCCTAAAGGACAGGGATTGTAAATAAGACATAGGTTTTGTAACTGTAAAGAAAACTAAGTAAGAAAACTAAGGAAGTTTTTCTGCATTCATTGGCTAGTGTTAAAGGGCATTTATACTGAAAAATAGATTATTTTAAATTGACCATAACTGAAAACTATAATTCTTCCCAACCACCACTGTATCATTTTTTTTTGTTGATCTGCTCCCTATTTCTTTAGATATCCAATCTAAAACTTCTTATATGTCACGAACTTACCTGCCGCTCCGGTCCCGCGCCGCACTGCACTTCGGTGGGGGTGAATGGGGGGGGGGAATAGAATTTTGAACTCCTGCACACTAACGGCTGGACTGATTTTTACCAAAATTTCAGGGTGTGTGCGGGGACTGGCTGAGGTGTAAGGGGAAGGGTTTGGAGGGTGGACAGAGAGGAATAGTGGGGGGTATTGGGGACGGATGGGGAGGGGTGGTGGGGGTTATTTTCACCAAAATTTCGTAGTTGAATAAAAAATATAATATTAAATTAAAGTTAATGAGTGTTGCATTATCGTAAACCTTATTGAATTGTCTTTCTTTAATATATCAAGTGCCGAGTGATTACACATAAAACAAACAGATATAACACTTAGCAGAAAATGGGAGGAATCCATATACAGAACGGCAGAAAAATATAAAGGAGAACTAGGACAAATTCTCTCATCTAATGCTGAGAAAGCACTAAGACTCACTAACCACAAATTTTATCACAAATCTAATAAACCCGATTCAGGGCCGTCTCTAGACTTTTTGCCACCTGACACAAAATTCCAAATGCCGCCCCCCTCGCCGCCGGAAGGGGTGGGGTTTTATAATTGAAAGTGGGTGGTGCTTTGTCCGGAAGTGGGATGTGGCTTGTCCAGAAGTGGGAGGGGCTTTATACACGTTGATTTAACTTGTGTCATTATCATTGTATTTACATATCATTCCTCCATTTATTTACAATACATTGAAGGACCCACCCTCTAGAATAGTATCCCCATTCCCACCCCAGATCATACTTCCTGTGGAATAAAAGGTTTTGGCCAAAAGATTTGTAAGCCTATAAGCTGCCACCACGTCAATGTAGACACTTTCAGACAGCAGGGCCCTAACTAACCTACCTAATCTAACCTACCTTAACCTAACAAACTCTATCTGAAGCTAGCATATGATATGTCTTTTAGTAACATACACACATATTATTAGAATTAAAATGACAAACATTTATACAAACCTCCTGTTAAGGTAGAAGGGTTATGCATAATGCTAATAATGAAAAAGTCCAACTCCAAGCACAATCTTACAATGTCATTTTACAGATTAAATGCAACTGAAAGAAATAAAAAGTATTAAAAAAAAGCAGAATACTACTTACCAAGAAGACTTGAAAGGGAGTCAGGTAGATCGCAGACAGTAATTGCAGAGGAGTATCTCTCATCTGTCTATCTATCTAACAACTATCTATCTATCTATCTATCTATCATCTGTATATCTATCATCTGTCTATCTATGATATCTATCTATCTATCATCATCTTTCTATCATATGTCTATCTGTCTATCATATATCTATCTCTCTATCTCTCTATCATCTGTCTATCTATGATATCTATCTATTTATCTCTTTATCTACTATCATCTATCTTTTTATCTATCTATCTATCTAATAATCTTTCATCTGTCTGTCTGCCTATCTATCTCTCTATCATCTGTCTATCTATGATATTTATCTATCTATCTCTTTATCTATCTATCATCTATCTATCTATCTAATAATCTATAATCTGTGTCTGTCTGTCTATCTATCTGTCTGTCTGTCTGTCTGTCTGTCTGTCTATCTATCTATCTATGATCTATCTCTCTTATCTATCTATCTATCTAAATCTATCTATCTATCTATCATCTATCTATCTATCTATCTATCTATCTATTATCTATCTATCTATCTATCTATCTATCTATCTATCTATCTATCTATCTATCTATCTATCTATCTATCTATCTGTCTGTCTATCTATCTTTTTGTCTATCTATCTATCTTTCTGTCTATCTGTCTATCTATCTATCTTTCTGTCTATCTGTCTATCTATCTATCTATCTTTCTGTCTATCTGTCTATCTGATTTATCTTAGATAGACAGAAATATAGATAGATAGATAGATAGATAGAAGACAGAAAGATAGATAGACAGATAGAAGAAAGAATCTTTCTGTCTATCTATTATCTAGGCTATCTATCTATCTATCTATCTATCTATCTATCTATCTATCTATCTATCTGTCTGTCTGTCTATCTGTCTATCTATCTATCTGTCTCTCTATCTATCTATCTATCTATCTATCTATCTATCTATCATCGATCTATCTATCTATCTATCTATCTATCTATCTATCTATCTATCTATCTTTCTGTCTATCTGTCTATCTATCTATCTATCTATCTATCTATCTATCTATCTATCTATCTATCTATCTATCTATCTAACTATCTCTCTCTATCTAACTATCTCTCTCTATCTATCTATCTATCTATCTATCTATCTATCTATCTATCTATCTATCTATCTATCATCTATCTGTCTATATCATCATCATCTGGGCTGGCTATAATTATTTATGCTAGGCCTGCTGCCTGGCCTGGGCACATTACATTATATTATTGGTTGCTGCCTGCAGACAGCAGGCTGCAAGTCACTGGGCCCTCAGAGAGAGAACAGAAGGAACACGAACCCCCCCAGCCTCCCCAGGCCCAGCCATCCCTATAAAAGTTGTTTGTTGGTTGCCTTATTATTATTAGGATATAGGAAGGAGGATTTCAAAATTCAATTCATAATTAATTTCTGATTTATTTTTTAGTATCTCACTCACTGTCACTGACTGAATCCGAATCAGTCAGATGAGAGATTCACTGACACTGTCACACACTCTGTCTCGGAGTCGGACACGGCACACGGGAGTCAGACGGGACGGACACGGACACACACAAGTAGTGAAGAAGACACTGTGTCACTGACTGTCTGTCTCACTGACACAAGTTCTACAAGGCCAACTGGCCAAGCGCAGGCGGGCGGCGCAGCGCAGCTCCAGCAGCCTGTCCTGGTCTGCGCGGGCTGAACTTTCAGCGCTGATGTCACTACGTCACGGCGACGTTGAGGAATCGGGATGGATCGTTCGGTTCGGGTCTCGGGATGGAGGCGGAGTCAGATCGGACTTTCGGTCTTCTCTTCGGACAGTTGTTTGTCTCTTCGGGCTTGTTGCTGAACGCGGCGAACGCGACGAACTTGCTGGTGCTGTGCCTGTGCTGGTAATTATATGTAACAGGTCCGGTCCGGCGCTCGGTCACCCCCCTTCCCTACAGGGTGCCGCTCTGCAGTGTGCTGCACCCTGCATCATTAGCGAGGCGGCCCTGACCCGATTCAATGCTAGCCAGAAAACTTAATCAAAAGATGACAACCAATAGGTTCCTCCCCCTAAAAGACGAGAAGAATAACTTACAGTACGACCCTCAGTGGATATCCCAGAAATTCGCCAACTATTATCAAAAACTATACTCTAATGACACGAAACATCAAAACCCTGATTTCCAAAACACACTGGATAGATTCCTAGATAATCTATCTCTCCCAAAGATCTCAGAGCCACAGGCACTTAAATTGATCACCCCTATCACCCTAGAAGAACTAGACAACACTAAAAGACTCCAAAACCAGGAAAGCCCCTGGTCCAGATGGCTTTACCACTGCATATTATAAAAAAGTTAAAGAAAATCTAAGCTCTCACTTACTTGACCTATTTAATAAAGGCACAGAATATTTCCCCAGAGAAATGTTGGACGCCCATATTATTGTTATACCCAAACCAGACAGAGATACCACACCGACCCAGAATTATAGACCCATATCACTCATCAACACAGACGTTAAACTATATGCCAAAATACTAGCAAACAGATTAAAACTCCTCCTACCCCAAATTATTCAATATGATCAGACCGGCTTCATCTCCACCCGCCAACCCACAGATAATATTCGGACAGCACTAAATATCATACAATCTTCTCTTCTTAACAAAACACCTTCAGTTCTATTGTCATTAGACGTAGAGAAGGCATTTGATAAAGTAGAATGGCCATATCTCCGTAGAGTCCTATATCATTTTGGCATCCCAGATGTACTCACCAACGCAATATTCAACTTATATAACAACCCAAATGCCATAGTGAAGAACATGGGATACGCTTCACAAACCATAAATATACAAAATGGAACCAGACAGGGATGCTCATTATCTCCCCTATTGTTCGCACTTTGTATTGAGCCTCTTGCCTCCCAGATTAGGCATAACCCTAACATTACAGGCATAACTATGGGCCATATAGAAACTAAGGTGTCTCTATTCGCAGACGACACGCTTGTATATATCACAAACCTGATAGAATCAATCACTGAATTATATAAAGATTTAGCAACCTTTGGTGATTTCTCAGGGTTCAAAATTAATCATAACAAATCGACTGCATACGGTATTCATATAGATAATGAAACAAAACTCTTATTAAGCTCCAAATTTAAATTTAAATGGCCTGCCGACTCATTCAAATATTTGGGAGTAGCACTATCATCCAACCCCCATATATTATACTCATAGATGACTATAATGCCGAAACTCCTCTACCTGTTTAGAGCCCTCCCCTTAACCTTCAAAACATCAGATTCTGAATATATGGAACAAAACATGGGATATATGGATATTAAAAATACAAAGATGATCAGGCCTTTGACAGCTCAATCAGGAAAAGATGTGGGGGGCCAGTGGACGCAGCTGGAGCCTGGCCTCGCAGGTATAACCCGTAGCCGAGAACGTGCGGAAGGAAAAAAAGAAAAGGAAAAAAGTTGATAATATTAGGAAACTCAGAAGAGTGTAATTCACAAATGTGTATTCCCCACCACTAACAATCAGATGAGATACAGTTTCGCCAAAAAAAAAAAAAAGATACTCAGAACCGATCTCTAAACCATATAAGTTGAGTTTTATTAATTTGTTTAAACACTCTGGATATTTATATATGTCTTTACTTTTGTGTCATTGAAGTGATAATTACAAGAAAGGTGCACAGAACATAAACCCAAGATCTTCAACAATATTTTTGTAACCATATATTTTGTAACCGATGTATAAGCATTTAACAAAATGTTAAAAAATTAATAAAAAGTATTGAACAAAAAAATAAGAGAAAATTGTAAAATCATGGTGGCAGTTTTATCACAATATCACAGCTTGAAACTAGTCACTTATTTTTCTAAATCATTGGCAGTCACTGTTCAGAGGATGCCTTAAAGGAGAACTAAAGTCCCAAGACAACATTGTCCCAATAGAGAGAACTAATTCTCCAACTTGCCGTGGAGGCAGACGGCTTAAATTTGGCAGTCTCATTCATTGCACCTTACTTACAAAAGTTAAGCAGGTTTCGTTTCGAAATTCGACCTGTAACGCTGAGTATCTGACATTGCACAGACTTATGGTTACCTAGCTTACAAGCTATACAAATCTATATGGTTGGTCCGATTTCAACCAATGAATTGTCTTTCTTTAATATATCAAGTGCCGAGTGATTACAGCAATCTTGATACATTATTGCTTTCTTACTAAAAAGGTTATTTGAATACATCTCTGCTGCGAAGCACGGGTATTTTGCTAGTGTTTTATAAATGCTAAATGCTAATAGAATATGAACTATCCGATACCTCACAGAGTATGAGATTATTTTAAGTCCTATTCCTTTTATTTACTGCATTAAGATTAGGTTAAATTAATACCCAAGCAATTACTATTTAAATATAGGTGTATATCTCTCTCTAGTCTGATTTGATTCTCTACCAATTAGAACTGGTATGGTTGTACGTGTTTGTGTATAGTGTATATAGATCTTCAATTCCCTGATTTTGTTGAAAATTTAGTCCGTTACCCAGGGCCGCCATCAGAATTTTCAGGGCCCCATACTAGGTAAATTACTGGGCCCCAGCCGGGCCCCAGCTGCACCCCCCCCCCCATAGTAATTACCTCCCCACACATAATACCTGCCAGGCCGCAACCACACTTAATAGAGATGGCCAAAAAGACACAGACAGACAACCACAAACATAGACACACAGCCTGATAGTGATAAACAGACAGAAAGACAGTGAAATAGACAGACAGAGATAGAGATCAGAGAGTTGGACAGAGAGACACAAATTAATGACACAAAGGCACAGTAAACTGGCAATTTCATTATATACTGGTAGCAATTTGGTCATTTTAAACTTACTGCTGTGTTCAGTTGTAGTCAGACGCTTGCCCACACCTTTGGCCAGGGAGACCTTCTTGTACCTTCTACATGGACCTCTGCCCCTATCTATCTCTATCTGTCCCTCTCTCTCTATCTGTATATCTATGAGCCTGACACTTTGCCGCGCTCTCAGGACTCAGGTTCAGGCAGCCTTTCATTCAGGCAGGCAGCTCCTCCTCCTTCCAAATCCTACCTCCACCTCCCCCGCGTCCTGAATGGATGAGGAGAAAAGAGGAGGAGCCAGCTCAGCCAGGTCTTGAAGCCTCTTCCACTAAGTTGCGCACCGCGCCGTACGGCCTTATAGACTGACGTCACGGCACGGGCGTCGCCGTGGCGTGCGTAACGTTGTGACGTCATTCACCATACATGGACATACCGGTAGTTGTGTTGCTGCGCTGGGGCCCGACTCTTTAACTTTGTAAGTAGACAGTAATCAGTAAATTTACTCGTGTGACTGACTGTCACTGTGAGCTGCCTGTGTCGCGTTCGTAGCAGCTGCTGCAATGCAAAAAAAGTTTAACATAGCGGGCCCGCTGGGCCCAGCCGCCCCACATGTAGTTTCCCTCTCCGGGCCCCAGAAGCCTCTCGGGCCCGGTACAAAAGTATCGGCTGTACCCCCCTGACGGCGGCCCTGCCGTTACCGAGTTTTGTTTATTTAGCTTAATTTTTTCTTTAACCCGTAATTGTGTTTTATTGAAGGTTTAAGCTGTTAGTTCATTGTTTCCAGGTATGATTTTAATGTAGTTGGTTTTGGTAGAATTTGGCAGTAGATTTTATGAGAGTTTATAAATGAGAATGGTGAGCTGATTTTATATTGATTTAAAGTGTATGTCCACCCTAAAATAAACTTTTTGATATAAGATTCCCCCTGGGCTCCCAGCCCCAACCGCTATATTTTTATCTTTAGAAAGCCCCCCAACTCTACTTACCTCCCCTCTTTCCTCCGCCGCGCTCCCGGCACTCTGCTTGCGAGAAAATGCAAGCAGAGGGGCAGGACCGGCAGCCGCTTCTGTGATTGGCTGAGCGGCAGCCAATCAGGGACACGGCTGCCGGCAGCTCACTTCAGCGGAGGAAAGAGGAGAGGTAAGTAAGTGTTGGGAGCTTTCTAAAGATAAAATATAGCGGTTGAGGCTGGGAGCCCAGGGGGAATCTTATACATGAAGGATTTCACGCTAGGGTGAGGGAATCGGGAGAGGGAGGGAGAGGGAGGGGGAGGGAGGGGGAGGGAGGGGGGAGAAGGGCTGCAGTATGCATGCAAACTTCTCCCGGAGGCCAGGTAGGAGCAGAGTCCTATATGGACTCTGCTATCCTCCTGGTGGGCAGTTTTTGGGACTTGTGGGGGGGACTACAGGAGAACCAGATGGAGCTGGGATGTGAGGTAAGGATTAACCCTAACTACATGGTGGGGCCAGTAGTTAGGGGGATTATAGTTTTGGGGGTGGACATGCCCTTTAATTTGTAGATTATTATCTTCCTTATGTTTTAGTTCTTTAAATGAAATGATTGTGAGTTCTTTTCATGTTGCTTAAGGGAATGTTATCTCATATATGTGTTGAGTTGCTATTCTTTTCTCCTTTTCTTTTGTTTCTTTCCTGCATTCATACTTTTCCCTGAGAATTTTATTATTTCAATTTAAGTTTTTGTTTTCTCCCGATTCATTTTTTTTAAAAGATTTTTTTTTTTCAAGCATTGTTTTTTCTTAGCCACAATATTTATTGCCCAAATGTAAATACTTAGTAAAAAGAAGATGTGAAAACTGTTGCTAAAATTTTATGTAAGGAAATTATTCCTAGATGAGGTTGTCCTGTTAGGATAGATTCAAATAAAGGACAAACTTTTATTTCTAAAGTATTACATTGATGTTCATTGAATAGAAGTTTCATATCCCCAGAGTTCAGGTGTTGTTGAGCGAATGAACCGCACAATAAAAGAGAAACGTAGGAAGGCTACTGTAGGTTCTTTCAGTAAATGGGATATTTATTTACCAGCTGTATTAGCAGAGATTCGTATGGCCCCCAATTCTATATCCAAGTTGTCCCCTTTCGAAATTTTAATGGGTAAACCATTTCCTACGCCTTGGGCAGTTAAGACAGGGACATTAATTACAGGTGACCTGGAATTTATCCAGGAAGCTTACGTGGCAAAACTGATTGAAAAATTGAATAGCATCTATGGTGATGTTTCTTTCTTTTCCTTTACTTTCTTGTGCTGCGACGCACCCGTTTAAATCAGGTGATGTAGTCTTGGTAAAGGCGTTATATCAACACAAATCTTTAAAGCCTCCCTGTGACTCGCACAGCCATCTTGGTCAAAGGCAATCCATCATGAATACATGCTTCCAGAGTAAAGTGCGCACCGAATCTGTTGATTGGAGAAAGAGATGACCACCCAGATGACTTTAGAGATGACAATACACCCACCCTCGAGGAGGAGGATTAAGATGAGCCCAGATTCCAAACCAGTGATAAATTGTAAACTCCAGATGAAATACATTTTCCTGACCTGTTCATTTTTCATCTTATTCTGTGGTTTTTCCCATTTTGAGGTTATTAGAATGAACAGAGCTTCCCACTCTATTGCTCCCCGTGTTCCATTGCCCCCAGGTAACATTTGGGAGTATATTTCAAAGAAGCTCCTAAATACAATTGACTTTTGTTTAGGAAATGTAAAAGTGCTCGGGACATTATAAGTACTTGTTTAGTCGCTATTCCAGTTTCAGTTCCAACATGTCTCCAATATTATCTGACTGATCAGCACTAATAAGTAGTAGATCCCATTATCCTGGAAGGTGGTGTAACCCGCTTAATTTTCCAGAATACCTCAACAGACCTCCCGTGAAGGAACTGTAAATATGGTTATGATTCGGACTCAAAATGTTACTGCTGCTGAAGTTTGTTTTATTTTTATTTGTTCCCCTAATGTAAATGTGTTTCTGTGAACAATGACATGAAGTGTAATCTCACCTACCAAAACTAATCAAATTATTTACACATTGTTTTTTTCAGAGGGATGAGTTATAGCCTGTGTGAATGTTAGCTACACTTATTTACCTGCTGACATTTCTGGAGGTCCTTGTGCTATAAGTAGATTAAGTATGGTGATAGTGCCAAGCACACATTTGCAATCTTCTTCTTTCCTCTCTGCAGGTAAACGTAATCGCAGGGATCTTATAACTATACCAGAGGATTGTAAGTCTAATGTACATCCCCTATCTGAAACTGAAGTTGTTGTTTTAGGTGCTAGTATAGTAGGCATTCCAGGTCTAACAATATATACTGGTAGACAATTGCTTTAATTGTCGCATAGTCAAGGATGTGAAAGTGTTGAAGCTATGTGCTGCTTTAATCTTTCTGATCATACCCTCACTATTAAATATCAGATCAGTAATTTGCAACAATTTAGCAATCACATCAAAGTAGATGATAGTAATTTTTTTTATGGAATATGCTTTTTTGGTGGCTTCCCTCCTGAGGTCAGCTGCGCAATATTTTTGGTACAATTATAATTATCATATATGTTTTTCTCTGTTGCTGCTGTCTTCAATATGCCCTAGGATGTTTTTCTATATTCTCTTCATTTTGTAAGCTTCCTACTAATTGTAAAACTGTTTCTCATGCTGCTATGTATAATGATGTAATTGCTCTGAATACTATTTCCACTGATAATTTGGCTATAAATTACATATAATTTCTGTTTAGTTATCCCTTCGGGATAAAAGGGTGGAACTGTTAGGTTTTTATATATTCTCTATAATCACTTAGCCAAATAACAGCCATTTTGTTCTCTGACTCCATTTTGTCTTATATTATTGTCGTGTTATTGCAGATGTTTTGTTTCCAAATGTTCTGAGCTCAAGGTCTTTTGCCTCCCACATTGTGTGTCAGCCTGACTCTATCTTCATATTCCAAGGTTTTAGTATGTCATCTGCAGACACTGTGTCTGGCCTGCCCTTTTTCTGGCAAAGCCCTTTTTTTTTCTGGTTTGATATATTCCAATGTACGAAATGAATAAACCAAGAAACTGGGTTCTACTGCACCGAACGTGTTGTGTAATCCGTTCTCCCAGCGCTGAGGGTCTCTTAGTGGATCTAAGCAGGCATCAGAGTCCGGCGAGGCTAGAATAGGATATTTATTCTTTCACTAAAGGCCCTTTACGTTCCCTCTGACTTAAAGGTTTTAATTTTTCCCTCTTTACAACAGAATTCAACCACATGGGATTTCTTTTTTTACATTTATTTCCCAAGGGTATAAATTTAGATGTGAAATGGATTAAAATCCCCTTAAACACAGTCCACCTGTGTTCAGTACCTTTACATGATAATACCTTATCCCAGTTGACATGCTGAAGAGCTACTTTTAACCAGGGAAAATTTGCTTTCCAAAAATTAAAAGTCTTTGTTAACCCAGTGCACTTTTCCTTTTCGATAACATAGTCCAAAGGACACTATTTCATGGTCACTATTCCCTAAGCCTCCAGTTACCTTTATATCTATAATGCACTCCACGATGTTAGAAATTTCCAGAACCAACAGAGCTCCTTTTCTATTAGGAACTTCAACCACCTGTGAGAGAAAATTATCCTGCAGCAAATTCAAGAACTCATCGCCCTTATCTGTGTTGGCAGTTCCACTACACCAATCAGGGTAATTAAAGTCCCCCATAATAAGCACACTCCCCAAACTTGCAGCCCTTGCCAACTGCATATGAAGCTGACTCACTTCCTCCCTGCTAGCATTTGGCGGCTTATAGCAGACCCCAACAATGACATTACCCCCTTTCCTGTTGCCAGATTCCACCCATATTGCCTCCGCTTTAACATCCTTATCGCCAATTATCTCTTCCCTTAAATCTGGCTTCAATTCTTTTTTTAACATAAACACATACTTGTTAGGTTTTTATATATTTTCTATATTCACTTAACCTAATAGCAGCCATTTTGTTCTTTGACACCATTTTGTGTTCATATTATTCAGATGTTGTTCTTGAAATGTACTAAGATGTTCTTTCCCTTGTCTCATGGGGTAGATAATATTTTATCTCAAGGTCTTTTGCCTTGAGTGTCAACCTGACTCTATCCTTGCATTCCAATAGATGTTTTATTATATCATCTGCAGACACAAAGTCTGGTAATGCCCCTTTCTCTGGCAAAGCCCCTTTTTATGGTTTGATATATTCCAATGTACGGTTTATGGTTTGATATATTCCAATGAATAAACTGAGAAAAGAGATTTTACTGCATCTAACATGTTGTGTAATCCTTTCTCCCATCGCTGAGGGTCTCTCAGTGGGTCTTAGACAGGCATCAGGGTCTGCAGTGGCTAGTGAAGGATATTTATTCTAACAATACTCCAACCTCTTTCCTTTTTTTTCTGTCCTGCCTAAACAATTAGTATCCTTCTAAATTTACAGCCCAGTCGTGAGACCTGTTGAACCACGTTTCTGCTATAACTATTACATACGTTTCAGTCAACGCCATTTTCTCCAATTCTCCCATTTTGTCAGCCAGGCTTCTCTCATTGGCAAACATACGTTTCAGATTATGATCCTGTAATTTATTTTTACACTGTAATACACATGCCTCCCTATCCCCTATGCTAGCCCCACCCCCTTTCCACCCACCACTGGCCAATCTACACCCTGCTTTCCTCCTGGGCTATCTATCTCAGTGAGACTGATATTACCCCCCCTCCCAAACCTAGTTTAAAATCTCCTTCAACCCTCTAGCCATCTTCTCCCCCAAAACAGCTGCACCGCCATCAGTGAGGTTCAATCCATCCCTACTAAAGAGCCTGTAGCCAATAGAAAAGTCTACCCAGTTACCTATAAACCCAAGCTCTTTTTCCTTACACCACCCTCATAGCCATGCATTAATGCTCCTAAGATCCCGCTGTCTCCCTAGCGTAGCACGTGGCTGCGGTAGTATTTCTGAAAACACTACCCTGGAGGTCCATACTTTTAATTTGGCCCCTCTCGGAAATCATGTTTAAGGATCTCTCCTCCACCACTAACTTTGTCATTGGCACCTATGTGAACCAAGATCAAATGAGTAGAAAACATTAAGGAACCCTTTTTTTTAAAGTAATAATTCATACTTTTTAATCTGCCCATTGGGAATATGTCCTTTATAAACATACCTCCCAACATTTGGGGCAAGCAGACATGGCCCCCAATACCCAAGGCTCCAGCCCACCAAAACCCCATCCTACAGGGGATCCGGGTTGGCTACCCAGGACAAAAGGACAAGCCTAAAATGGAACTGTCCCTGCAAAGCCAGGACAGTTAGGAGGTATATAACTAATGGTAAATAAAAGTTTGATATTTTACTTAAACAAGAAAAGAATAAAGGGAAGCCCAAAGCTACTGAGAATGTATATAACTGCTTTCTCTCAGTAGACAACTTTGGAAGGATAGACCATCAGCGTTGAATGTCTGCTGCATAGTTAAGGTGGCCATACATCTATGAGATATTACTTACCCGACCGAGGGCTCACGCAATGTTCCTTCGATCCTGCTGGAACCGCTTCTCCCGATCTTACATTCGACCGACATGCGATCGCAAAATGAATGGGATTTTGCGATCGCATGTCGGTCAAATATACGATCGGGAGAAGCGGTTCTGGCAGCATCGATGAACATCGCGTGAGCCCTCGGTCGGGTAAGTAATATCTCATAGATGTATGGCCACCTTTAGGGTCTAACTATCATAAAATAATTAGCTGATATTGCCTCATAAAACATTTCAATTCAATCTAATCTTTTGCTTGTGTTTAGAACCAAGAAGTACTGCCATTTAGGTTTTAGGCTAGGTCAACACGGGCAGATTTTTCAGCCAAGCAAACTGCTCGCTGCTATTACTGGACGACTGGGCCAAAATAGCATCAGTTTGACCCAACTGATCATGTGGTCCATAGGAGAGAGCACAATCGCCCATGATTGACCAACATGTCTGGTCATCCTTTGGTGTGATTTGGATTAAAGGCCGACCCACATCGGTCGGCAGCAGCCAGAATTATACCACTTTTATTTAAAGCCGACCAACCACAATAAGAAATATCAGTCAGTCAGCCTGAAATATAAGTATATCTAGCCTCAAATTCTCAGTACATCTCTTGTGCCTTTAAGACTTGCAAAATTTACAAACTGTCACAATCATCACAAAATTTTTCTTAAAGATGTGCTAAAAGCTCTGGTTAGTTACCATAAATGGGTCCTTTTTATGTGGCTACAGCTCTCTGTGCTTTTCTAATAGTTTTGGGTCATTTTCAGTAAAAGCACTTTCAGTGAAAGACTTTAAAAAAGCATGAAAGCAGCATTTTTACATTCTTTTTGAAAAAAAAGAGAAATACTTTGTCTAATCATATGTGTGTACATTTTATGTAACTTTCATTTAGAGATAAACAAAGCAACCACAACAGAGCCAGTATTAAATAAAATGTGACCCTACAGCCACAAAAACAAAAAGAAAACAACAGGCAAAAAAAACCACTTTTGTGAGCAACTTTATAAAATCTGTTAAGTCTTTCCAAAAAGGGAAAAAAAAAATGTTATGGTCATATGCTCCCAGAAATAGATCAAAGTGTAACAGCCCAGAACATGACTGATCTGTGTGTGTGTAGAACATATTTCCCTCTCCACTTTATGGATGGATAGAAACTGATTTTCTATTAAAAAAAATATATCCAAAGGACACTGCCACCAATTTTGAGTTTATTTATTCATACCTGTACACACAGGTAGTGAAACATTAGGAGGTGGCACAGTTCCCCAAAATGCCCCTATTCATACAGTGAACTGGCTATAACATATAGGTGCACATTTATCTAGGGGCACTAGGCTAATTTTGATTCAATGTCAGTCAGCGGGGCTTTATCAGCAGTGTGTGTAGCTTCTTTCCCAATTGAGCACGTGACTGCCGAACATTCAGGTCGGACTCACAGTCTTTCGGGAAAGACCCAAAATTTCCCTCTGCAGTGGTAGTCTCCCTTAAGGAGAGTCGGCCGCAGCTGAGGGAAACACACAGTCCCGAGCATTCTCCCTATGCACTAGGGAAAACCCTTAGGACTGTGTTCACTGATCTTTGAAAAATGACAGACAGGATTTTGCAGATCCTGTCTATCATCTTTCAAAAATCTTTACTGTGTGTACCTAGCTTCACATTGCAGAGAAATCGAAAAGTGTCCTGAAAGACAAAGGACTTTCATTTATTTCCTTTTTTATATTACAGTTCCCCTTTAAATATGTGAAAAGTATATTGTGGAACTACATATCTAGAGTAAGGTTGTAATAAAATAGAGAAAGATAGACTTGTTAAGTTGGATTTACTGACACTTTACTGACTTTTTTTGAGGAAATATTCCTTTTATTTTATTTCTTGAAAACTTAACTTTTCAAAAGTTTAAGCAAACAGTTCATGGGGCTTGTTTGCTGCCTGATTTTACGCAAACATTCATTTTGGTTAAAGCACCAAAATCATGATTTAGAACCAATAATTATATAAGAGACATACACTTTATTATATTGCACTTGTATGATAACTCCAATGCCCAGCCTGCCAGCCAGACCACCAGTTAACTTGCCAGACATTGCTTCTCTCTATACGTTTGTACTTTCTTATGAATGAGAGATGCAATACTGTTTCTCTGAGCATGCACTATGATTTTTTAGAAATGTTTGGGTCATTGGTACATGTTACCCAAACCATTTCCCAGCTGCCTATGCAATGTGTACACTATTATGGGTATAAGGCTAGGCATGTTATTGGAAAGGTTTAATTCCTTTTAAAAAATAGACTTTAATGGGTAAAATATAGATTTGGTGAAATCACAAGTGGTTTCAGTCATCCCTCCTCATACTATTTCCCCTTTAATCATCCGTCTACAAAAACATAAGCCTTGTATATCCACATTATATAGAGCGTTTCCAAATGTTTGCAGTTACATGTAGTGTTTCGCTGGTGGTCACCCTCGAGGGACTGCTCAGAAAACTTTCACAGAATGGCAACCTGCCATCCGGGTGCAAGAAGCCTTGAAGTGCTGTCTGTGAATTGGAAATCCTACAGGGCTATGAATCAATGTATGAGCAAGGTGCATGTGATTTGCGTATGTAGCAAAGTGTTAGTTTATTGTGTTTTGCGTTGTGTTTTCATGTTAATGTGGTTAAACAGGATTTTCTGTGGAAAATAATACATTGCTTAATGTTAGTTATTGGATAAGTGATAAATACTACATAATGGCACAGTGTATTGGTAGAAGTATAACAGTGTTATACCGATCAGGCATTAGATGTGAACAAAAATGTTATAATCAAGATTAGACCACAAATTTCATGGTATAGAAAATTGGCTTAAAAAACAACGCAAATGTTATGTAAAATGTTAATACATTGCTTGCAGCTCTTAGTCTGGTAAAAATACAGAAAACTTCTCAACTGCCGAAACTAACGTCTAAACCTCACGCTAACCATTCATTGATACATAGCCCTGCTAGTTTTCTAGCCCTGCTAGTTAACTATCTCCGGTCATGAGGAGGGTGCACAATAGATGAATGGACACAGATACTTGCAACAGACACTTGTTACCACTAAACATTCCCATTACAGTCTAAATTAATCACAAAGACTTGTTCTCTCTAAAGTAAATAGTTGTTGACAGTATTCATGAAAGGCAGCTCTGTCATGTTGATAACGCTGGTTTCATAGAATTAGAATGGTTAGGTTCTGCATTTTTTAAAGATGGCAAAACCAATTTTATCTTCATCATCAAAGACGTTGATAAAATTCCATTTCAGGCTTTTGAATTCCAGTTACTGGTATTAGGTATTATGCCTCTATTCTTATCTTTTCTGCAATACATCATGGCCCTGACAACCAGACTCAGAGAATGAATCATCAGTGTAGGTAGTGTTCATTACATCCATTGGAGAATTAAATTAGGGATCTGGGTTGTATTTCTAAGCACTTTTAGACACGACATATATTTGATCAAATTGGTCCAACCGGTTTAACTGATTCAATCTACTTGGCCAAAAGAATCATCCCATGTGTGTCTTCCATTTAATAGACTTCTCTGCAATATCTGCCAGTTCATTAAACAAAAGAGAATTGAAAAAAATTCTTTGATCCAATCGGTCGCTGCATAATCTCGAACGGATCTCAATGTAAAATCCACTATAAATGGATGGTGGTATAGTTCGATCTAGCAGAATAGATTAGCCGAATCAAATAGCATATAGGCTGCCTACATTTTAAACACAGTAGTAGAATATGGATTTTCAAAAGGACTTCTACACTTTTAAAATAAAAATTCCTGTTAGATTTGATAATTGCAGGAAAGGCAGAAATGTTTATTCCTATCTTCCCTTGTTATTTAATATAGAAGCAGGAACCTACAAACGTTAAAAGGCACAATCTTGCTGTCTCCCCTTCTTGCTCATGTGCACTACATGTGTGTAAGGTGAGCACATTACCCTCAATCTTTCCATATTAAATCACAATGGAATTTAGGAATAGCAGTTTCTACCTTCCCTATAATTATAAAAAATGTGGAGTTTTATTTTTTCAGTGCAGTGGTCCATTTAAATTATGTGTCCGGGCACATTGCGGATATAGCCAGAGGTGTGCCGCTAGCTTTTGGCTCTGAATATATTTTTACTGGCTTTATTTTAATTTTCCCATGTCTTGTTTTAAAAATATATTTCAATATAATTAGTGTAGGGTAACTTTACTGTGACACTGTAAAATGTAGAAAATACTTTTAATTTATGAATAATTACACAGTTGGGCTGTGACAAAAGATTTGACATTCCCAATTAAGACAATATGTGAAAAAGAAATGCTACTCTGGGACATACTTTACAACATTTCCCTTATAAACAGCTTTAACAAAATAAACAACTTTCCCATTATATATCAACAAAAAATCATCTATAAAAGGTTTCCATAAAAAATATTTTTCAAAATCACTTCTAAAAACAGTATCTTCTTCCCATTGTGCCCTAATTAATTTATAATAGCTTGGTGCAAATTTCGTCCCCCTAGCTGTACCATGTGTTTTGCAGCATTTCCTTGATGTAAGCAGCATTCTATGGCTGCATGCTGCCAGTAAATTCTAGGAATTGTTGTAACATGCAAAATCATACAGTGTAAGATCATCCTTAAGCTATAGTGTACACACCCACCCTCTACCATATAGCCACACTATCAACTGCCATTACAAGAAATAAACAATACTCTGCAATTTTTTTTCTGCTGTGGAGGAAAACACTTGTTGCCCTTTAACTGTTCTTTCTATTATTAAGCCTATTTTAATGTATTACGTAGAATACTATTTTCTTTGAAGAAAAGCTTAGGGAAAAACACAAGTTACCCCACCATAGCGAAGTACCAATGGTGATGACTAAACATCAGTCTTATATTTTTTGGAATAAATGATAATGTAATGCTCCAAAGTCCCTGAGTATCCCTTCAGCACAGATACCCTAATCTAACTCCATTTGCTTCACCAATAGTCAAGCCCTCATTTCCATGAGGCTGGTAGCACCTCATTGGACAAGGTAGCCCCCTGGGCTTAAGTACCGGGGATAATTGAGAAAACCTGGAGTGCAACAGACAAAAAAGAGCACTACTAGCTTCAGAGCTAGACAAGAGTAGAACAAAATTGGGATCAAGAAACAGAGGGAGGGAGCCAAGAGAAGAATAGTCAAGGCAGACAGAAGTCAAGAAGGCGCAAGGATTGTAACGATTAAACAGGCAGCGGTCAGGAATCAGAAACCGGTCAATAGAGACACACCACTAGTAAGGGAAAAGCCACAACTATATCTTGCAGCGAATTAAACCAGGGCAACAGCCTAAATAGGGGTCAAGAAACAATAGGAAACCCATAGAAGGCTAGACAGGACAAGATAGGACAGCTACAATTCAAATCTGCCGTTGAAAGAACTCTAACCAATAAGGAGCAGGGAGGTATTGCCCAATACGGCCTCTCCCTCCATCTGCTCTTAGGCAGACTGAGGAGGAGAGGGAAGGAAGCCCTGCAGACTATGCAGAGAGGTACTCATGCCAGATCGTGCGCACGTACCAGTGACCGCGCATGCACCTCGTGGAGGAGGGGAGCCAGGAAAGTGAATGCTGACATTACCCCCCTTGAGGAGGGGCCTCTGGACCCTTAAGGCAAGATTTCTGAGGATGTTCAAGATGGAATTTTCTGAGCAATTCTTGAGCATGAATCCTGTGTGAGGGTACCCAACTTCTTCAGGATGAACCCAACGGGAATCCAAAATTCTTTCAACTTAAAATTCAGTTTCTCCAGAGACTTCAATAGGAGGTTGAGGCTCAGCAGTAGGAAAAATATTAGCAGCTGGTTTAAGAAAAGACACATGGAAAGAGTTGTTAATTTTGAGAGATTGAGGTAAAGAAACTTTGTATGCAACTTTGTTGATTTTTTGGATGACTGGAAACCTAACATATGAACTTAGGACCTAAATCAGCAGAAGGTTGACATAAAGGAATTTTACGGGTTGACACCCAAACAAGATCTCCCGGTGAAAAGGATGATCAGCAAATATTTCCTGATGAAGAAGGTTTTGTTGAATTTGTGTCCAGATTGTGGTCATGTGAGAGGGCCAATTTTCCAAAGCTGGTAAATCAGAAGTTATTTTTGAAAAAGAAGAAAATTCTATGGATTTCTACCATGAACTCACTGGAAAGGAGATAACTTGGTAGAAGAATGAAGATAGTTATTATAAGCAAATTCTGCAAAAAACAAATATTCGGAACAGTTATGCGAATCTGAGACAAAGCAACGGAGGATTTGTTCTTTCCGTCTGACAATTAGTTTGAGGATGAAATCTGGAAGAAAAGGAAAGTGAGATCCACACCTTGGGACAGAAAGACTGCCAAAACTGAGATTTGAACTGAACTCTATCAGAGACTATGTTCTCAGGAATACCATGTAAACTAAATATATGGTCAATGACCAACTGAGAAAGTTCTTTAGTGGAAGGGAGTTTATATAATGGGACAAAATGAGCCATTTTAGAGAACCTATCTACTATGACCCAGATGACAGCAAAGTTTTGAGAATAGGGTAATTATACAGTAAAGTCCATAGAAATATTTGACCAGGAAGATTCATGAATAGGAATAGTTTGGAGGGACCCAACAGTTTTACTTTTGGCACAAACAGGACAGGCTCTTATGTAAGCTTGAACATCCACAGACAGGATATGGCATTGGCTTTAGTACATTCATAGACCCATAGTCTGAACTTTTTTTTGAAAAAAAAGTCCCCTGTTGCCAATGCCACAATAACATTGAGCAGAGGAAAAGAACCAAATATTGAGATAATATTGCCTCCATACCATTTTCCACTTCAAAAAACAAAGGGGCGAGAAGGGTTGGACCAAAATAGGAGTAGAACAGAACATTTCCTCTAACCTTTAAAGGCCAACTGGGCTTACTCTGACCAGAAAGGAAGGATCAGCTCCCTTGTGAATTAGATCAGTCAGGGGGGCTACTATAGAAATTCTCAATGAACCTTCTATAGAAGTTAGCAAACTTTAAGAATCTTTGTAGTGCTTTCAAGTTAGTAGGAGGAGTCCAATTTAGAACAGCAGACAATGTGGTTGGGTCCATTGCCAATCCTCTGTCAGAAATAATAAATCTTAGAAACGGAACCTGGTGAACTTCGAACATGCATTTTTCTAATTTGGCAAACAAAGACCTGAGTTTGTTTAGTACAGCTTTAACATGAAGATGATGCTGCTGTAAGGAAGAAGAAAAGATTAAAATATCATCCAGGTAAACAACAATAATTTGCTTAGAACTCTCTTAAGACATAATTAATAAAATCTTGAAAAACTGCAGGGGCGTAAGAAAGACCAAATGACATGACTAGGTTAATGCCCATTCTTGGTACTAAACGCGGTCTTCCATTAATCAGAGAATATCTTTTTCAAACAGTAATTTTATTGAGGGACCTTTAATGAAAACATGGACTTATGCCTCCATCTTTTTTCTCTACAAAGAAAAAGACAGCAGTTCTTTCTCACTCTGCCTGAAAATGCTGTTTTCCAGAGTTTTTTTTTGAGGGGGGGTTAGGGGGTTGTCAGAGTGGCCCACAGCACCTGTGAGCGGGTGGGGCTTAGGCACCTGTAAGCGGGCGGGGTTTAGGCACCCACGAGTGGGCGGGGCCATGGCACCCGCAAGTGGGGCAGGGCCAAGGCACCCGCAAGTGGGTGGGGCCACGACAACCGCAAGTGGGTAGGGCCACGGCACCCGCAAGTGGGCAGGGCCACATCACCTGTGAGTGGGCGGGGTCACGACACCCATGAGTGGGTGGGGCCATGACACCCACAAGTGGGCGGGGCCACAGGGGTCTGTAAGGGAATGAGCCAAGGGGGGCCTGCAACTGGAAGGACCATGGGGGGCTGCAAAGGGGAGGAGACATAGGGCAGATTGACTGACAGGTTTCAGAGCAGGAAGCAGGAAGTGCAGGGGACCTGGTGATGCTGCTGACATATCACACACAAAAATGTAAATATCTTCAAAACTATGTAAAATAAACAATGAAAATTTCATTTAATAAAAATTAAATTGCAAAAATTCTCAGGAGAGCAATTCCTATCAATTTACCTAAAGTCATTTTTGGACCACAGTTCCCCTTTAATCTGCCCTTCCAGCATTTTGTCTATGCATAAATAAATGCTTCCAAATTCTGACTTCCTGTTATCTGGACCCTTAATAGTCAATTATGGGCTAGCTCTAGATGCAGTCCCTTGGTTTATTCAGTTGCTCAATAGAGATCTTAACATTTTTGACCCAACAGCCAATCAATAGAAATGACTGTTAGTAACATTTAAAGGAAGTAGAGCATCCTGGGAAGAATGTCCATTTACATAACCTGGGATGTCAACTCTCTGATGACCCCAGTGTTTTTTCAAAATAAAAGAGAAAATGTAGAATAACTAAGTATGTGTAATTTAAAGTATTTAAAAAAAAATGTAAGTAGCTCTTATACACTGGGGTGTGTGAGTGGCTGCATCCCAGCCCACTGTAATCCAACTCTTTCTTCCACATGACATGACATTCTGAGATGTCAAGCATGCTCAGACAGTAATCACTATGAGTCGGCAGTAGGAGGGGGAATTTCCCGCCATGCAATTCCCACCTTCCAATGGTCGCTGTTTCAGCAAAAATGCACACAGCCGTAAAGTTTATAATGACACTTAATTGAAAGCTGAAATGCATTTTGCATCTTAAGAAATAGATCTGCAAAAAAAATTATAGTTGGGAATAGTGGGCGCAGATCTATGTAGAATTTCACACTTTTAGCAAATTTTTTAAGAAAATAAAGGAAAAACAAGTTTCAAAGTTAAAAAAATCATGCCAAACCCCCAAATAATGAATAAAAAAGTTATTATATCAACCTCCCGCATATCCTGAATCAAATGGTATGGCATATGCGTGGGTGCACCCAAAGAAATGGCAACCAACTAACTAAAATAGGACACATGCAAAAGTGCAAATACAAGAAAGAAAATCAAAGTTCTCTGTAATTTAAATAGCTTGCTCTTTTTCAAAGGAAACAGCTCTGAAACATTATTTTATATCAATTAATGTTAATATGAAGAAGTGATGTTTTATATGTGGTATCTTGTTTATAATAAGGAAAGTTTGTGTTTTGACTCTTTAGGTCATATATAAAGCTGTGTTATTAATACATACCAATACCCTGTTACGCTGTGTTGAATATTGATATAGGTATTTTACAACCATGCCATAAAATATAAACACACTGCAAAATACCACGTGGCTGCAAAATACTTTGTGCTATATGCATATGACTTTGTGCTATATGTGGCATGACTCATGTTTTTAAATGCTGCCATAATATAGTGACGTGGTTGTAAAGCATCAATACTGAACAGCATGATGCAGCCACGTGGTATTTTCTCATTAGTGCTACATACTGTAGTTGTATATTACAATGTGTTTGCAAGGACTACTAATATTTTGTGAAACCATGTCCCCATTTAAAATAGGCCCCTAGCTCCTTATGGTATATATAAATCTGCGATATATGGAATTCGCCAAATCCAAAAATATTTTGATGCCAATTGTTTTTCATATTTCAGGCCCACTTCTGTATTATTATTTCACGTTAGTAAATAACACAATAACAACATTGGCCAACACTTAGCCCTTACACAAAGTAGCATATAAAGCAGCACTTCCCTGATATTTTATCGGTTCAGACGTCTCACCCATCGATATATTACATATCATTAGGGTGGCGCCCAAATTTCCATTTAGCACAGCATCATCATCACCCATATTTATAAAACCACAGTATCGTAAGTTTGCAACCCTGTGGGTTTTTCGTTACTGTACGACCACGCGGGTAAATGTACGTCCGCGATCATACATTTACGGTAAACGTTCGTAAATCTACGAAAGTTTTTCATAGAATAACATGCGGTAGTAAACTACCTCAATGGTATTCTATGGGCAAATGTAAATCTACAGATTGCTAGTGATGTTAAATAACAATTGTTATAACCTTTATATATATGGCCCCATGTTCCAACATACATCAGTACAATATTATTTACTTGATAAAATCACACTCTAGCTTCCACCTAGTACAGTGCACCAGAAAAGGTGACTCTTTATGTATTATATATATAATATTTTCCTTACCCATTGTGGGCCTACTTGGTGCATGCTGCAGAACTTAGACAAAATTATATGAAAACTTCCAAGAACATGGAAGTGACTCTCTACTCCTGTCCCATACAAAAAGGCAGTTTTGTATTGGACAAGGCGGATTGGGAGCTGTAGAAACAGAACTTGTTGCTGCAGGTAAATGGTCTTTGAAGAATGTATTGTATGAATGCACTTTAAAACTTTATCGGGTGCCTCTGCGGGGGGATGTGGGAACTCACAATCTGGAATGTAGATCTATATGTGTTTGGTTTATCGTTGATACTGGTATTATACCCATACTGGATTTTGAATATAGAGCAGCCAGTAACTAAAAGGTCCCTGTTCTTGTAAATGATCATTTAATTTTGTAAAAGTTCTGCAGCACGGGGTATTGATATTATTTTCCATTTTTCTGTATTCTGTACATAGTGGAATAAATAATATTGAACAGATTTATGTAGGAACACAATGATGCTGTGCTAAATGGGAGATTTGGGCGCGATTCCTGGCACTACCCTTTTGTGGTGTATAATATATCGATGAGTGAGACATCTAAACCAACAGATAAACAATCAGGGTAGTGCTGCATTCTATGGTACCAAATAACACAGTGCACTGTTGAAATATGAGGGAAACCTAAACCAGGTTTTTGAAGGAGCCCAGTCTGGTTGTTGACAAATTCATTGCCAACTTAACTGGCTTCATTGGACAAAGTTGCAGCTTCACAATTTAACTTCCATTTTAGGCACACCTTTAGGCTGATTTAATAGCACAAATTTACCCAAAGGTGATCAAAACCTATTGATCCTCCCTAACTAATAACTTTAGCCTCCCAGACCCACAAACAATATCAGTGCGATTTACTGTTCAAGCACATAATGTATGTGATTGCCAGGTTTCTATAAGGGAGTAGAGAGGGGACTGCAGTGTGGGGATTGGGGCTAAAAGGAGCCTACATATCACAGTAGTGCAGAGGTAATAGCCGAGATCTTCATTTCCAGCCAAAACCTCAGCTGTAAGTTAATTAAGTTCCGTACACACATTAGATAAAGGTCAGCAGAAATGGGCTTCAACTACTGTTTCTGCCAACAAGCTAACATGTCGGGGCACCCGATGGAAGTGATCTGTCCTTTGCAATGGCTCCCCCCTCCCCATAAACCAGTACAGACTACTCATCTTAACCTGTCCCTGTATGGGGATTGGGTGATAAGAATAAACATGTGTAAAAGGCTTAACTTGTCTGGTGTGGACCTTCCCCACCATGCAAGCTGTGAGGCAGAGCAGATCCATACAGGGGAACACATTACATTGTTCTTTGTGTGGGGGACCGAATCGGTGCAGTAGTCCTAGGCTTAGACAACAGTGATGACCAGGGGAAGTGAGTCATCTACCTAAGAGCCTGTCAAACAAGCTCCACCTAGTGCCAAAAGTAAGTAGTGATAGGCTGCTTAGAATAATTTAGATTTGGAAATCAAGGTCTTATTACATTGATTCTTGGTTAAGCATGACTATTTCTATCACAGGGGCAGCATGGTGGCTCAGTGGTTAGCACTGATGCCTTGCAGCGCTGAGGTCCTAGTTCGATTCCACCCTTGGACACATTTGCAAGGAGTTTGTATGTTTTCCCTGTGCTTTCGTGGGTTTCCCCCTGGGCACTCCGGTTTCCCCCACATAAACACATACTGATAGGTTGTATATGTACATAAAGTGATTAGATTGTAAGTTCTTCGGGGCAGGGGCTGATGTGAATTGAGTAAATAATTGTAAAGCGGAATATGTAGTGATATATAAGAAATAAAATACATACATACAGTCTTTACAGGGTCTTAAACAATCTTACTGTTTTCAGCCCTGTAAAGTTCTTACAGCCTTTTTGAATTTCTAGCTAGATAAGTCAATCTATACAGTGGCTTCATTATATCTTAAAATAATTATGACAATAAATAAACAGGGAGTCTCATTAAAGAAAGAAATGTTACTGTGTTTTCATCAGCCCACCCCTTTTTTTTAAACCCATGTCAATCTATTGCTTTGTTGTAATCCCAGGGCTTTCTTTACCTGGGGTATAATACAATCGGAGAACTGACCTTGTTTATCATCCATAACAACCAATCTCACACTTATCAGCTGCCTGGATGATAAGAGAGACTTACAGGACAGGCTACTGGGAAGAGATTTCAGATTCAACCTTGATAAGAATGGCTTTGCATGCAATATTCCTTTTCATTTAAATGCTCTATCCTCTAGACATACCTACTTAGTATAATTCACTTTCTGTGCACTTGTATGAAATGTACCACATTGCCATCCTTACGTGGCAAGTTCATGATAACCAGGGGCGTATCTAGGGTCTAAGAAGATCAGGGGCACTTTGGGGCACTCCATGTGCCGCGCATAGCAAATTTTTAGGCCACGCCCCTTTCTCCGCCCCAATTAGGCCACACCCACTATGTACTTATAGAGATTACCAAAAAGATACAGACAGATAGACAACCACAAACATAGACACACAGCCCGATAGTTATAAACAGACAGAAAGACAGTGAAATAGACAGACAGAGATCAGAGAGTTGGACACAAATTAATGACACAAAGGCACAGTAAACTGGCAATTTCATTATGTACTGGTAGCAATTTGGTCATTTTAAACTTACTGTTGTGTTCAGTTGTAGTCAGATGCTTGCCCACACCTTTGGCCAGGGAGACCTTCTTGTACTTTCTACATGGATCTCTGCCTCTATCTATCTCTATCTGTCCCTCTCTCTCTCTGTATATCTATCTATCTATATATCTGCCTCTTGTTTATCTATTTAACTATGTCTATCTGCTTCTTGTCTATCTATCTATCTATCTATCTATCTATCTAACTGCTATCTATCTATCTAACTCTGCTATCTATCTATCTAACTCTGCTATCTATCTATCTATCTAACTCTGCTATCTATCTATCTATCTTACTCTGCTATCTATCTATCTATCTATCTATCTATCTAACTCTGCTATCTATCTATCTATCTATCTATCTAACTCTGCTATCTATCTATCTATCTATCTATCTATCTATCTATCTATCTATCTATCTATCTTCTATCTCTCTTCTTATCTATCTAACTCGCTATCTATCTATAACTCTGCTATCTATCTATTAACTCTGCTATCTATCTATATAACTCGCTATCTATCTACTCTATCTATCATCTATCACTCTGCTATCTATCTATCTATCTATCTAACTCTGCTATCTATCTATCTATCTATCGCTATCTATCTATCTATCTATCATCTCTCTGCTATCTATCTATCTCTATCTATCTATCTATCTATCTAACTCTGCTATCTATCTATCATACTCTAACTATCTATCTATCTATCTATCTAACTCTGCTATCTATCTATCATTACTCTGCTATCTATCTATAACTATCTATCTATCTATCTATCTAACTCTCTATCTATCTATAACTCTGCTATCTATCTATCTCTATCTATCTATCTTATCTATCTATCTATCTATCTATCTAACTCTGCTATCTCTCTAACTCTGCTATCCTACTACTCTCTATCTATACTATCTATCTATCTATCTATCTATCTACTCTCTATCTATCTATCTCTACTATCTATCTACTATCTAAAACTCTCTCTGCTATCTATATCTATCTAATCTATCTATCTATCTATCTCTATCTATCTATCTATCTATCTACACTCTAGCTATCTATCTATCTATCTAACTCTGCTATCTATCTATCTAACTCTGCTATCTATCTAACTCTGCTATCTGTCCATCTAACTATCTATCTATCTATCTATCTATCTATCTATCTATCTATCTATCTAACTCTGCTCTCTATCTATCTATCTATCTATCTATCTAACTCTGCTCTCTATCTATCTATCTAACTCTGCTATCTACTATCTATCTCTGCTATCTATCTATCATCTAACTCTGCTATCTATCTATCTATCTATCTATCTATCTAACTCTGCTATCTATCTATCTATCATCTATCTATCTATCTATCTATCTATCTAACTCTGCTATCTATCTATCTATCTAACTCTGCTATCTATCTATATAACTCTGCTTCTATCTATATAACTCTGCTATCTATCTATCTAACTCTGCTATCTATATAACTCTGCTATCTATCTATCTATCTATCTATCTATCTATCTATCTATCTAACTCTGCTCTCTATCTAACTCTGCTATCTGTCCATCTAACTATATCTATCTATCTATCTATCTAACTCTGCTATCTATCTAATTCTGCTATCTATCTATCTAATTCTGATATCTATCTATCTATCTAACTGCTATCTATCTATCTATCTAACTGCTATCTATCTATCTATCTAACTGCTATCTATCTATCTATCTATCTATCTATCTATCTATCTATCTAACTCTGCTATCTATCTAACTATCATCTATCTGTCTATCTAACTCTGCTATCTATCTATCTATCTATCTATCTATCTCTCTATCTATCTAACTCTGCTATCTAACTATCATCTATCTGTCTATCTATCTGCTATCTATCTATCTATCTATCTATCTATCTATCTATCTATCTATCTACTATCTATCTATCTATCTATCTAACTCTGCTATCTATCTATCTATCTATCTATCTATCTATCTATCTAACTCTGCTATCTATCTATCTAACTATCTATCTATCTATCTAACTCTGCTATCTATCTATCTATCTATCTATCTATCTATCTATCTAATTCTGCTATCTATCTATCTATCTATCTATCTATCTATCTATCTATCTATCTATCTATCTATCTATCATTCTGCTACTAATCTATCTCTATCTATCTATCTAATTCAATCTATCGATCTATCTATCTATCTATCTATCTATCTATCTATCTATCTATCTATCTATTCTGCTATGCTATCTATCTATCTATCTATCTATCTATCTATCTATCTATCTATCTATCTATCTATCTATCTAATTCTGCCTATCATCTATCTATCTATCTATATCTATCTATCTATCTATCTATCTATCTATCTCATCTATCTATCTATCTATCTATCTATCTATCTATCTATCTACTATCTATCTATCTATCGCTATCTATCTATCTATCTATCTATCTATACTATCTCTATCTATCATCTATTATATATCTTCTCTATGTCCTGCGTCTATCCATCTCAAATCACTATCTATCTATCTAACTCTGCTATCTATCTATCTATCTAACTGCTATCTATATATCTCTGCTAGCTATCTATCTAATCTAACTGCTATCTATCGATCTAACTGGCTGCTATCTATCTTATCTGATATCTAGCTGCTACTGCCACTCTGCCAGTCTGCCACGGTGCCACTGCTAAATTCTGGACTCCCTCCTGAGTCCCAGATTTCTCTCTCGCGCGCTGGCGCGCTCGTGACATCGGCGCGCCGGTAGGATGTCATTGCGTGCGCCGGCTGCGCGACGTGCCCAATATTCGGACGTTCGGGGCACTTGCAGGGGGCACAGTCAGTTAAAACATTCGGGGCACTTTGCCAAACATCCGGGGCACGTGGTGTAGATACGCCACTGATCTACACACCTTCAGCTACGTAACAGCATAATGATTTTATACATACATGAAGAATTACAGATTTAGTGGTCTATAGAATTCTGTGCTTTTAGGAGATTTTGTGAAAAAATAAAATAAGATGATTAAAAGGTGGAAATACTACCTAAACCCTCTTGACAAGTTAAAAAACCCACTAAATGTCAATCTTCCACATGTCCTGAATCAAACGGTATGTCATATACATGGGTCCAAATAGAGACAAGTCCTCTGTAATTTGAACAGCTTACTCTCTTTCAAAGAAAACAGCCCAAAAACTTGGAAATACCCCCCACAAAAAACACCACTAAATGTTACTCTCCCACATGTCCTGAATCAAACGATATGCCATTTGCGTGGATGCACACAGAGACATGGCCACCAACTAACTCAAATGGGAAGCATGGACAAGTGCAATTACAAGAAAAAAAGTGCTCTGTAATTTGAACAGCGTATTTTTTAAAAGAAACGGCCCAAAACTTGGAAATACCCCCCCACAAACTATAGATTTTTGGAATCTACACACCTTCAGCTACGTAACGGTGCTATGATTTCATACATACATGAAGAATTCCAGATGCAGTAATCCACAAAACTATGTTTACACATACTTTACACATTTCAACATACAAAAAGGCTGGTCAAGGTTACATATGATTACATGACTGTCATCGCTGTGATGATACCTGGCCGTATTTCAATTTAGGATCAGTGTTACAGTTGTAACATCAGTAATAAAGTTCTGTGAACTGGAAAAGTCGCAGGTAAGTTAGTAAAGTAATGGTGGGCTAGTGAATAGAATGAGGTGCAAGTGCCATCGCACAGGTCGAAGAGGGGGGGACACTATATGAGCTGTGGGGAGACAATTATGGTGGCTTATGAAGAGGATGTCGACATATTACAAGAGATAATGAAGTGTTTATAGACATCTATTGCTGAACGTGTAATCTGTCTGATCATGGAAAGAACCCACTGCACTATTAAAGTAGTCGCTGAATGACCTAAATCATTTGGCAAAGCAATTTAGCCATCACAAGATCAACAAAAGATAGATGGATGAGTCATTATATTTGCCTTTGATAGATAATTACATCTTGGCTTTATATGTGTCTAAGGGTGACTTATGGTGACCTTCCCGTACCTGGGTCAGCTGCGCATATATTTTGGTACAAATTATAATTATCATATATGTTTTTCTCTGTTGCTGCTGTCTTCAATATGCCCTAGGATGTTTTTCTATATTCTCTTCATTTTGTAAGCTTCCACTATAATTGTAAACTGTTTCTCAGCTGCTATTTAATGAATGTATTGCTCTGAATACTATTTCCACTGATAATTTGGCTAAAATTACATTAATTTCTTGTTTAGATGTATTCCCTTCGGGATAAAGGGTGGAACTGTTAGGTTTTTATATATTTCTCTATATCACTTAGCCAAATAACAGCCATTTTGTTCTCTGACTCCATTTTGTCTTTATTATTGTCGTGTTATTGCAGATGTTTTGTTTCCAAATGTTCTAGCTCAGGTCTTTTGCCTCCCACATTGTGTGTCAGCCTGACTCTATCTTCATATTCCAGGTTTAGTATGTCATCTGCAGACACTGTGTCTGGCCCTGCCTTTTTCTGGCAAGCCCCTTTTTTTTTCTGGTTTGATATATTCCAATGTACGAAATGAATAAACCCAAGAAACTGGGTTCTACTGCACCGAACGTGTTGTGTAATCCTTTCTCCCAGCGCTGAGGGTCTCTTAGTGGATCTAAGAGGCATCAGGTCCGGCGAGGCTAGAATAGGATATTTATGCTTTCACTAAAGGCCCTTTACGTTCCCTCGGACTTAAAGGTTTTTAATTTTTCCCTCTTTACAACAGAATTCAACCACATGGATTTCTTTTTTTACATTTATTTCCCAAGGTATAAATTTAGATGTGAAAATGGATTAAATCCCCTAAACACAGTCCACCTGTGTTCAGTAAACCTTTACAGATAATACCTTATCCCAGTTGACCATGCTGAAGAGCTACTTTTAACCAGGGAAAATTTGCTTTCCCAAAATTAAAAGTCTTGTTAACCCAGTGCACTTTTCCTTTTCGATAACATAGTCCAAGGACACTATTCATGGTCACTATTCCTAAGCCTCCAGTTACCTTTATATCTATAATGCACTCCACGATGTTAGAAATTTCCAAACCAACAGAGCTCCTTTTCTATTAGGACTTCAACCACCTGTGAGAGAAATTATCCTGCAGCAATCAAGAACTTCCCCATTTCGCCTTCTGTGTTGGCAGTTCCACTACACCAATCGGTAATTAAAGTCCCCCATAATAAGCACACTCCCCAAACTTGCAGCCCTTGCCAACTGCATATGAGCTGACTCACTTCCTCCCTGCTAGCATTTGGCGGCTTATAGCAGACCCCAACAATGACTTACCCACCCTTTCCTGTTGCAGAATTCCACCCATATTGCCTCCGCTTTAATCCTTATCGCCAATTATCTCTTCCCTAAATCTGGCTTCAATTCTTTTTTTTACATAAACACATACTTGTTAGGTTTTTATATTTTTTCTATATTCACTTACCTAATAGCAGCCATTTTGTTCTTTGACACACATTTTGTGTTCAATTATTCATAGATGTTGTTCTTGAAATGTACTAGATGTTCTTCCTTCCCTTTTCTCATGGGTATATATATTTAATCTCAATGTCTTTTGCCTTGAGTGTCAACCTGACTCTATCCTTGCATTCCAATAGATGTTTTAATTATATCATCTGCAGACACAAAGTCTGGTAATGCCCCTTTCTCTGGCCAACCCTTTATGGTTTGATATATTCCATGTCGGTTATGGTTTATATTCCAATGAATAAACTGAGAAAAGAATTTTATACTGCTCTACCATGTTGTGTAATCCTTTCTCCCATCGCTGAGGGTCTCTCAGTGGGTCTTAGACAGGCATCGGGTCTGCAGTGGCTAGGAAGGATATTTATTCTAACAATACTCCAACCTCTTTCCTTTTTTTCTGTCCTGCCTAAACAATTAGTATCCTTCTAAATTTACAGCCCGTCGTGAGACCTGTTGAAACCACGTTTCTCTGCTATAAACTATTACTACGTTTCAGTCAACGCCATTTTCCTCCAATTCTCCCATTTTGTCAGCCAGGCTTCTCTCATTGGCAAACAACGTTTCAGATTAGATCCTGTATTTATTTTACACTTTAATACACATGCCTCCCTATCCCCTATGCTAGCCCCACCCCCTTTCCACCCACCACTGGCCAATCTCACACCCGCTTTCCTCCTGGGCATCTATCTCCAGTGAGACTGTATTCCCCACCCTACCACCCCCCCCAAACCTAGTTTAAAATCTCCTTCAACCCTCTAGCCATCTTCTCCCAAAACAGCTGCACCGCCATCAGTGAGGTTCAATCCATCCCTACTAAAGAGCCTGTAGCCAATAGAAAATCTACCCCCAGTTACCTATAAACCCAAGCTCTTTTCCTTACACCACCCTCATAGCCATGCATTAATGCTCCTAAGATCCCGCTGTCTCCCTAGCGTAGCACGTGGCTGCGGTAGTATTTCTGAAAACCTCACCTGGAGGTCCATACTTTAATATTGGCCCCTCTCGGAAATCATGTTTAAGGATCCTCCTCCCCCACATACTTTTGTCATTGGCACCTATGTGAACACCATCAAATGAGTAGAAAACATTAAGGAACCCTTTTTTTTAAAGTAATAATTCATACTTTTTATCTCCCCTTGGGAATATGTCCTTTATAAACATACCTCCCAACATTTGGGGCAAGCAGACATGGCCCCCAATACCCAAGGCTCCAGCCCACCAAAACCCCATCCTACAGGGATCCGGGTTGGCTACCCCGGACAAAAGGACAAGCCTAAAATGGAACTGTCCCTGCAAAGCCAGGACAGTTAGGAGGTATATAACTATGTAAAAATAAAAGTTTGATATTTTACTTAAACAAGAAAAAGATAAAGGGAAGCCCAAAGCTACTGAGAATGTATATACTGCTTTCTCTCAGTAGACAACTTTGGAAGGATAGACCATCAGCGTTGAATGTCTGCTGCATAGTTAAGGTGGCCATACATCTATGAATATTACTTTACCCGACCGAGGGCTCACGCAATGTTCCTTCGATCCTGCTGGAACCGCTTCTCCCGATCTTACATTCGACCGACATGGCGATCGCAAATGAATGGGGTTTTGCGATCGCATGTCGGTCAAATATACGATCGGGAGAAGCGGTTCTGGCAGCATCGATGAACATCGCGTGAGCCCTCGGTCGGTAAGTAATATCTCATAGATGTATGGCCACCTTTAGGGTCTAACTATCATAAAACATTAGCTGATATTGCCTCATAAAACATTTCAATTCAATTAATCTTTTGCTTGTGTTTAGAACCAAGAAGTACTGCCATTTAGGTTTTAGGCTAGGTCAACAACGGGCAGATTTTTCAGCCAAGCAAACTGCCGCTGCTATTAACTGGACACTGGGCCAAAATAGCATCGTTTGACCCAACTGATCATGTGGTCCCATAGAGAGAGCACAATCGCCCATGATTGACCAACATGTCTGGTCTCCTTTGGTGTATTTGGATTAAAGGCCGACCCACATCGGTCGGCAGCAGCACCAGAATTATACCACTTTATTTAAAGCCGACCAACCACAATAAGAAATATCAGTCATCAGCCTGAAATATAAGTATATCTAGCCTCAATTCTCAGTACACTCTCTTGTGCCTTTAAGACTTGCAAAATTTACAAACTGTCCACAATCATCACAAAATTTTTCTTAAGATGTGCTAAAAGCTCTGGTTAGTTACCATAAATGGGTCCCTTTTTATGTGGCTACAGCTCTCTGTGCTTTTCTAATAGTTTTTGGGTCATTTTCAGTAAAGCATTTCAGTGAAAGACTTTAAAAAAGCATGAAAGCAGCATTTTTACATTCTTTTTGAAAAAAAGAGAAATACTTGTCTAATCATATGTGGTACATTTTATGTAACTTTCATTTAGAGATAAACAAAGCACACCACAACAGAGCCAGTATTAAATAAAATGTGACCCTACAGCCACAAAAAAAAAAGAAAACAACAGGCAAAAAAACACTTTGTTGAGCAACTTTATAAATCTGTTAAGTCTTTCCAAAAAGGGAAAAAAAAAATGTTATTGTCATATGCTCCCAGAATAGATCAAGTGTAAACAGCCCAGAACATGACTGATCTGTGTGTGTGTAGAACATATTTCCCTCTCCACTTTATGGATGGATAGAAACTGATTTTCTATTAAAAAAAATATATCCAAAGGACACTGCCACCAATTGAGTTTATTTATTCATACCTGAACACAGGTAGTGAACACATTAGGAGGTGGCACAGTTCCCCAAAATGCCCCTATTCATACAGTGAACTGGCTATAACATATGGTGCACATTTATCTAGGGGCACTAGGCTAATTTTGATTCAATGTCAGTCAGCGGGGCTTTTATCAGCAGTGTGTGTAGCTTCTTTCCCAATTGAGCACGTGACTGCCGAACATTCAGGTCGGACTCACATTCTTTCGGAAAGACCCAAAATTTCCCTCTGCAGTGGTAGTCTCCCTTAAGAGAGGTCGGCCGCAGCTGAGGGAAACACACAGTCCCGAGCATTCTCCCTATGCACTGGGAAACCCTTAGGACTGTTTTCACTGATCTTTGAAAAATGACAGACAGGATTTTGCAGATCCTGTCTATATCTTTCAAAATCTTTACTGTGTGTACCTAGCTTCACATTGCAGAGAAATCGAAAGTGTCCTAAGACCAAAGGACTTTCATTATTTCCTTTTTTATATTACAGTTCCCCTTTAAATATGTGAAAAGTATATTGTGGACTACATACTAGAGTAAGGTTGTAATAAAATAGAGAAAGATAGACTTGTTAAGTTGGATTTACTGACACTTTACTGACTTTTTTGAGGAAATATTCCTTTTATTTATTTCTTGAAACTTAACTTTTCAAAAGTTTAAGCAAACAGTTCAGGGGGCTGTTTGCTGCCTGATTTATCGCAAACATTCTTTTGGTTAAAGCACAAATCATTGATTTAGAACCAATAATTATATAAGAGACATACACTTTATTAATATTGCACTTGTATGATAACTCCCAATGCCCAGCCTGCCGCCAGACCACCAGTTTAACTTGCCAGACATTGCTTCTCTCTATACGTTTGTACTTTCTTATGAATGAGAGATGCAATACTGTTTCTCTGGCATGCACTATGATTTTTTTTAGAAATGTTTGGGTCATTGGTACATTTACCCAAACCATTTCCCAGTGGCCTATGCAATGTGGTACACTATTATGGTATAGGCTAGGCATTGTTATTGGAAAGGTTTAATTCCTTTTAAAAAATAGACTTTAATGGGTTAAATAGATTTGGTGAATCACAAGTGGTTTCAGTCATCCCTCCTCATACTATTCCCCTTTATCATCCGTCTACAAAACCATAAGCCTTGTATATCCACATTATATAGAGCGTTTCCAAATGTTGGCAGTTACATGTAGTGTTTCGCTGGTGGTCACCCTCGAGGGACTGCTCAGAAAACTTTCACAGAATGGCACCTGCCATCCGGGTGCAAGAAGCCTTGAAGTGCTGTCTGTGAATTGGAAATCCTACAGGGCTATGAATCAATGTATGAGCAAGGTGCATGTGATTTCGTATGTAGCAAAGTGTTAGTTTTTGTGTTTTGCGTTGTGTTTTCATGTTAATGTGGTTAAACAGGATTTTCTGTGGAAATAATACATTGCTTAATGTTAGTTATTGGATAAGTGATAAATACTACATAATGGCACAGTGTATGGTAGAAGTATAACAGTTTATCACCGATCAGGCAAGATGTGAACAAAATGTTATAATCAAGATTAGACCACAAATTTCATGGTATAGAAATTGGCTTAAAAAACAACGCAAATGTTATGTAAATGTTAATACATGGCTTGCAGCTCTTAGTCCTGGTAAAATAACAGAAAACTTCTCAACTGCCGAAACTAACGTCTAAACCTCACGCTAACCATTCATTGATACATAGCCCTGCTAGTTTTCTAGCCCTGCTAGTTACTATCTCCGGTCATGAGGAGGGTGCACAATAGATGAATGGACACAGATACTTGCAACAGACACTTGTTACCACTAACATTCCCATTACAGTCTAAATTAATCACAAAGACTTGTTCTCTCTAAAGTAATTTTGTTGCCAGTATTCATGAAAGGCAGCTCTGTCATGTTGATAACGCTGGTTTCATAGAATTAGAATGGTTTAGGTTCTGCATTTTTTAAAGATGGCAAACCAATTTTATCTTCATCATCAAAGACGTTGATAAAATTCCATTTCAGGCTTTTGAATTCCAGTTACGGTATTAGGTTTTGCCTCTATCCTTACTTTTTCTGCAATACATCAGGCCCTGACAACCAGACTCAGAGAATGAATCATCAGTGTAGGTAGTGTTCATTACATCCATTGGAGAATTAAATTAGGGATCTGGGTTGATTTCTAAGCACTTTTAGACACGACATATATTTGATCAAATTGGTCCAACCGGTTTAACTGATTCAATCTACTTGGCCAAAAGAATCACCCATGTGTGTCTTCCATTTAATAGACTTCTCTGCATATCTGCCAGTTCATTAACAAAGAGAATTGAAAAAATTCCTTTGATCCAATCGGTCGCTGCATAATCTCGACGGATCTCAATGTAAAATCCACATAAATTGATGGTGGTATAGTTCGATCTAGCAGAATAGATTAGCCGAATCAAATAGCATATAGGCTGCCTACATTTTAAACACAGTAAGTAGAATATGGATTTTCAAAAGGACTTCTACACTTTTAATAAAAATTCCTGTTAGATTTGATATTGCAGGAAAGGCAGAAATGTTTATTTCCTATCTCCCTTGTTATTTAATATAGAAGCAGGAACCTACAACGTTAAAAGGGCACAATCTTGCTGTCCTCCCCTTCTTGCTCATGTGCACTACATGTGGGTAAGGTGAGCACATTACCCTCAATCTTTCCATATTAAATCACAATGGAAATTTAGGAATAGCAGTTTCTACCTTCCCTATATTATAAAAATGTGGAGTTTTATTTTTTCAGTGCAGTGGTCCATTTAAATTATGTTCCGGGCACATTGCGGATATAGCAGAGGTGTGCCGCTAGCTTTTGGCTCTGAATATATTTTTTACTGGCTTTATTTTAATTTCCCATGTCTTGTTTTAAAATATTATTTCAATATATTAGTGTAGGGTAACTTTATACTGTGACACTGTAAAATGTAGAAAATACTTTTAATTTGACTAATTACACGTTTGGGCTGTGACAAAGATTTGACATTCCCATTAGAACAATATTGTGAAAAGAAATGCTACTCTGGGACAACTTTTACAACATTTCCTTATAAACAGCTTTAACAAAATAAACACTTTCCCATTATATATCAACAAAAAATCATCTATAAAAGGTTTCCATAAAAATATTTTTCAAAATCACTTCTAAAAACAGTATCTTCTTCCCATTGTGCCCTAATTATTTATAATAGCTTGGTGCAAATTTTTCGTCCCCTAGCGGTACCATGTGTTTTGCCAGCATTTCCTTGATGTAAGCAGCATTCTATGGCTGCAAGCTGCCAGTAAATTCAAGGAATTGTTGTAACATGCAATCATACAGTGTAATCATCCTTAAGCTTAGTGTACACACCCCCCTCTACCATATAGCCACACTATCAACTGCCATTACAGAAATAACAATACTCTGCAATTTTTTTTCTGCTGTGGAGGAAAACACTTGTTGCCCTTTAACTGTTCTTTCTATTATTAAGCCTATTTTAATTTATTACGTAGAATCCTATTTTCTTTGAAGAAAAGCTTAGGAAAACACAAGTTACCCCACCATCGGAAGTACCAATGGTGATGACTAAACATCAGTCTTTATATTTTTGGAATAAATGATAATGTAATGCTCCAAAGTCCCTGAGTATCCCTTCAGCACAGATACCCTAATCTAACTCCATTTGCTTCACCAATAGTCAAGCCCTCATTTCCCTGAGGCTGGTAGCACCTCATTGGACAAGGTAGCCCCCCTGGGCTTAAGTACCTCCGGGGATAATTGAGAAAACCTGGAGTGCAACAGACAAAAAAGAGCACTACTAGCTTCAGAGCTAGACAAGTGAAAACAAAATTGGGATCAAGAAACAGAGGAGGAGCCAGAGAAGAATAGTCAAGGCAGACAGAAGTCAAGAAAGGCGGCAAGGATTGTACACGATTAAACAGGCAGCGGTCAGGAATCAGAACCGGTCAATATGAGACACACCCACTAGTAGGGAAAACACAAACTATATTCTTGCAGAACAATTAACCCAGGGCAACAGCCTAAATAGGGGTCAAGAAAACTAGGAAACCCATAGAAGGCTAGACAGGACAAGATAGGACAGCTACAATTCAAATCTGCCGTTGAAAGAACTCTAACCAATAAGGAGCAGGAGGTATTTGCCCAATACGGCCTCTCCCTCCATCTGCTCTTAGGCAGACTGAGAGGAGAGGGAAGAAGCCCTGCAGATATGCAGAGAGGTACTCATGCAAGATCGTGCCACGTACCAGTGACCGCGCATGCACCTCGTGGAGGAGGGAGCCAGGAAAGTGAATGCTGACATTACCCCCCTTGAGGAGGGGCCTCTGGACCCTTAAGGCAAGATTTCTGAGGATGTTCAAGATGGAATTTTCTGAGCAATTCTTGAGCATGAATCCTGTGTGAGGGTACCCAACTTCTTCAGGATGAACCCAACGGGAAATCCAATATTCTTTCAACTTAAAATTCAGTTTCTCCAGAGACTTCAATAGGAGGTTGAGGCTCCAGTAGGAAAATATTAGCAGCTGGTTTTAAGAAAAGACACATGGAAAGAGTTGTTAATTTTGAGAGATTGAGGTAAAGAAACTTTGTGGCACTTTGTTGATTTTTTGGATGACTGGAAACCTAACATATGAACTTAGGACCTAAATCAGCAGAAGGTTGACATAAAGGAATTTTACGGTTTGACACCCAAACAAGATCTCCCGGTGAAAAGGATGTCAGCAATATTTCCTGATGAAGAAGTTTTGTTGAATTTGTGTCCAGATTTGTGGTCATGTGAGAGGGCCAATTTTCCAAAGCTGGTAAATCAGAAGTTATTTTTGAAAAAGAAGAAATTCTAGGGATTTCTACCATGAACTCACTGGAAAGGGATAACTTGGTAGAAGAATGAAGATAGTTTTATTATAAGCAATTCTGCAAAAAACAAATATCGGACAGTTATGCGAATCTGAGACAAAGCAACGGAGGATTGTTCTTTCCGTCTGACAATAGTTTGAGGATGAAATCTGGAAGAAAAGGAAAGTGAGATCCACACCTTGGGACGAAAGACTGCCAAAACTGAGATTTGAACTGAACTCTATCAGAGACTATGTTCTCAGGATACCATGTAAACTAAATATATGGTCAATGACCACTGAGAAAGTTCTTTAGTGAAGGGAGTTTAATAATGGACAAAATGAGCCATTTAGAGAACCTATCTACTATGACCCAGATGACAGCAAAGTTTGAGAATAGGGTAATTATACAGTAACCATAGAAATATTTGACCAGGAAGATTCATGAATAGGAATAGTTTGGAGGGACCCAACAGTTTTACTTTTGGCACAAACAGGACAGGCTCTTATGTAAGCTTGAACATCCACAGACAGGTATGGCATTGGCTTTAGTACATTCATAGACCCATAGTCTGAACTTTTTTTTGAAAAAAAATCCCCTGTTGCCAATGCCACAATAACATTGAGCAGGAAAAGAACCAATATTGAGATAATATTGCCTCCATACCATTTTCCACTTCAAAAACAACAAGGGCGAGAAGGTTGGACCAAAATAGGAGTAGAACGAACATTTCCCTAACCTTTAAAGCCACTGGGCTTACTCTGACCAGAAGGAAGGATCAGCTCCCTTGTGAATTAGATCAGTCAGGGGGGCTACTATAGAAATTCTCAATGACCTTCTATAGAAGTTAGCAAACTTTAAGAATCTTGTATGCTTTCAAGTTAGTAGGAGGAGTCCAATTTAGAACAGCAGACAATGTGGTTGGGTCCATTGCCAATCCTCGGTCAGAATAATAAATCTTAAAACGGAACCTGTGAACTTCGAACATGCATTTTTCTAATTTGGCAAACAAAGACCTGAGTTTGTTTAGTACAGCTTTAACATGAGATGATGCTGCTGTAAAGAAAGAAAAGATTAAAATTCATCCAGGTAAACAACAATAATTTGCTTGAACTCTCTTAAGACTAATTAATAAATCTTGAAACTGCAGGGCGTAAGAAAGACCAAATGACATACTAGGTTAATGCCCATTCTTGGTACTAAACGCGGTCTTCCATTAATCAGAGAATATCTTTTTCAAACAGTAATTTTATTGAGGACCTTTAATGAAAACATGGACTTATGCCTCCATCTTTTTCTCTACAAAGAAAAAGACAGCGTTCTTTCTCACTCTGCCTGAAATGCTGTTTTCCAGAGTTTTTTTTGAGGGGGGGTTAGGGGGTTGTCAGAGTGGCCCACAGCACCTGTGACGGGTGGGCTTAGGCACCTGTAACGGGCGGGGTTTTAGGCACCCACGAGTGGCGGGGCCATGGCACCCGCAAGTGGGGCAGGGCCAGGCACCCGCAAGTGGGTGGGGCCACGACAACGCGCAGTGGTAGCCACGGCACCCGCAAGTGGGCAGGGCCACATCACCTGTGAGTGGCGGGTCACACACCCATGAGTGGGTGGGGCCATGACACCACAAGTGGGCGGGGCCACAGGGGTCGTGAAGGGAATGAGCCAAGGGGCCTGCAACTAGGACCATGGGGGGCTGCAAAGGGGAGAGACATAGGGCAGATTGACTGACGTTTCAGCAGGAAGCAGGAAGTGCAGGGGACCTGGTGATGCTGCTGACATATCACACCAAAAATGTAAATATCTTCAAAACTATGTAAAATAAACAAATGAAAATTTCATTTAATAAAATTAAATTGCAAAATTCTCAGGAGAGCAATTCCTATCAATTTACCTAAGTCATTTTTGGACCACAGTTCCCCTTTAATCTGCCCTTCCAGCATTTTGTCTATCAATAATAAATGCTTCCAAATTCTGACTTCCTGTTTATCTGGACCTTAATAGTCAATTATGGGCTACTCTAGATGCAGTCCTTTGTTTTTTCAGTTGCTCAATAGAGATCTTAACATTTTTGACCCAACAGCCAATCAATAGAAAGACTGTTAGTAACATTTAAAGGAGTAGAGCATCCTGGAAGAATGTCCATTTACATAACCGGGATGTCACTCTCTGATGACCCCAGTGTTTTTTTCAAATAAAAGAGAAAATGTAGAATAACTAAGTATGTGTAATTTAAAGTATTTAAAAAAAAATGTAGTAGCTCTTATACACTGGGGTGTGTGAGTGGCTGCATCCCAGCCCACTGTAATCCAACTCTTTCTTCCACATGACATGACATTCTGAGATGTCAGCATGCTCAGACAGTACATCCACTATGAGTCGGCAGTAGGAGGGGGAATTTCCCGCCATGCAATTCCCACCTTCCAATGGTCGCTGTTTCAGAAAATGCACACCCGTAAAGTTTTAATGACACTTAATTGAAAGCTGAAATGCATTTTTGCATCTTAAGAAATAGATCTGCAAAAAAAATTATAGTTGGGATAGTGGGCGCAGATCTATGTAGAATTTCACACTTTTAGCAAATTTTTTAAGAAAATAAAGGAAAAACAAGTTTCAAAGTAAAAAAATCATGCCAACCCCCAAATAATGAATAAAAAAAGTTATTATATCAACCCCCGCATATCCTGAATCAAATGGTATGGCATATGCGTGGGTGCACCCAAGAAATGGCAACCAACTAACTAAAATAGGACACATGCAAAAGTGCAAATACAAGAAGAAATCAAAGTTCTCTGTATTTTAAATAGCTTGCTCTTTTTCAAAGGACACAGCTCTGAAACTTTGAAAATACCCTCCACATATATACTATATTTTTTGGAATCTACACCAGGGGCGTATCTAGGGTCTAGAAGATCAGGGGCACTTTTGGGCACTCCATGTTGCCGCGCTTATCGCGGCACAAATTTTTTAGGACACACCCCTTTCTCCGCCCCAATTAGCCACACCCACTATGTACTTATAGAATTACCAAAAAGATACAGACAATAGACAACCACAAACATAGACACCACGCCCGATAGTTATAAAACAGACAGAAAGACAGTGAAATAGACAGACAGAGATCAGAGAGTTGGACAACATTAATACACACAAGGCCAGTAAACTGGCAATTTCATTATGTACTGGTAGCAATTTGGTCATTTTAAACTTACTGTTGTGTTCAGTTGTAGTCAGTTGCTTGCCCACACCTTTGGCCAGGAGACCTTCTTGTACTTTCTACATGGATCTCTGCCTCTATCTATCTCTATCTGTCCCTCTCTCTCTCTGTATATCTATCTATCTATATATCTGCCTCTTGTTTATCTATTAACTATGTCTATCTGCTTCTTGTCTATCTATCTATCTATCTATCTACTGCTATCTATCTATCTAACTCTGCTATCTATCTATCTAACTCGCTATCTATCTATCTAACTCTGCTATCTATCTAACTCTGCTATCTCTCTATCATCTACTCTGCTATCTATCTATCTATCTATCATCTCTATCTATCTAACTCTGCTTCTTCTATCTCTGCTCATCTATCTATCTATCTATCTATCTATCATCTATCTAACTCGCTATCTATATATCTACTATCAACCCTGCTATCTATCTATCTATCTATCTATCTCTGCTATCTATCTATCTATCTAACTCTGCTATCTATCTATCTAACTCTGCTATCTATCTATATAACTCTGCTATCTATCTATCTATCTATCTATCTATCTATCTATCTATCTATCTATCTATCTATCTATCTATCTAACTCTGCTATCTATCTATATAACTCTGCTATCTATCTATCTATCTATCTATCTATCTATCTATCTATCTATCTATCTAATCGCTATCTATCTATCTATCTAATCGCTATCTATCTATCTATCTATCTAACTCTCTATCTATCTATCTATCTATCTACTCTGCTATCTATCTATCTTATCTAACTCTGCTATCTATCTATCTATCTCTGCTATCTATCTATCTATCTAACTCTGCTATCTATCTATCTATCTATCTTCTAACCGCTCTATCTATCTAATCTATCTTCTATCTATCTAACTCTGCTTATCTACTCTAGCTATCTAATCTGCTATCTATTATATAACTCTTCTATCTATCTATATAACTCTGTCTATCTACTCTATCCTATCTATCTATCTATCTATCTATCTATCTAATCTATCTATCTATCTATCTAACTCTGCTACTATCTAACTCTGCTATCTATCCATCTAGCTATCTACTATCTATCAACTCTGCTATCTATCTAAGGGGCCCATACACTATGCAATTTTTTTGTACAATCGTCGTACGAACTCGCACGGTTGTACATCATTGTACGTTGTGGTATAGATAAAATCTGGGGCAATTAAATTGGAAAGATCTGATTGAATCTGAAGGTGATCTGTCAGAACGGAAAATTTTTTATCTGCTACAATAAAATTGTTTATGTGTATGATGATTGTCCAACAAATGTCCTAACTCAATCCTGAAGTGTCAATTAACAACTTCCTGGAAAAAGCAGAGCTCACAGTCTGGAAGTGTGAGACCATAGAGTGTATATTTTGTTCATGATGGCATGTGTATGCGGTACACATTACAACAACAGGACGCATTAATTAATGTGACAACACACATTGACATTCGTTAGCAAATAAAATTGAAGAAAAACCAGCAAACACATCGCAAATCTACTCCATTCTTCATTACCATTCGAGACCTCAACCCCAAAAGTGCTTTTTACATTCGTCATTTTCGCACTTACACATCCGCAACAATTAAATCTGCCCAAATATGGTGAATTGATTGCTTTCTAGCGGCACATTCTATTCTGCAACAATTTAGATCTTACACAATCATATCGCCTATTAATGCCAGATTGTGCACAGCAAATGGCAACAATTTTTATTGTGTTCGTTATGTCCGATTGTATGACGATTGTTTCCATTTTAATCTGGTCGGTAGTTCATAGTCCAATTTCATTGCATCGTGTATGCCCCTTAATTCTGCTATCTATCTATCTAACTAATTCTGCTATCTATCTATCTATCTATCTAAACTGCTATCTATCTATCTACAACTGCTACTCTATCTAACTGCTATCTATCTATCTATCTATCTATCTATCTATCTATCTATCTAACTCTGCTACTATCTAACTATCATCTATCTGTCTATCTAACTCTGTACTATCTATCTATCTATCTCTACTCTGCTATCTATCTAACTATCACTATCTGTCTATCTAACTCTGCTATCTATCTATCTATCTAGCTATCTATCATCTATCTATCTATCTATCTATCTCTACTATCATGTATCTATCTAACTCTGCTATCTATCTAACTATCATCTATCTGTCTATCTAACTGCTTGTGAAGGTCTCATTCATCCAGGTCATGGTATATCTGTTGTATTCAATTAAGATCACTGACTTGAATGTAGTTCTTCAAACGTCTTCAAGAACTACATTTCAAGTCCAGTTGATCTAATTGAATACAACAGATATGTCTATCTAACTCTGCTATCTATCTATCTATCATCTATCTATCTAACTCTGCTATCTAACTAACATCTATCTGTCTATCTAACTCTGCTATCTATCTATCTATCTATCTATCATCTATCTATCTATCTATCTATCTATCTATCATCTATCTATCTATCTAACTCTGCTATCTATCTATCTATCTATCTAACTCTGCTATCTATCTATCTAACTATCTATCTATCTATCTAACTCTGCTATCTATCTATCTATCTATCTATCTATCTATCTATCTATCTATCTATCTATCTATCTATCTATCTAATTCTGCTATCTATCTATCTATCTATCTATCTATCTATCTATCTATCTATCTATCTATCTATCTATCTATCTTATATCTATCTATCTACTATCTATCTATCTATCTATCTTCTATCTAATTCTGCTGCTATCTATCTATCTATCTATCTATCTATCTATCTATCTATCTACTCTATCTACTCTGCTATCTATTATCTATCTATCTAACTTTGCTATCTATCTATCTAACTCTCTTATCTATCTATCTACTAACTCTGCTATCTATCTATCTATCTAACTGCTATCTAATATCTCTGCTAGCTATCTATCTAATCTAACTGCTATCTATCGCTAACTGGCTGCTATCTATCTTATCTGATATCTAGCTGCTACTGCCACTCTCCATTCTGCCACTGTGCCACTGCTAAATCTGGACTCCCTCCTGAGTCCCAATTTCTCTCTCGCGCGCTGGCGCGCTCGTGACATCGGCGCGCGCCGTAGGATGTCATTGCGTGCGCCGGCTGCGCGACGTGCCCAATATTCGGACGTTCGGGGCACTTGCAGGGGCACAGTCAGTTAAAACATTCGGGGCACTTTGCCAAAACTCCGGGGCACGTGGTGTAGATACGCCACTGATCTACCAACCTTCAGCTACGTAACAGCATAATGATTTATTACATACATGAAATTACAGATTTAGTGGTCTATAGAATTCTGTGCTTTTAGGAGATTTTGTGAAAAAATAAATAAGATGATTAAAAGGTGGAAATACTACCTAAACCCTCTTGACAAGTTAAAAAACCCACTAAATGTCAATCTTCCACATGTCCTGAATCAACGGTATGTCATATATGGGTCCAAATGAGACAAGTCCTCTGTATTTGAACAGCTTACTCTCTTTCAAAGAAAACAGCCCAAAAACTTGGAAATACCCCCCACAAAAAACACCACTAAATGTTACTCTCCCACATGTCCTGATCAAACGATATGCCATTTGCGTGGATGCACACAGAGAACTGGCCACCAACTAACTCAAATGGGAAGCATGACAGTGCATTACAAGAAAAAAAGTGCTCTGTATTTGACCAGCGTATTTTTTAAAAGAAAACGGCCCAAACTTGAAATACCCCCCCACAAACTATAGATTTTTGGAATCTAACACCTTCAGCTACGTAACGGTGCTATGAATTTCATACATACATGAAGAATTCCAGATGCAGTAATCCACAAAACTATGTTTACACTACTTTACACATTTCAACATACAAAAAGGCTGGTCAAGGTTACATATGTATACATGACTGTCATCGCTTGTGATATACCTGGCCGTATTCAATTTAGGATCAGTGTTACAGTTGTAACATCAGTAATAAAGTTCTGTGAACTGGAAAGTCCAGGTAAGTTATTAAAATGGGAACCTTCAAAACAACCAATAACAACTGTGTGATTACCCATAACCTCATAGTAAGCAATATGCCACTGGATTTTTTGGATTTTAAATCTGAGTTGTAGATTCTGAGAAATCATCATTTAAAATCACAGCATGTACAGGGAAAGACTTGTGTTCCCCATCCCTTACCTCTTAAGGTGACCATACATTAGGCCATTTTATGTAGAATCCAGCATACAATCTGCTTTCCATCGATTGGCCGAAAAATTGTACTTTTTCCATTCTTATCACGCGACATTAGATCGTAAAATCGATCGTAATTAATCACGACCACTGTCGAAATATGAAGTGGCATTCTGCCTTATACAGGCAAGGTGGTAATAGTTATGCTTGTTAATTTTGTTATTATAATCTTCCAACGGCGAAACAAATAAGACCCATCTCTAGGATTGTCTCAAATTATTTTTCATTGGGTTCTTTTGATGTTTATAGGTGGGTGTTTCAGTGTGTCCCCGGCTCCCTCCAGCATGCCAAACAACCTACCAAAGTAAAGGTAACCAAGGCCTAACCACATCACAATCAACCTGTAAGATATTATTTCACTATCATAAGAAGTTTCTGCTGTCCTGCCACCACCATGGACGATTGCAAATACACTGATCTCCCACAATGTTAAGGGTCAAACGCACCTCAAAAAACGATAAAATGACCCTACAATTTACAAAAAGAAAACACCAGATAGTCCTATTCTTCAAAGAACCCCCTAAAAAAAAAACCAACAGGAACCTAATACTGGGGACCACTCCCATACTCCAACACCTATTTGCACTTCAGAATATGGAGGGCCGTTTTTTGGGTGGTAATTCTATCCAAGACAACAGATAGGGGTTTACGGAGGAATGCCTTCTGGCACCCCCAGGGACAAAAGGCGTTCATTATTCTCAAGGTTGGTATACAAAAAATCAAAGGTCTCACGATAAATGTCTATGGCCCTAATGAAACACAAAAACAATCTCAAATCTCTCACGGCGAAAGCAGTACGCACACTACAGGTATTATCATTATGGGAGGCGACTTTAATACCACAATCCACCACACCTTAGATAGATCCTCAGCGCAAAAAAATAGTAAACACACAACTCCCCAAAAAGCAAATTCCTCCTTCGTGAAAAAAAAACAATTGTTGTATGGGATATATGGCGATATAATCCAAAAAAGGAATTCACATTTTTACTCCCATGTTCATAGATTTTACAAAGAAGTGATTATATCCTATGAAGCCTCAGCTTTTATCTGCTGTGAAACAAATCATAAATATCAGAAATCTGTGGTCTGATCAACGCATATGTCTCTAATATCTCTGAAGAACCTGATACAACACAGACCCCCCGATATGGCCGCCTCAACGAATATTAAACTCTGCATGGCCCCCACTCGATGACTTAAAAAAACAGCGATCTATACTTCAAGAAATAAACCCCAGATATCACCTCAGCCCATGATGACCGCTCACAAGCAGCAGTAATAAGAGGCAAATTGCATCAAAATAGCGGACAAATATAAAGACAAAAAAAACAAGAATAACAGAACTCCAACACCTCATAAAACAACAGATATAAACTTTAGCGAAAATGGGAGGAATCCATGTTACAGAACGGCAGAAAAATATAACGGGAGAACTAGGACAAATTCTCTCATCTAATGGCTGAGAAAGCACTAAGACTCACTAACCAACAAATTTATCACAAATCTAATAAAACCGAAGTCAAGGGCCGATCTCTGACTTTTTGCCACCTGACACAAAAATTTCCAAATGCCGCCCCCTCGCACGCCGGAGGGGTGGGTTTTATAATTTGAAAGTGGTGGTGCTTGTCGAAAGTGGGATGTGGCTGTCAGAAGTGGTGAGGGGCTTTATACACGTTGATGTAACTTGTGTCATTATCATTGTATTTACATATCATTCCTCCAATTTACAAACATTGAAGGACCCACCTCTAGAATAGACCCATTCCACCCAGATCATACTTCCTGTGGAATTAAAAGGGTTGGCCAAAAGATTGTAAGCCTTAAGCGCCACCAGGTCAATGTAGACACTTCAGACAGCAGGGCCCCTAATAAACCTACCTAATCTACCTACCTTAACCAACAAAATCTATCTGAAGTTAGGCATAGATATGTCTTTTAGTAACTACACAACATATTATAGAATTAAAGACAAACATTTATACAACACTCCTGTTAGGTAGAAGGGTATGCATAATGTAATAATGAAAAAGTTCCAACTCCAAGCACAATCTTACAATGTCATTTTACAGATTAAATGCACTGAAAAAAATAAAAAAGTATTAGAAAACAGCAGAATTACTACTACACAGAAGACTTGCAAGGGAGTCAGGTAGATCGCAGGACAGTTAATTGCAGAGGAGTATCTCTCATTGTCTTCTATCTAACAACTATCTATCATCTATCTATCTATCATCTGTTATCTATCTCTGTCTATCATGATTCTATCTATCAGATTCATCATCTTTCTATCATATGTCTATCTGTCATCATAATCTATCTACTCATATCCTCTATTCATCTGTCATCATGATATCTAATCTATTATCTCTTTTATCAATCATCTATCTTTTTATCTCTATCATCTAAAATCTTTCATTCTGTCTGTCTGCCTATCTATCTCTCTGATCATTGTCCTATCTATGATATTTTCTATCGTATCCATCTTGTATCTATCAATCATCTATCTATGCTATCTTAATAATCTATAATCTGTGTATGTCTGTCTATCTATCTGTCTGTCTGTCTGCTCTTATATGTCTTACTCCTCTTCTACTTCTATCATATACTATCTTATCTATCTTCATGATCATCATTATCAGTTCGATCTATCATCTATCGATCTATCTCTGATGATCATCATATATCTATCTATCTATCTATCTGATATCATCTAGTCTGCTTTTATCTATCTATCTATGATGCACGATGCGTGAAGCGAACGATCGATCGATCTATCGATCGAGCGTCGGAGCTATTGACATCGATAGAAAGTGATATGCGATAGGATCTAGAATAGGCTCTATCTTATCGATTAGCTATCTGGATCTATCATCATCTGATCATCTATGCAGGAGCTATCTCGACGATCATCTAGTCTAATCTATTATCATCTGTCTACACTAATATCTATCTGATCTCGATCTAGCTGATCTGTCTGTCTATCTATCTTTTTGTCTATCTATCTATCTATATCTACTATCATCTCATCTATCTATCTATCTATCTATACTATCTATCATCTTTATGTCTATCTTCTATTATACTATCTTCTGTCTATCTATCTATCTATCTATCTATCTATCTATCTACTTTCTGTCTGTCGTATCTAGCTATCTATCTATCTATCTATAGAAGAACAGGGAAAATATAGATAGATAGATAGCTAGATAGATAGACAGGAAAGATAGATAGACAGATAGACGAAAGATACTTTCGTCTATCTATTATCTACTATCGATCTATCTATCTACTATCTATCTGTCTGTCTGTCTATCTATCTTTTGTCTATCTATCTATCTTTCTGTCTATCTGTCTATCTAATCTTTCATGTCTATCTATCTATCTATCTATCTATCTTCTATCTTTCTGACTATCTATCTATCATCTAATCTATCTATCTATCTATACTTTCTTTGTCTATCTACTTATCATCTATCTATTATCTATCTATCTATCTATCTATCTATCTATCATCTATCTATCTATCATCTCATCTTTCTGTCTATCTGATCTCATCTATCTTATCATCTATCTATCTATTCTGATCTTTCTGTCATCTATCTATCTATATATCTATCTATCTATCTATCTATCTTTCTGTCTATTGTCTATCTACGATCTAACTATCTCTCTCTCTATCTAAACTATCTCTCTCTCTCTATCTTTTCTAACTATTATCTATCTTTCTATCTATCTATTCTATCTATCTATCTATCTATCTATCTATCTATCGTTCTATCATCTTGTCTATCTATCATCTTTCTGTCTACTTATCGTCACGTTATGTCCTATCTATTCTTTCTGTCTATCTGTCTATATATCTATCTATCTTTCTGTTCGATTCTGTCTATCTGCTCATTATGGCTTACTACTCATATCATAGTCTATCTATCTATCTATTATCTATTTTTCTATCTATCTATCTATCATCTATCTTTCTTCGATCTTGTATCTATCTAGTATACTATTGCTATCTGATCTATCTAGTCTGACTATCGATTACGATGCTTCGGTCTACGGCACACAGCTATGAGGGGACTATCGCTATGCTACATCGATCTATCTAACTAGCTCAGTCATACTAAAACTATGCTGTCTACTCTATCATCTATCTATCTAGATCTATCATACTATCTATCTATCATCTATCTATCATCATCTGTTATATCATCATGCAGCTGGGCTGGCTATAATTATTTAGCATAGGCCGCGCCTGGCCTGGGCACATACATTATATTATTGGTTGCTGCCTGCAGACAGCAGGCTGCAAGTCACTGGGGCCATAGAGAGAGAACACAGAAGGAACACGAATCCACCCAGCCTCCCAGGCCCAAGCCATCCACTATAAAAGTTGTTGTTGTGCCTTATAGTTATTAGGATATAGGAAGGGAGGATTCAAAATTTCAATTCAATTAATTTTCTGATTTTTTGTTAGTAGTATCTAACTCAACGTCAACGGACTGAATCCGAATCAGTCGGATGAGAGAGATTCACTACCTGTCACACACTCTGTCTCGGAAGTCTGGACACGGCCACACGGGAGTCAGCGGGACGGACACTGGACACACACAAGTAGTAAGAAGAAGACACTGTGTACTGATGTCTGTCTCAATGACACCAAGTCTACAAGGCCAACTGGCCAAGCGCAGGCGAGGCGGCGACAGCGCAGCTCCAGCAGCCTGTCCTGGTATGCGCGGGCTGAACTTTCCAGCGCTGATTCACTACGTCACGGCGACGTGAGGATACGGGATGTATCGTTCGGTTCGGGTATCGGGATGGAGGCGGAGTCCAGATCGGACTTTCGGTCTTCTCTATTTCGGACAGTTTGTTTTTCTTGGGTTGTTGCTGAAAACGCGGAGAACGCGACGAACTTGCTGGTGCTGTGCCTGTGACTGCGTAATTATATAACAGGTCCGGTTCGGCGCTCGGTTCACCCCCTTCCCTACAGGGGCCGCTTGCAGTGTTGCTGGCACCCGCATCATTAGCGCGGCGGCCCTGACCCGATTCATGTAGCCAGAAAACACTTAATCAAAGATGACAACCAATAGGTTCTCCCCTAAAGACGAGTAAGAATAACTTACAGTACGACCTCAGTGGTATCCAATCGCAAACTTCACAATATTATCAAAAACATACTCTAATGACACGAAACAATCAAAAACCTGATTTCCAAAACACAAGGATAGATTCCTAGAATAATCTATCTTCCCAAAGATCCAGAGCCAAACAGGCACTTAAATTGATCACCCCTATCACCCTAGAAGCAACTAGACACACTAAAAGACTCCAAAACAGGAAAGCCCTGGTCCAGATGGCTTTACCACGCATATTATAAAAAAGTTAAAGAAAATCTAAGCTCTCACTTACTTGACTATTAATAAAAGGCACGAGAATATTCCCCAGAGAATGTTGACGCACATATATTGTATACCCAAACCACCGACAGAGATACCACACCGACCCAGAATTATAGACCATATCACTCATAAACACAAGACGTTAAACTATATGCCAAAATACTAGCAACAGATTAAAATCTCCTCCTACCCCAAATTTTCAATATGAATCAGACCGGCTCACTCCACCGCCCAACCCACGCAGAATATTACGGACAGCAATAAATATCATACCATCTTCTCTTTTTAAACAAAACACCTCAGTTCTATTGTTCGAGATTAGACTAGAGAAGCATTTGATAAAGTAGAATGGCCATTATCTCCGTAGAGGTTCCTATATCATTTGGCATCCAGATGTTACTCACCACGCAATATTCAACTTATATAACAACACCAAATGAATAGTGAAGAACATGGATACGTTCACAACCATAAAATATACAAAATGGAACCCGAAGGGATGCTCATTATTCTCCCCTATTGTTCGCATTTGTATGAGGCCTTGACCTCCCAGATTAGGCCAAACCCTAACATTCACAGCATAACTAGGGCCATATAGAAACTAAGGTGTTATTATCGGCAGACGGGACACGCTGATTATATCACAAACCTGAAGAATCAATCATGATTATATCAAGATTTAGCAACCTTCGGAGGATTTCTCGGGTCAAAATTAAATCATAACAAATCGACTGCTACGTATTCATATAGATAATGAAACAAAAACTCTTATAGCTCCAATTTAAATTTAAATGGCCTGCCGACTCATTCAAATATTTGGGAGTAGACATCATCCAACCCCCATTATATATACTATAGATGACATAGAATGCCGAAAACTCCTCTACTGTTTAGACCTCCCCTAACCTTCAAAACATCAGATTCTTTAAACTACAGAAACTTATTAGACGGTTATTATGGCAGGGACAAAGGACCAAAGAATCAAATACAATACTGACATAAGAATAAAGATAAAGGCGGATTTGCCCTACCCTCTATACAGGCATACTTTAACAGCAGCAGTATTGCCCAAATACTTCAATGGACCCAAGGCCGATAGTAAGTTAAAAGGGTGACTGGAGAAAACACATCCTCTCCCCACTCACACTCAGAGTTCGAACTATGGGTAAGGACCCAAAGACAGAATCTATCTCTCCCCCCTGGAGATTTATTCTAACCCCACGTTTAGAATCTGGGACAGCTGTAACGTAAACACAATCTCATCCCCACCCAACATTACACTATGCCAACTATTCCTACTCCCACTTGGGGCGAACACTCTGTAATAGACAACACACAACAGAGGACAGAAAAAAATGTATATGTGAGTAGCAAGACATAGTAAACAGGAGGGTCTCTGATGAGTGGTACGAAGCCCAAATAAATTTAAGCTACTTTCCATTGCTGGTATTCATACACCACAATCCTCCATACGCAAGAAAAATTTTTGCAAGAACAAAACCCAGATCGACACAAGACCCTATTTGAACAAGTATGCACAAATTACACACACAAAAAAGGCCAATCGCAACAATTATAAAATACTATGGCAGACCCGCGATAAATCAAAATACATCCCAATACAAAAATGGGAGTCTAGATTTGAGTTAGCTCTAGATGACCACAATGGACCAATGCTCTGAGGGCGTCAGACCTTCTGTTCTATGACACAGTTTCTTTAAAGAAAAATCTACAAAATAATGTTATGGACTGGTGGACACCACCCCGGCCTTCTACAAATAACCGACAAACCAAATAACGTATAAATCAAATATCTAATAAAATTAATAAAATTAATATAAAAATGAATAAATTTAATATACTAATAATTAAAAAAACTAAAATCTATGATAATAATCTATATATTCTATCTGGGGCTGTGGGATCCCAGCCGATCAGACTCACATGCTGGTGGTTATGCCACGTGGGCACCAAGCAGGAAAATAACAGAACAACTGTAACGGAAATTTTGGTCACCGTTCCAGTGTTTAACCCCCTACACAGCATCTTTCACTTCCTACGAAGGGCTATAACAAACAAGCTGGTAATTTAATTAGTACTCTGCGGGTGTTTCTTTGGTTGTAAAAGGACTATTATAGGCAAAAATGAGGACCGGACCCCATATCACGAGATCAGAGAAGTTAAGGTTCGGTCTGGTGGATTACACGACAGCGAACACTTACAGCTCACTAGCAAATTAAACCAACATGAATATATGGAACAAAATGGATATATGGATATTAAAAAATGACAAAGATGATCCAGGCTTTGACAGTCAATCAGAAAAAGATGTGGGGGGCCAGTGGACGCAGCTGGAGACTGCTCGCAGGTATAACCCGTAGCTAGAACAGTGCGCGAAGGAAAAAAAGGAAAAGGAAAAAAGTTGATAATAGATTAGGAAACTCAGAAAGAGTGTTAATTCACAAATGTGATACTCCCCACCACTAACAAGTCAGATGAGATAACGTTTCGCCAAAAAAAAAAACAAGATCTCAGAAACGATCTCTAAACCCCCATAATAAGTTGAGATTTTATTAATTTGTTTAAACACTCTGGCATATTTATACTCCATGTCTTTACTTGTGTGTCATGAAGAGTGATAATTACAATGGAAAGGTGCACCAGACACTAAACCCAAGATCTTCAACAACATTTTTGTAACCATATATTTTGTAACCGATGTATAAGCATTTAAACAAAATGTTAAAAAATAATTAAAAAGTTAGTTGAACAAAAAAGAAGAGAAAATTGTAAAACACAATGTGGCAGTTTTATCACAATATCACAGCTTGAAAAACTATGTCACTTATTTTTCTAAATCATTGGAAGTGCACTGTTCAGAGGATGCCTTAAAGGAGAAATAAAGTCCCAAGACAACATTGTCCAATATCAGGAGGAGCCACATTCAAAACGACACAACAGCGATGTGTTCATGTCTCCCTTTGCTGTGTGGCTGGCTGGGTGATTTAGAAAATAACCTGTGTGTAACTAAGGGTCGCTCCCATAATTCACCTTATCATGGGAACACCCATTAAGTGTCCGCCGGACACTTACAGGAAAAACTGCAAGTCTTGTCTGGCACCCATGGCAAAGCTGAACCAGCAATGATGTTAACGCCTCAGAGTCTCGACACAGAACACAAGATTACCCGTGAGTTATTGTGTAAACACATTAGAAAATCTCGGGTCCCTAACAATGATAAATCCTATGCTTTACATGACAAAAAGAAAAGTAATCTTTGCAGGTATGTATTGCTAGCATGGATGAAGAAACAGAAATTAACATTAAGCAAAAATAAAAGTAGGGGAATCGAACCCAGCAACCTTCTATCTGTGTCTTCTAAAAGCAGGCTTTTACCACTAGGCCACAAGGGCTAATAAGTAATGGGACTAGTACATGTAGGTCTTTATCTTTTGCTTAGACCACATTAATAAAAAACAAAAAAGGGAAAATGGGAATCAAAACCTGGTCCCAATAGTCTGATTTTTTCTAACCCAGCATTTAGCAGAGACGCCACAGTTGAACTCTCAAACATAGAAGTAAATGTCAGTAAAATCAGTACCACTGTTTTTGCTAGGAAAAGACCTGGCAGCAATACTGGTGTGGTAAAACATACAGAGCTGCATAATATAAAGAGGGTAACATATGTAGAAAACTTCATTATTTTTCTAGAAACATGGAAACAAAAAACAAAAAAAAGCACTAAACTCCAGGCAGTAGACCATGTTATGTGTCATAGTAAGCTGCGGGATTGAACTTGCGACTTCTCTGGACTGATTGTTTCTAAACACACAGCATTATAATGGTGCGCCACCATCAAATCAGCGTGTGATTCTAGAAAACTCTGATTAGAGACAGTGAATGCTGGGGTCAGGGGGGGTGTGGAGCTTGAAGCCAACATGGCGCTATGAGTTGTAGGGCAACAAGATGGAAGCCTCCTTTGACAGAACTATTACTCATATATGACTCAAAGTGCAAATAACTATGAGAGAATCTTTCAACGTTGTAGGTGTTCTGGGGAGAAAACTTTCACATTAGGATTCTGAAAAAACTACAGTTTAGTTCCCTTTAATGTTGTGCATCTCTGCAGCTGTGCAATGGCCGTTAGGCCTCCAACTATTATACTGGGTACGGCGAATGTTAATATAAATCTAATCATCTCTATAATAAAAGGCAAAGCCCTCACTCACTCACTTCACTCATCGCTAATCTCTCAACTTGCGTGGAGGCAGACGGTCTTAAATTTGGCAGTCTCATTCATGTGCCCACCTACTTAAAAAGTTAACAGGTTTCGTTTCGAAATTCCACTGTAACGGTTTGGAGTATCGAACATTGCACACACGGACTTATGGTTACCTAGTTACAAGTTATACCAAATCTATATGGTGGCCGATTTTTAACCAAATTTTGTATGCATATACTCTTTACCAGTAAAAGGTTAACAAAATTTTTTTTAGTAGGGTGGGGTGAATGGGAAGGGGAATAGATTTGAACTCCTGCCACATAACGGCTTGGACCGATTTACCAAAAATTTCAGGGTGTGTGCGGGGATGGCTGAGGTGTAAGGGGAAGGTTTGGAGGTGGGACGAGAGGAATAGTGGGGGTATGGGACGGACGGGGAGGGGTGGTGGGGGTATTTTCACCAAAATTTCTTAGTTGAATAAAAAAAAAAAATTTTAGGGTGGGGTGAATGGGGGAGAATAGAATTTTGAACTCCTGACACACTAACGGTGGACCGATTTTACCAAAATTCAGGGTGTGTGGGGGACTGGCTGAGGTGTTAGGGGAAGGGTATGGGGAAGGTGGAGGGTGGACAGAGAGGACATAGTGGTGGGGGTATTATGGGGACGGATGGGGAGGGGGTGGTGGGGGTTATTTTCACCAAAATTTCGTAGGTGAATAAAAAAATATATCATTAAAAAGTTATGAGTGTTGCATTATCATAAAGCTTATTGAATTGTCTTTCTTTAATATATCAAGTGCCGAGTGAGTACAGGAATCTGAACTTATTGCTTTCTTACTAAAAAGGTTATTTGATACATCTCTGCTGCGAAGCACGGTATTTGCTAGTGTTTTATAAATGCTAAATGCTAATAGAATATGAACTATGATACCTCACCAGAGTATGAGATTATTTTAAGTCCTATTCCTTTATTTACGCATTAAGATTAGGTTAAATTAATACCCAAGCAATACTATTTAAATATAGGTGTATACTCTCTCTAGTCTGATTTGATTCTCTACCAATTAGAACTGGTATGGTTGTACGTGTTTGGGTATAGTTGTATATAGATCTTCAATTCCCTGATTTTGTGAAAATTTAGTCCGTTACCCAGGGCCGCCATCAGAATTTTGCAGGGCCCCATACTAGGTAAATTACTGGGCCCAGCGCGGCCCCAGCTGCACCCCCCATAGTATATTACCTCCCCACACATAAACCTGCCAGGCCGCAACCACAGGAGGACATTGGAACACCAGTCCCACAACAAGAGACCCCCCCCCCTTTACAGCCCCTGCGCCAAACAAAGTAGTTGGCAAAAGCAAAAATCAATATCTTTATATCTACATACAATGTGGATGCAGGCAGGGGTGTTCTGTGCCGGTTCGGTCTCACCGGTCTGACTCTGAGGACATTGTTGTGTCAGTGGTTGTGTGAGTTTGTGGTCTGGTGGTCTCTGGAGTCTGGACATGCTGTGCTCATGTGCGTGCACTTAATTTGTTGCGCTTACTCTTCAGGTTCATCAGCCATTTAGGGCAGGCAACTCCCAGGGGCGTAATCTAGGGTCTATGAAGATCAGGGGCACTTCTGGGCACCTCATGCGCCGCGCTGAGCGCGGGTTGAAATTTTTTAGGCCACGCCCTTTCTCAGCACCAATTAGGCCACACCCACTATGTACTTAATAGAGATGGCCAAAAGACACAGACAGACAACCACAAACATAGACACAAGCTGATAGGATAAACAGACAGAAAGACAGGAAATAGACAGACAGAGATAGAGATCACCGAGAGTGGACAGAAGAGACACAAATTAATGACACAAAGGCACAGTAAACTGGCAATTTCATTATATACTGGTAGCAATTTGGTCATTTTAAACTTATGCTGTGTTCAGTTGTAGTCAGGACGCTTCCCCACACTTTGGCCAGGGAGACCTTCTTGTACCTTCTACTGGATCTCTGCCCCTATCTATCTCTATCTGTCCCTCTCTCTCTATCTGTATATCTATCTCTATCATATATCTGCCTCATTTATCTATTTAACTATGTCTTCTGTTTGTCTATCTATACTATCTATCTATTATCTATATCATCTATCTAACTCTGCTATCTGTCTATTAACGCTGCATCGTATCTATCTAACTATTGCTATCTATTATCTTCTTCTTATCTATCATCTATTATCATATACTATTATCTATCTTCTATCTAACTCTGCTATCTATCTATCTATCTATCTATCGATCTATTAGCAGCTATCTAGCTAGCTATCTAGCTAGCTATCTATCTAACTCGCTATTACTAGATCTAACTCGCTATCATATCTAACTCTGCTATCTATCTATCTCTACTCTTTATCTAATCTATCTAATCTATCTTCTATGCTAGTCTATCTATCTATCATCTAACTACTAGCTATCTATCTATCGTCTATCTAGCTAGCTATCTATCTACGGCTATGCTATCTATCTATCATCTACTCTAATATCTATCTATCTATCTATCTATCTATCTATCTATCTATCTATCTATCTATCTAACTCTGCTATCTATCTCTATCTATCTATCTATCTATCTATCTTAGTAGCTAGCTATCTATCTAACTTGCTATCTATTCTATGATCTGATATAACTGCGTATCTATCAACCTGCTATCTATCTATCTAACTTGCATGTATGTATCATCTATTCGATCTATTATATCTATCATATCTATCTAGTAGTATATCGTATCTATAATCTATCTGTCTCTCTATCATATCTATCTATATATTATCGTATCTATCATATATCTGTCTCTCGATCTATCTATCTATCTATCTATCATCATCTATCTATATATCTATTATTATATATCTACTATCTATCTATCTATCTATCTACTATCTATCTATCTATTATCTAACTCTAATGATGATGGATGGATCATGGACATGACAAAATACGGTACGGTACCACCCCAAACCCCTCAATTGATTGTCCCAAGTTTCACCAGTTGTGAACAACAAACAGCCAGCCAGGACTCCAGGAGATTGGAACACCAGTCCCCACAAACAAGGAACCCCCCCCCCTACCCTCTTTACAGCCCAAGGCCAAGCACAAAGCGTCAAGTAAGCAAAGTTGGCAAATGGCAAAATCATTAATCAATATTATATATCATAATAATCTACATACAATATTCAGGGCTGTCACTGTGCTGTCTGTGGTTTGGTGCCTCTCTCTGGTGGAGACTGGACTGGAGTCTGTACTGTCTTCCGTTGCTGAGCCGACACTTTGCCGCGCTCTCAGGACTCAGGTTCAGGCAGCCTTTCATTCAGGCAGGCAGCTCCTCCTCCTTCCAAATCCTACCTCCACCTCCCCCGCGTCCTGAATGGATGAGGAGAAAAGAGGAGGAGCCAGCTCAGCCAGGTCTTGAAGCACTCTTCCACTAAGTTGCGCACCGCGCCGTACGGCCCTTATAGACTGACGTCACGGCACGGGCTCGCGTGGGCGTGCGTAACGTTGTGGACGTCATTCACCATACATGGACATACCGGTTTAGTGTGTGTGCTGCGCTGGGGCCGACTCTAACTTTGTAAGTAGACAGTAACAGTAAATTTACTTCGTGTGACTGACTGTCACTGTGAGCTGCCTGTGTTCGTTCGTAGCAGCTGTGCAATGCAAAAAAAAGGTTAACATACGGGCCCGCTGGCCCAGCCCACCACATGTAGTTTCCCTTCCGGGCCCAGAAGCCTCTCGGGCCCGGTACAAAAGTTACGGCTGTACCCCCGACGGCGGCATGCCGTTACCGAGTTTTGTTTATTTAGCTAATTTTTTTTTAACCCGTAAGTGTTTTATTGAAGGTAAGCTGTTAGTCATTGTTTCCAGGTATGATTTTAGTAGTTGGTTTGTTGTAGAATTTGGCAGTAGATTTTATGAGAGTTTAAATGAGAATGGTGAGCTGATTTTATATGATTAAAGTGTGTCCACCTAAAATAACTTTTGATATAAGATTCCCCCTGGGCTCCCAGCCCCAACCGCTATATTTTATCTTTAGAAAGCCCCCCAACTCTACTTACCTGCCCCATCTTCCCCGCCGCGCTCCCGGCACTCTGCTTGCGAGAAAAATGCAAGCAGAGGGGCAGGACCGGCAGCCGCTTCTTGATGGCTGAGCGGCAGCCAATCAGGGACACGGCTGCCGGCAGCTCATTCAGCGGAGGAAAGAGGAGAGGTAGTAAGTTGGGAGCTTTCTAAAGATAAAAATATAGCGGGTGAGGCTGGGACCAGGGGAATCATACTGACGGATTTCACGCTAGGGTGAGGGAATCGGGAGAGGAGGGAGGGAGAGGGAGGGGGAGGGAGGGGGGGGAGGGGAGGGAGGGGGGAGAAGGGCGCAGTATGCATGCCAAATTTCTCCGGAGGCCAGGTAGGAGGCAGAGTCCTATATGGACTCTGCTATCCTCCTGGGTGCAGTTTTTGGGACGTTGGGGGGGGACTACAGGAGAACCAGATGGAGCTGGGATGTGAGGTAGGATTAAACTACACTACATGGTGGGGCCAGTAGTTAGGGGGATTATAGTTTTGGGGGTGGACATGCCCTTTAATTGGTAGATTATTATCTTCTTATGTTTTTTTTAGTTATTAAATGAAATGATTGTGAGTTCTTTCATGTTTGCTTACGGGATGTTATCTCATATATGTGTTGAGTTGCTATTCTTTTCCTTTTCTTTTGTTCTTTCCTGCATTATACTTTCCTGAGAATTTTATATTTCAATTTAGTTTTTGTTTTTCCCGATTATTTTTTTAAAGATTTTTTTTTTTCAAGCATGTTTTTTCTTAGCCACAATATATGCCCAAATGTAAATATTATAAAAAGAAGATGTGAAAAAAACGTTGCTAAAATTTTATGTAAGGAAATTATTCCTAGATGAGGTTGTCTGTTAGGATAGATCAAAAAAGGACAACTTTTATTTCTAAGTATTACATTGATGTTCATGAATAGAAGTTTCATATCCCCAGAGTTCAGGTGTTGTTGAGGAATGAACCCGCACAATAAAGAGAAACGTAGGAAGGCTACTGTAGGTTCTTTCAGTAATGGGATATTTATTTACCAGCTGTATTAGCAGAGATTCGTATGGCCCCCAATTCTATATCCAAGTTGTCCCCTTCGAAATTTAATGGGTAAACAATTCCTACGCCTTGGGCAGTTAAGACAGGGACATTAATTACAGGTGACCTGGATTTATCCAGGAAGCTTAAGTGGCAAAACTGATTGAAAAATTGAATAGCATCTATGGTGATGTTTCTTTCTTTTCCTACTTTCTTGTGCTGCGACGCACCCGTTTAAATCAGGTGATGTAGTCTTGGTAAAGGCGTTATATCAACACAAATCTTTTAAGCCTCCCTGTGACTCGCACAGCCATCTTGGTCAAAGCAATCCATCATGAATAATGCTTCCAGAGTAAAGTGCGCCACCGAATCTGTTGTTGAGAAAGAGAGACACCCAGATGACTTAGAGATGAAACTACACCCACCCTCGAGGAGGAGGATTAAGATGAGCCCAGAATTCCAAACCAGTGATAAATGTATAAACTCCAGATGAAATAAATTTTCCTGACCTGTTCATTTTTCATCTTATTCGTGGGTTTTTCCCATTTTGAGGTTATAGAATGAATCAGAGCTTCCCACTCTATTGTCTCCCCGTGTTCCATTGCCCCAGGTAACATTTGGAGTATATTTCAAAGAAGCTTAAATACAATTGATATTTGTTTAGGAATGTAAAAGTGCTCGGGAATTATAAGTACTTGTTTAGTCGCTATTCCAGTTTCAGTTCCCACATGTCTCCAATATTATCTGACTGATCAGCATATAAGATATTAGATCCCAATTATCCTGGAAGGTGGGTTACACGCTTAAATTTTCCAGAATACCTCAACAAGACCTCCCGTGAAGGAACTGTAAATATGGTTATGATTCGGACTCCAAAATGTTACTGCTGCTGAAGTTTGTTTTATTTTTATTTTTTCCCTAATGTTAAATGTGGTTCTGTGAACCATGGACATGAAGTGTAATCTCACCTACCAAACAATATCAAATTATGTCACATTGTTTTTTTCAGAGGATGAGTTATAGCCTGTGTGAATGTTAGCACACTTATTTACCTGCTGCACATTTCTGGAGGTCCTTTTGTGCTATAGTAGATTAAGTATGGTGATAGTGCCAAGCACACATTTGCAATCTTTTCTCTTCCTCTCTGCAGGTAACGTAATCGCAGGGACTTATAACTTTACCAGAGGATTGTAAGTCAATGTATACCCCTATCTGAAACTGAAGTTGTTGTTTTAGTGCTAGTATAGTAGGCATTCCAGGTCTAACAAATATACTGGTAGACAATTGCTTAATTGTCGCATAGTCAAGGATGGGAAAGGTTGAAGCTATGTGCTGCTTTAATCTTTCTGATCAACCTCACTATTAAATATCAGATCAGTAATTTGCAACAATTAGCAATCACATCAAAGTAGATGATAGTAATTTTTTTATGGAATATGCTTTTTGGTGGCTTCCCTCCTGAGGGTCAGCTGCGCAATATTTTTGGTACCAATTATAATTATCATATATGTTTTTCTCTGTTGCTGCTGTCTTCAATATGCCCATAGGATGTTTTCTATATTCTCTTCATTTTGTAAGCTTCCCTACTAATTGTAAAACTGTTTCTCATGCTGCTAGTATAATGATGAATTGCTCTGAATACTATTTCCACTGATAATTTGGCTAATAAATTCAATAATTCTGTTTAGTTATCCCTTCGGATAAAGGGTGGAACTGTTAGGTTTTTTATATATTCTCTATAATCACTTAGCCAAATAACAGCCATTTTGTTCTCTGACTCCATTTTGTCTATATTATGTGTGTTATTGCAGAGGTTTTGTTTCCAAATGTTCTGAGCTCAAGGTCTTTTGCCTCCCACATTGTGTGTCAGCCTGACTCTATCTCATATTCCAGGTTTAGTATGTCATCTGCAGACACTGTGTCTGGCCTGCCTTTTTCTGGCAAGCCCCTTTTTTTTTCTGGTTTGATATATTCCAATGTACGAAATGAATAACCAAGAAACGGGTTCTACGCACCGAACGGTTGTGTAATCCGTTTCTCCCAGCGCTGAGGGTCTCTTAGGTGGATCTAAGCAGGCATCAGAGTCCGGCTGAGGCTAGAATAGGATATTTATCTTTCACTAAAGGCCCTTTACGTTCCCTCTGACTTAAGGTTTTAATTTTTCCCTCTTTACAACAGAATAACCACATGGGATTTCTTTTTTTACATTTATTTCCCAAGGTAAAATTTAGATGTGAAATGGATAAAATCCCCTTAAACACAGTCCACCGTGTTCAGTACCTTTACATGATAATACCTATCCCAGTTGACATGCTGAAGAGCTACTTTTAACCAGGGAAAATTTGCTTTCCAAAATTAAAAGTCTTGTTAACCCAGTGCACTTTTCCTTTTCGATAACATAGTCCAAGGACACTATTTCATGGTCACTATTCCTAAGCCTCCAGTTACCTTTATATCATAATGCACTCCACGATGTTAGAATTTCCAGAACCAACAGAGCTCCTTTTCTATTAGGAACTTCAACCACTGTGAGAGAAAATTATCCTGCAGCAATTCAAGAACTCATCGCCCTTATCTGTGTTGGCAGTTCACTACACCAATCGGGTATTAAAGTCCCCCATAATAAGCACACTCCCCAAACTTGCAGCCCTTGCCAACTGCATATGAAGCTGACTCACTTCCTCCCTGCTAGCATTTGGCGGCTTATAGCAGACCCCAACAATGACATACCCCCTTTCCTGTTGCAGATTCCACCCATATTGCCTCCGCTTTAACATCCTTATCGCAATTATCTCTTCCCTTAAATCTGGCTTCAATTCTTTTTTTAACATAAACACATTACTTGTGGTTTTATATATTTTCTATATTCACTTACCTAATAGCAGCCATTTTGTTCTTTGACACCATTTTGTTTCATTATTTTTCAGATGTTGTCTTGAAATGTACTAAGATGTTTTCCCTTTCTCATGGGGTAGATAATATTTTATCTCAATGTCTTTTCCTTGAGTGTCAACCTGACTCGTATCCTTGCATTCCAATAGATGTTTTATTATATCATCTGCAGACACAAAGTCTGGTAATGCCCCTTTCTCTGGCAAAGCCCCTTTTTATGGTTTGATATATTCCAATGTACGGTTTATGGTTTGATATATTCCAATGAATAAACTGAGAAAACGAGATTTTACTGCATCTAACATGTTGTGTAATCCTTTCTCCCATCGCTGAGGGTCTCTCAGTGGGTCTTAGACAGGCATCAGGGTCTGCAGTGGCTAGTGAAGGATATTTATTCTAACAATACTCCACACCTCTTTCCTTTTTTTCTGTCCTGCCTAAACAAATTAGTATCCCTCTAAATTTACAGCCCAGTCGTGAGACCTGTTGAACCACGTTTCTGCTATAAACTATTAATACGTTTCAGTCAACGCCATTTTCTCCAATTCTCCCATTTTGTCAGCCAGGCTTCTCTCATTGGCAAACATACGTTTCGATATGATCCGTAATTTATTTTACACTGTAATACACATGCCTCCCTATCCCCTATGCTAGCCCCACCCCCTCCACCCACCACTGGCAATCTACACCCTGCTTTCCTCCTGGGCTATCCATCTACACGTGGCGAGATTACCCCCCCTCCCAACCTAGTTTAAAATCTCCTTCAACCCTCTAGCCTATTCTCCCCAAAACAGCTGCACCGCCATCAGTGAGGTTCAATCCATCCTACTAAAGGCCTGTAGCCAATAGAAAAGTCTACCCAGTTACCTATAAACCCAAGCTCTTTTCCTTACACCACCCTCATAGCCATGCATTAATGCTCCTAAGATCCCGCTGTCTCCCTAGCGTAGCACGTGGCTGCGGTAGTATTTCTGAAAACACTACCCTGGAGGTCCATACTTTTAATGTTGGCCCCTCTCGGAAATCATGTTTAAGGATCTCTCCTCCACCACTAACTTTGTCATGGCACCTATGTAACCAAGATCAAATGAGTAGAAAACATTAAGGAACCCTTTTTTTTAAAGTAATAATTCATACTTTTTAATCTGCCCATTGGGAATATGTCCTTTATAAACATACCTCCCAACATTTGGGGCAAGCAGACATGGCCCCAATACCAAGGCTCCAGCCCACCAAAACCCCATCCTACAGGGATCCGGGTGGCTACACCGGACAAAAGGACAAGCCTAAAATGGAACTGTCCCTGCAAAGCCAGGACAGTTAGGAGGTATATAACTAATGGTAAATAAAAGTTTGATATTTTACTTAAACAAGAAAGAATAAAGGGAAGCCCAAAGCTACTGAGAATGTATAAACTGCTTTCTCTCAGTAGACAACTTGGAAGGATAGACCATCACGTTGAATGTCTGCTGCATAGTTAAGGTGGCCAACATCTATGAGATATTACTTACCCGACCGAGGGCTCACGCAATGTTCCTTCGATCCTGCTGGAACGCTTCTCCCGATCTTACATTCGACCGACATGCGATCGCAAAATGAATGGGATTTTGCGATCGCATGTCGGTCAAATATACGATCGGGAGAAGCGGTTCTGGCAGCATCGATGAACATCGCGTGAGCCCTCGGTCGGTAAGTAATATCTCATAGATGTATGGCCACCTTTAGGGTCTAACTATCATAAAAAATTAGCTGATATTGCCTCATAAAACATTTCAATTCAATCTAATCTTTTGCTTGTGTTTAGAACCAAGAAGTACTGCCATTTAGGTTTAGGCTAGGTCAAACACGGGCAGATTTTTCAGCCAGCAAAACTGCTCGCTGCTATTAGGAACGAACTGGCCAAAATAGCATCAGTTGACCCAACTGATCTGTGGCCATAGGGAGAGCACAATGCCCCATGATTGACCAACATGTCTGGTCATCCTTGTGGTGATTTGGATTAAAGGCCGACCCACATCGGTCGGCAGCAGCCAGAATTATACCACTTTTATTTAAAGCCGACCAACACAATAAGAAATATCAGTCAGTCAGCCTGAAATATAAGTATATCTAGCCTCACAATTCTCAGTACATCTCTTGTGCCTTTAAGACTTGCAAAATTTACAAACTGTCACAATCATCACAAAATTTTTCTTAAGAGTGCTAAAAGCTCTGGTTAGTTACCATAAATGGGTCCTTTTTAGTGTGGCTACAGCTCTCTGTGCTTTTCTAAAGTTTTGGGTCATTCAGTAAAGCACTTTCAGTGAAAGACTTTAAAAAAGCATGAAAGCAGCATTTTTACATTTTTTGAAAAAAAGAGAAAACTTTGTCTAATCATATGTTGTACATTTATGTAACTTTCATTAGAGATAAACACAAGCAACACACACAGAGCCAGATTAATAAAATGTGACCTACAGCACAAAACAAAAAGAAAACAACAGGCAAAAAACCACTTTGTGAGAACTTATAAAATCTGTTAAGTCTTTCCAAAAAGGGAAAAAAAAAATGTTATGGTCATATGCTCCCAGAAATAGATCAAAGTGTAACAGCCCAGAACATGACTGATCTGTGTGTGTTGTAGAACATATTTCCCTCTCCACTTTAGGATGGATAGAAACTGATTTTCTATTAAAAAAAATATATCCAAAGGACACTGCCACCAATTTGAGGTTTATTATTTCATACCTGTACACACAGGTAGTGAACATTAGGAGGTGGCACAGTTCCCCAAAATGCCCCTATTCATACAGTGAACTGGCTAAACATATAGGTGCACATTTATCTAGGGGACTAGGCTAATTTTGATTCAATGTCGTCAGCGGGGCTTTTATCAGCAGTGTGTGTAGCTTCTTTCCCAAGTGAGCACGTGACTGCCGAACATCAGGTCGGACTCACAGTCTTTCGGGAAAGACCCAAAATTTCCTCTGCAGTGTGTAGTCTCCCTTAAGGAGAGTCGGCCGCAGCTGAGGGAAACACACAGTCCGAGCATTCTCCTATGCACTAGGGGAAACCCTTAGGACTTGTTTCACTGATCTTTGAAAATGACAGACAGGATTTGCAGATCTGTCTATCATCTTTCAAAAATCTTACTGTGTGTACTAGCTTCACATTGCAGAGAAATCGAAAAGTGTCCTGAAAGACAAAGGACTTTCATTATTTCCTTTTTTATATTACAGTTCCCCTTTAAATATGTGAAAAGTATATTGTGGAACTACATATCTAGAGTAAGGTTGTATAAAAATAGAGAAAGATAGACTTGTTAAGTTGGATTTACTGACACTTTACTGACTTTTTTGAGGAAATATTCCTTTTATTTTATTTCTTGAAACTTAACTTTTCAAAAGTTTAAGCAAAACAGTTCATGGGGCTTGTTTGCTGCCTGATTTTACGCAAACATTCATTTTGGTTAAAGCACCAAAATCATTGATTTAGAACCAATAATTATATAAGAGACATACACTTTATTATATTGCACTTGTATGATAACTCCAATGCCCAGCCTGCCAGCCAGACCACCAGTTAACTTGCCAGACATTGCTTCTCTCTATACGTTTGTACTTTTTATGAATGAGAGATGCAATACTGTTTCTCTGAGCATGCACTATGATTTTTTAGAAATGTTTGGGTCATGGTACATGTTACCCAAACCATTTCCCAGCTGCCTATGCAATGTGTACACTATTAGGGATAAGGCTAGGCATGTTATTGGAAAGGTTTAATTCCTTTTAAAAAATAGAATTTAATGGGTAAAATATAGATGTGTGAATCACAAGTGGTTTCAGTCATCCCTCCTCAACTATTTCCCCTTTAATCATCCGTCTACAAAAACATAAGCCTGTATATCCACATTATATAGCGAGTTTCCAAATGTTGCAGTTACATGTAGTGTTTCGCTGGTGGTCACCCTCGAGGGACTGCTCAGAAAACTTTCACAGAATGGCAACCTGCCATCCGGGTGCAAGAGCCTTGAAGTGCTGTCTGTGAATTGGAATCCTACAGGGCTATGAATCAATGTATGAGCAAGGTGCATGTGATTTGCGTATGTAGCAAAAGTGTTAGTTTATTGTGTTTTGCGTTGTGTTTTCATGTTAAGTGGTTAAACAGGATTTTCTGTGGAAATAATACATGCTTAATGTTAGTTATTGGATAAGTGATAAATACTACATAATGGCACAGTGTATGGTAGAAGTATAACAGTGTATACCGATCAGGCATTAGATGTGAACAAAATGTTATAATCAGAGATTAGACCACAAATTTCATGGTATAGAAAATTGGCTTAAAAAAAACAACGCAAATGTTATGTAAATGTTAATACTGCTTGCAGCTCTTAGTCTGGTAAAAATACAGAAAACTTCTCAAACTGCCGAAACTAACGTCTAAACCTCACGCTAACCATTCATGATACTAGCCCTGCTAGTTTTCTAGCCCTGCTAGTTAACTATCTCCGGTCATGAGGAGGGTGCACAATAGATGAATGGACACGATAACTTGCAACAGACACTTGTTACCACTAAACATTCCATTACAGTCTAAATTAATCACAAAAGACTTGTTCTCTCTAAAGTAAATAGTTGTTGACAGTATTCATGAAAGGCAGCTCTGTCATGTTGATAACGCTGGTTTCATAGAATTAGAATGGTTAGGTTTGCATTTTTTAAAGATGGCAAACCAATTTTATCTCATCATCAAAGACGTTGATAAAATTCCATTTCAGGCTTTTGAATTCCAGTTACTGGTATTAGGTATTATGCCTCTATTCTTATCTTTTCTGCAATACATCATGGCCCTGACAACCAGACTCAGGGAATGAATCATCAGTGTAGGTAGTGTTCATTACATCCATTGGAGAATTAAATTAGGGATCTGGGTGTATTTCTAAGCACTTTTAGACACGACATATATTTGATCAAATTGGTCCAACCGGTTTAACTGATTCAATCTACTTGGCCCAAAGAATCATCCCCATGTGTGTCTTCCATTATATAGACTCTCTGCATATCTGCCAGTTCATTAAACAAAAGAGAATTGAAAAAATTCTTTGATCCAATCGGTCGCTGGCATAATCTCGAACGGATCTCAATGGAAAATCCACTATAATGGATGGTGGGATAGTTCGATCTAGCAGATGATTAGCCGAATCAAATAGCAATAGGTGCCTACATTTTAAACACAGTAGTAGAATATGGATTTTCAAAAGGACTTCACACTTTTAAATAAAAATTCCTGTTAGATTTGATAATTGCAGGAAAGGCAGAAATGTTATTCCTATCTTCCCTTGTTATTTAATATAGAAGCAGGAACCTACAAACGTTTAAAGGCACAATCTTGCTGTCTCCCCTTCTTGTCATGTGCACTACATGTGTGTAAGGTGAGCACATTACCCTCAATCTTTCCCTATTAAATCACAATGGAATTTAGGAATAGCAGTTTACCTTCCCTATAATTATAAAAATGTGGAGTTTTATTTTTCAGTGCAGTGGTCCATTTAAATTATGTGTCCGGGCACATTGCGGATATAGCCAGAGGTGTGCCGCTAGCTTTGTGGCTCTGAATATATTTTTACTGGCTTTATTTTAATTTTCCCATGTCTTGTTTTAAAATATATTTCAATATAATTAGTGTAGGGTAACTTTTACTGTGACACTGTAAAATGTAGAAAATACTTTTAATTTATGAATAATTACACAGTTGGGCTGTGACAAAAGATTTGACATTCCAATTAAGACAATGTGAAAAGAAATGCTACTTGGGACATACTTACAACATTTCCTTATAAACAGCTTTAACAAAATAAACAACTTTCCATTATATATCAACAAAAAATCATCTATAAAAGGTTTCCATAAAAAATATTTTCAAAATCATTCTAAAAACAGTATCTTTCCCATTGTGCCCTAATTAATTTATAATAGCTTGGTGCAAATTTCGTCCCTAGCTGGTACCATGTGTTTTGCAGCATTCTGTGTAAGCAGCATTCTATGGCTGCATGCTGCCAGTAAATTCTAGGAATTGTTGTAACATGCAAAATCATACAGTAAGATCATCCTTAAGATAGTGTACACACCCACCCTCTACCATATAGCCACACTTCAACTGCCATTACAAGAAATAAACAATACTCTGCAATTTTTTTTTCTGCTGTGGAGGAAAACACTTGTTGCCCTTTAACTGTTCTTTCTATTATAGCCTATTTTAATGTATTACGTAGAATACTATTTTTTGAGAAAAAGCTTAGGGAAAACACAAGTTACCCCACCATAGCGAAGTACCAATGGTGAGACTAAAAATCAGTCTTATATTTTTTGGAATAAATATAATGTAATCTCCAAGTCCCTGAGTATCCCTTCAGCACAGATACCCTAATCTAACTCCATTTGCTTCACCAATAGTCAAGCCCTCATTTCCATGAGGCTGGTAGCACTCATTGGACAAGGTAGCCCCCTGGGCTTAAAGTACCGGGATAATTGAGAACAGGAGTGCAACAGACAAAAAAGAGCACTACTAGCTCAGAGCTAGACAGAGTAGAACAAAATTGGGATCAAGAACAGAGGGAGGGAGCCAGAGAAGAATAGTCAAGGCAGACAGAAGTCAAGAAAGCGGCAAAGGATTGTAACGATTAAACAGGCAGCGGTCAGGAATCGGAAACCGGTCAATATGAGACACACCACTAGTAAGGGAAAACCACAAAACTATATCTTGCAGCGAAAAAACCAGGGCAAACAGCCTAAATAGGGGTCAAGAAACAATAGGAAAACCCATAGAAGGCTAGACGGACAAGATAGGACCGCTACAATTCAAATCTGCCGTTGAAAGAACTCTAACCAATAAGGAGCAGGGAGGTATTGCCCAATACGGCCTCTCCCTCCATCTGGCTTCGGACAGACTGAGGAGGAGAGGGAAGGAAGCCCTGCAGACTATGCAGAGAGGTACTCATGCCAGATCGTGCGCACGTACCAGTGACCGCGCCTGCACCTCGTGGAGGAGGGGAGCCAGGAAAGTGAATGCTGACATTACCCCCCTTGAGGAGGGGCCTCTGGACCCTTAAGGCAAGATTTCTGAGGATGTTCAAGATGGAATTTTCTGAGCAATTCTTGAGCATGAATCCTGTGTGAGGGTACCCAACTTCTTCAGGATGAACCCAACGGGAATCCAAATTCTTTCAACTTAAAATTCAGTTTCTCCAGAGACTTCAATAGGAGGTTGAGGCTCAGCAGTAGGAAAATATTAGCAGCGTGGTTTAAGAAAAACACATGGAAAGAGTTGTTAATTTTGAGAGATTGAGGTAAAGAAACTTGTATGCAACTTTGTGATTTTTTGGATGACGGAAACCTAACATATGAACTTAGGACCTAATCAGCAGAAGGTTGACATAAAGGAATTTTACGGGTTGACACCCAAACAAGATCTCCCGGTGAAAAGGATGATCAGCAAATTATTCCTGATGAAGAAGGTTTTGTTGAATTGTGTCCGATTGTGGTCATTGTAGAGGGCCAATTTTCCAAAGCTGGTAAATCAGAAGTTATTTTTGAAAAAGAAGAAAATTCTATGGATTTCTACCATGAACTCACTGGAAAGGAGATAACTTGGTAGAAGAATGAAGATAGTTATTATAAGCAAATTCTGCAAAAAACAAATATCGGAACAGTTATGCGAATCTGAGACAAAGCAACGGAGGATTTGTTCTTTCCGTCTGACAATTAGTTGAGGATGAAATCTGGAAGAAAAGGAAAGTGAGATCCACACCTTGGGACGAAAGACTGCCAAAACTGAGATTTGAAGAACTCTATCAGAGACTATGTTCTCAGGAATACCATGTAAACTAAATATATGGTCAATGACCAACTGAGAAAGTTCTTTAGTGGAAGGGAGTTTATATAATGGGACAAAATGAGCCATTTTAGAGAACCTATCTACTATGACCCAGATGACAGCAAAGTTTTGAGAATAGGGTAATTATACAGTAAAGTCCATAGAAATATTTGACCAGGAAGATTCATGAATAGGAATAGTTGGGGGGACCCAACAGTTTTACTTTTGGCACAAACAGGACAGGCTCTTATGTAAGCTTGAACATCCACAGAAAGGATATGGCATTGGCTTTAGTACATTCATAGACCCATAGTCTGAACTTTTTTTGAAAAAAAAGTCCCCTGTTGCCAATGCCACAATAACATTGAGCAGAGGAAAAGAAACAAATATTGAGATAATATTGCCTCCATACCATTTTCCACTTCAAAAAACAAAGGGGCGAGAAGGGTTGGACCAAAATAGGAGTAGAACAGAACATTTCCTCTAACCTTTAAAGGCCAACTGGGCTTACTCTGACCAGAAGGAAGGATCAGCTCCCTTGTGAATTAGATCAGTCAGGGGGGCTAATAGAAATTCTCAATGAACCTTCTATAGAGTTAGCAAACTTAAATCTTTGTAGTGCTTTCAAGTTAGTAGGAGGAGTCCAATTTAGAACAGCAGACAATGTGGTTGGGTCCATTGCAATCCTCTGTCAGAAATAATAATCTTAGAAACGGAACCTGGTGAACTTCGCAGACATGCATTTTTCTTATTGGCAAACAAAGACCTGAGTTGTTTAGTACAGCTTTAACATGAAGATGATGCTGCTGAAGGAAGAAGAAAAGATTAAAAATCATCCAAGGTAAACAACAATAATTTGCTTAGAACTTCTTAAGACATAATTAATAAAATCTGAAAAACTGCAGGGGCGTAAGAAAGACCAAATGACATGACTAGGTTAATGCCCATTCTTGGTACTAAACGCGGTCTTCCATTAATCAGAGAATATCTTTTTCAAACAGTTATTTTATTGAGGGCCTTTAATGAAAACATGGACTTATGCTCATCTTTTTTTCTCTCAAAGAAAAAGACAGCAGTTCTTTCTCACTCTGCCTGAAAATGCTGTTTCCAGAGTTTTTTTTTGAGGGGGGGTTAGGGGGTGTCAGAGTGGCCACAGCACCTGTGAGCGGGTGGGGCTTAGGCACCTGTAAGCGGGCGGGGTTTAGGCACCCACGAGTGGGCGGGGCCATGGCACCCGCAAGTGGGGCAGGCCAAGGCACCGCAAGTGGGTGGGGCCACGACAACCGCAAGTGGGTAGGGCCACGGCACCCGCAAGTGGGCAGGGCCACATCACCTGTGAGTGGGCGGGGTCACGACACCCATGAGTGGGTGGGGCCATGACACCACAAGTGGGGGGGCCAGGGGTCTGTAAGGGAATGAGCCAAGGGGGGCCTGCAACGAAGGACCATGGGGGGCTGCAAAGGGGAGGAGACATAGGGCAGATTGACTGACAGGTTTCAGAGCAGGAAGCAGGAGTGCAGGGGACCTGGTGATGCTTGGACATATCACACACAAAAATGTAAATATCTTCAAAACTATGTAAAATAAACAATGAAAATTTCATTTAATAAAATTAAATTGCAAAAATTCTCAGGAGAGCAATTCCTATCAATTTACCTAAAGTCATTTTGGACCACAGTTCCCCTTTAATCTGCCCTTCCAGCATTTTGTCTATGCATAAATAATGCTTCAAATTCTGACTTCCTGTTATCTGGACCCTTAATAGTCAATTATGGGCTAGCTCTAGATGAGTCCCTTGGTTTATTCAGTTGCTCAATAGAGATTTAACATTTTGACCCAACAGCCAATCAATAGAAATGACTGTTAGTAACATTTAAGGAAGTAGAGCATCCTGGGAAGAATGTCCATTACATAACCGGGATGTCAACTCTCTGATGACCCCAGTGTTTTTTCAAATAAAAGAGAAAAGTAGAATAACTAAGTATTGGTAATTAAAGTATTTAAAAAAAAATGTAAGTAGCTCTTATACACTGGGGGGTGTGAGTGGCTGCATCCCAGCCCACTGTAATCCAACTCTTTTCCACATGACATGACATTCTGAATGTCAAGCATGCTCAGACAGTAGTACTCTATGAGTCGGCAGTAGGAGGGGGAATTTCCCGCCATGCAATTCCACCTTCCAATGGTCGCTGTTTCAGCAAAAATGCACACAGCCGTAAAGTTTATAATGACACTTAATTGAAAGCTGAAATGCATTTTGCATCTTAAGAAATAGATCTGCAAAAAAAATTATAGTGGGAATAGTGGGCGCAGATCTATGTAGAATTTCACATTTTAGCAAATTTTTTAAGAAAATAAAGGAAAAAAACGTTTCAAAGTTAAAAAAATCATGCCAAACCCCCAATAATGAATAAAAAAGTTATTATATCAACCTCCCGCATATCCTGAATCAAATGGTATGGCATATGCGTGGGTGCACCCAAGAAATGGCAACCAACTAACTAAAATAGGACCACATGCAAAAGTGCAAATACAAGAAAGAAATCAAAGTTCTCGTAATTTAAATAGCTTGCTCTTTTTCAGGAAACAGCTCTGAAACTTTGAAAATACCTCCACATATATAACTATATTTTTGGAATCTACACCAGGGGCGTATCTAGGGTCTAGAAGATCAGGGGCACTTTTGGGCACTCCATGTTCGCGCGTATCGCGGCACAAATTTTTTAGGCCACACCCCTTTCTCCGCCCCAATTAGGCCACACCCACTATGTACTTATAGAGATTACCAAAAAGATACAGACAGATAGACAACCACAAACATAGACACACAGCCCGATAGTTATAAACAGACAGAAAGACAGTGAAATAGACAGACAGAGATCAGAGAGTTGGACACAAATTAATGACACAAAGGCACAGTAAACTGGCAATTTCATTATGTACTGGTAGCAATTTGGTCATTTTAAACTTACTGTTGTGTTCAGTTGTGTCAGATCTCTGCCCCACCTTTGGCCAGGGAGACCTTCTTGTACTTTCTACATGGATCTCTGCCTATCTATCTCTATCTGTCCCTCTCCTCTCTGTATATCTATCTATCTATATATCTGCCTCTGTTTATTATGTAATAGTCTATCTGCTTCTTGTCTATCTATTATCTATCTATCTACTGCTATCACTATCATCTGTATCTATCTATCAACTCTGCTATATCTATCTAACTCTGCTATCTATCTAACTATGCACTATCTATCATCTACTCTGCTATCATCTATCTATCTATCTATCTATCTATCTATCTAACTCGCTATCATCTATCTCTGCTATCTATCTATCTATCTATCTATTCTATATCTATCAACTCTGCATATACTATCTATCTATCTAACTCTGCTATCTACTATCTATCTATCTATCTCTGCTATCTATCTATCTATATAACTTGCTACATCTATCTAACTCTGCTATCTATCTATATAACTCTGCTATCTATCTATCTATCTATCTATCTATCTATCTATCTATCTATCTATCTATCTATCTATCTATCTAACTCTGCTATCTATCTATCTAACTCTGCTATCTATCTATCTATCTATCTATCTATCTATCTATCTATCTATCTATCTATCTAATCTCTGCTATCTATCTATCTATCTAAACTCTTTGCTATCTATCTATCTATCTATCACTCTGCTATCTATCATCTTATCTAACTCTGCTATCTATCTATCTTCTATAACTCTGCTATCTATCTATCTATACTCTGCATCTATCTATCTATCTTAACTCTGCTATTCTATCTATCTATCTATCTATCTAACTCTGCTATCTATCATCTATTATCTATCTATTAACTCTGCTGTATCATTATATCTATCTATCATCTATATAACTCTGCTATCTATCATATACTACATCTATCTATCTATCTATCTATCTATCTATCTATCTATCTATCTATCTATCTATCTAACTCTGCTATCTATCTAACTCTGCTATCTATCCATCTAACTATCTATCTATCTATCTAACTCTGCTATCTATCTAAAAGGGGCCCATACACTATGCAATTTTGTTGTACAACGTCGTACGAACTCCACGGTTGTACATCAATTGTATCGTTAATGGTATAGATAAAATCTGGTGCAATTAAATTGAGAAGATCTGATTGAATCTGAAGGTGATCTGTCAGAACGGAAATTTTTTACTGCTACAATAAAATTGTTTATGTGTAGGATGATTGTCCAACAAATGTCTTCTAACTAATCCTGAAGTGTCAAATTAACAACTTCTGGAAAAAAGCAGAGCCACAGTCTGGAAGTGTGAGACCATAGAGTGTATATTTTGTTCATGATGGCAAGTGTGATGCGGTACACATTACAAAAACAGGCGCATTAATTAATGTACGAACACACATTGACATTCGTTAGCAAATAAAATATGAAAGAAAAACCAGCAAACACAATCGCAAATTACTCCATTCTTCATTACCATTCGAGACCTCAACCCAAAAAGTGCTTTTTACATTCGTCATTTTCGCCATAACACTATCCGCAACAATTAAATCTGCCCAAATATGGTGAATTGATTGCTTTCTAGCGGCACATCATTCTTGCAACAATTTAGATCTTACACAATCATATCTGCCATTAATGCCAGATTGGGCACAGCAAATGGCAACAATTTTATTGTGTTCGTAATGTCCGATTGTATGACGATTGTTTCCATTTTAAATCTGGTCGGTAGTTCATAGTCCAATTTCATTGCATCGTGTATGGCCCCTTAATTCTGCTATCTATCTATCTAATTCTGCTATCTATCTATATCTATAACTGCTATCTATCTATCTATCAACTGCTAGTCTATCTATCTAACTGCTATCTATCTATCTATCTATCTATCTATCTATCTATCTTCTAAACTCTGTATCTATCTAACTATCATCTATCTGTCTATCTAATATCTACTATCTATCTATCTAATCTATCTAATATATCTATGTCTATCTAACTTCTGCTATCTATTATCTATCTTATCTATTATCTATCTATCTATCTATCTATCTATCTATCTATCATGTATCTATCTAACTCTGCTATCTATCAACTATCATCTATCTGTCTATCTAACTGCTGTGAAGGTTCTCATATCCAGGTCATGGTATATCTGTTGTATTCAATTAGATCACTGGACTTGAAATGTAGTTTTCAAACGTCTTCAAGAACTACATTTCAGTCCAGTTGAATTAATTGAATACAACAGATATGTCTATCTAACTCTGCTATCTATCTATCTATCATCTATCTATCTAACTCTGCTATCTAACTAACATCTATCTGTCTATCTAACTCTGCTATCTATCTATCTATCTATCTATCATCTTCATCTATCTATCTATCATCTATGCATTTATCTACTAACTATCTATCTATATATCTTATCTAACTCGGCATCTATCTATACTATCTATCTATTCTAACTCTGCTATCGATCTATCTATCTATCTATCTATCTATCTATCTATCTATCTATCTATCTATCTATCTATCTAATTCATGCCTATCATCTATCTATCTATCTATCTATCTACTATCTATCTATCTATCTATCTATCTATCTATCTATCATCATCTCTCTATCTATCTATCTAGCTATCTATCTATCTATATAATTCTGCTATCTATCTATCTATCTATCTATCTTTCTATCTATCTATCTATCTATCTAATTCTGCTATCTATCTATCTTCTATCGAACTTTGCTATCTATCTATCTAACTCTGCTATCTATCTATCTATCTAACTCTGTATCTATCTATCTATCTAACTGCTATCATATATACTGCTAGCTATCTATCTAATCTAACTGCTATCTATCGACTAAATGGCTGCTATCTATCTTATCTGATATCTAGCTGCTACTGCCACTCGCCCGTCTGCCACGGTGCCACTGCTAAATTCTGGACTCCCTCCGAGTCCCAATTTCTCTCTCGCGCGCTGGCGCGCTCGTGACATCGGCGCGCCGGTAGGATGTCATTGCGTGCGCCGGCTGCGCGACGTGCCCAATATTCGGAAGTTCGGGGCACTTGCAAGGGGCACAGTCAGTTAAAACATTCGGGGCACTTTGCCAAACATCCGGGGAGTGGTGTAGATACGCCACTGATCTACACACCTTCAGCTAAGTAACAGCATAATGATTTTATACATACATGAAGAATTACAGATTTAGTGGTCTATAGAATTCTGTGCTTTTAGGAGATTGTGAAAAAATAAAATAAGATGATTAAAAGGTGGAAATACTACCTAAACCCTCTTGACAAGTAAAAAAACCCATAAATGTCAATCTTCCACATGTCCTGAATCAAACGGTATGTCATATACATGGGTCCAAATAGAGACAAGTCTCTGTAATTTGAACAGCTTACTCTCTTTCAAAGAAAACAGCCCAAAAACTTGGAATACCCCCCACAAAAAACACCACAAATGTTACTCTCCCACATGTCCTGAATAAAAGATATGCCTTTGCGTGGATGCACACAGAGACATGGCCACCAACTAACTCAAATGGGAGCATGGAAAAGTGCAATTACAAGAAAAAAAAGTGCTCTGTAATTTGAACAGCGTTATTTTTTAAAAGAAACGGCCCAAAACTTGGAAATACCCCCCCACAACTATAGATTTTTGGAATCTAACACCTTCAGCTACGTAACGGTGCTATGATTTCATAAATACATGAAGAATCCAGATGCAGTAATCCACAAAACTATGTTTACACATACTACACATTTCAACATACAAAAAGGCTGGTCAAGGTACATATGATTACATGACTGTCATGCTGTGATGAATACCTGGCCGTATTTCAATTTAGGACAGTGTGACAGTGTAACATCAGTAATAAAGTTCTGTGAACTGCGAAAAGTCGAGGTAAGTTATTAGAATATGGGAAACCTTCAGAAACAACCAAATAAAACTGGTGATTACCCATAACCTCATAGTAAGCAATATGCCACTGGATTTTTTGGATTTTAAATCTGAGTTGTAGATTCTGAGAAATCATCATTTAAAATCACAGCATGTAAGGGAAAGACTTGTGTTCCCCATCCCTTACCTCTTAAGGTGGACCATACATTAGGCCAATTTTATGTAGAATCCAGCATACACATCTGACATTTCCATCGATTGGCGAAAAATTGTACATTTTCCCATTCTTATCACGCGACATTAGATCGTAAAATCGATCGTAATTACGATCAGGAAGTCGTTTTTTTTTTTAAATCGATTGGTAAAATGATTGTAGTGTTTTGTAAAGTTCCGATTAATGTGAAGTAATGTAACCTCACAATGGACGACATTCGACATTAATCACAAATCAAATTGAACGTCGAACAATATTTATTGTACATCTTGGTACAATTAACATTGTAAATCTGTCTATCAAAGTATGGGTCGGTTTAAGATCGTAATTACGATCGTAATAGTGTATGGCCTCCTTAACTAGGATCTTTGGCTGTCTGCCACCATTTTACTTATCTCAAATTGCAATTTCAGATAATGTAAAGTTGTTTGAGTAAGTATAGTGACCCTTAAGGGAGAACTATATTGCATGTAAAGTTTTAAAAAAAATTTAGTTAAAATGAAAAGTACACTGGAGCAGGAAGGGAGGACGATTATCCTACATGCCAATATTGTGTCTGCAAGTTTTAATACAGCAAAGTTCAGGACACTAAACTGCGGGAAAAACTGTACATGCTGGTGCTCCTAGCAAAATGATCTTTGCCCCAGATACTAATTTTTACAGTGTGGTTTATCTTTAATGAGATGTAACATTCCTGAAAAGCATGAAACGAACAAAAAAGCAAGTAACTTAAAAATTGTAACTTAAGGGAAGAAAAAACCCAAGATACTCCTGCCAATTTAAAATGTCTTCTTTGGTTAATAATTTTTTTCTAATAGTCATAGAATAATAATAGTGTTTTCCTTACTATTGTGCTTAGTGTGCTTTGTACATAGCAGTGTTCACATTCTGTACTTAAATAAATAAATAAAAACTTGTTTGCATTAATTTATTTATACTGCACATCCAAGACAAGCTGGCACATTTTATAATTCTCATCACTTCTCAATTTAGACCTGCATATGTTATGAAAACAATTGTAGGTTAAAGGGCATATTCACCCCCCCAAATATAAAAATACTTAATTCTTCCTTGAGTGACAGAAGCCCCAACCGCTCTACTGTTTTTGAAGTTGCATTCATATTACCTTTCCACCCCTGAAAATTCTAAGATCTCAATATTACTTATCTGGCCAGCATTTCTGAAGAGAGATATTCAACATGGAGTCCGTTATCCTCTTAACTGGCTATTACCACACCTCCAATGAAATCTGGAGCTCTACATGTGCAGAGTAAGCAGGCAGCCTCAGTGCAGCCTCAAGCGGCACTCTTTCCTGCCCAAGACCCACAGTGCAATAATAACTTACTGCATTGCAGGATTGTGGTCAGGTAAGTAGTTCCAGCTTGTGCCTTCATTTAAAAGGCATTTAAAAGGCGTTCGCTGGTAGCGCAAAATTTAACTTAGCCTGTATTATCTCTGTTGCGCTGTGCTATTATATCTATTGTGCTGTGCAAAATGTTAGCTCATGTATTCCGATAATACATTGGGCAGCGTGTTTTTTTCACTAATTTGGATTTCTTTTAATCTTAAAGGATGCCACTTTGTCTCCAACATGAACCTATCTAGGTGGGACTGGGTCCACACAAGCAGACTTTAAAGGACAATTTACTCACCTTTTCCCCTATCCACTGCAGCATAGTACCCAGGGTGAGGACCTAAAATCGCTAAGTCCTCACCTGGGTACTTTCCCTAACTCCTGCACTACTTACCGCAAATCTGCTTCGCCGATCACCACTGTTCCACCTTCTTCTACTGTCAGTGACAGTCCGAGGCAGCCAATTGGAAGACACGCTCCTTGCAGAGCGTATCTTCCTATTGGCTGCCTCGCGATCGTCACTGAAGCAGGAATAGCGGAGGAATGGAGCGATCGGCGAAGCAGATTGTGCGGTAAGTAGTGCAGGAGTTAGGGAAAATACCCAGGTGAGGACTTAGCGATTTTAGGTCCTCACCCTGGGTACTATGCAGCTATGGAGGAAGAGGAGCGAGGGTGAGGTGTGATAGTTGTCCTTTAACAATATTTCCATGTTTTGGTTGGTCGTGCTGAAAAAATCCAAGATGATTTCACCGATATTGGTCACCCGTTTGCCATCAGATGAATGGGCGATAGGACCATTTCGGAAAATCACAGCCAATCGTTCGTCTCCTATGAACCACACAAATGGTTGCAGCAAACTGTCAGCCGCAACATTCACCATGACTGAGAGTGATTGGTCCTGGATAACCGTTAGGCTAGCGGCAATCGGTCAGTTGAAAATCCGTCGTGTGTACACCAGCCTGAAGCTGGGTACATACAGTAAAGATAAAGCCCAATACCGTCGGATCCGAGGGTATCGGGGCTTATCACAACTGTGTGTACCTTCGTTCTGAATGAGCCGAACGTCGTTAGGGAATGACCGAAAATTTCCATCGGCCACACTAGACTCCCTATAGACGAGTCTAGCGTGGCCGATGGAAAACACAGTCCGCGAGTTCTCCCTATAATGTTCAAAGGGAGAACGCTCGGGAGTGTGTATGCAGATCTTTGAAGATGGCAGACAGGATCTTGTGTGTATTGTGTGTACCCAACTTAAAAACATACATGTTTTCAATGATTTGTGGCTCGATGGTACATGAATTCCTATTGATTACAGAAAACCTGCCTCAGATTGTTGTGTGCTGTTTTTCCTAGAGAAAATAACACAATTAGCACTGGCAATAGACATTTTCTGTTCTCAGACTAAAACCTGAGAAAAACAATGACTAGTTCTGAATTAGTAATGCTTCTTTCATAGCACAAATTTACTCATAATTACAGTAATGAGATTGTCTTTGGATAAGGACCTGTAGGTAACACCATAAGCCAATGCCAATTATCCACAATCAACTGCAGATTAAGAGGCCAATATTCTTTGTATGAATTGTAATAAGTGGCCAGACCTATAATTACTTAAATGCTAGGATGGGATTGTAGCACATTGAAAGTGTTAAGCTGGGTACACACTGTAACAATCTTTGAAAGATAAACAGAATCTGTAACAAATTGACTGTCACAAATCAGGGTTATTCAATAAAAGTTCTTATCGTTTAAAATGGTGCTAATTTTGCCCCAAACAATCAGATGTAAGCTTACAATGTTAAATAAATCTGATTGGTTGGGGCAAGATTTCCACCGTGACCAATGATACTTTGCTTCTGATGACCGATCTATTGTTGGTGGGTTGTCGAAATAGTGACCCATGTGTACCGAGCTGAGGTGTGTTCCAGGTATCAAAGATTAAAGAAGTCATGTCAGTTAATTAAATTTGGTGATTTGACAAGGTTTCTGATTTATTGATCAAAAAAAAGATGTTTCCATCTACCCCATTTTCCAGTCCCCACAGATTTCAAGCTGAAATATGCCGATATTTTGGGCTGACCGAATTAAAAAAATCAGTCAGTCGGCCTAAAATGGTGAACTTGTATATCTAGCCAAATGGGAGATTATTCTGGCGGCCACACAAAATATTGGGAGCTGATAATGACCAATGGAAATATTCCGTCAAAATTAGTCAAATCCTGCGGCAATAAATCAGAACATTCACAGATGTGATCCAATCTGCCAAAAATCAAATCAAACTACTGATATATTATAAAATGTCAAAACGATTTTGCCTAATCAGACATGTTGGAAAATATATGTCTGGTTAGCAGCAGTACAGAAAAATGCAGTAAACAGTGATCTGAACATTAGTTTGTGCCAGAATAAGTGCATATATGCCAAAGCTTCAGACATAACATAAAGTTAGAAAGGAGTTTTGGGGGTGGGGGGGGGGTGGGGAAGGTAAGGATAAAATGAAGTTGAAGGGGTGGACAGACATTTAATAGTATATGGGTTCCCCTTACCTCCATTACTCTTTTCTGTCATGTGTGTGCCAGTGTCTTAACATCCAGGGGAGCAGCAAACTGGAACCACAAGGGGGCATCTTTTTTATGACAGAAAGCCTCCCCCTAAGAACAGGTGGGGGGGAGTGATTACTAGTTACACTACTGATGTGTGTGCATCCCTAACCCAAGGCGGGTATGCAGTGTGATTAGACTATGAATATGCTTTGTGCAGTGCAAGCTACAATCGGCATTCCAAAAATGGGGCAAGAGAGATCACGGTTCCCAATACAATGCAGATGTCCATGTTTCCTTGTGATTCATTTGTTTAGCCAAAGGGCTGGATTAACAGATCAGTGCAATTTGGTAAACCACAAGCAGATCACTAGGGAAACACTGGGGGCAAATTAAACATCTCACTCTGGATTAGGGAGATTTGTGGTTATGATATAAGTCATAAGGAGCTCACAACATCGGGGGGAAATGTCTGGAAATATTGCCAAGAAAGGAAGGCCCAGAAGTTTGTAGATTGGCTCAGTGTATAGTTTCAGCCTCATTTGTCACAGAGAAACATTGAGAAAGGTGATATTTTGCTTCAATAACCATCTTAATTGTAGTTTTTAACCAAGGGTCATAGGTTATGAAGTCAGTCAAAAAACACAGCAGGATAATAAGTGAAGATGAAGATGTGTTATTAGTAAACTATAAGGACAAACAAAACATGCCATTTGCAATCATTTCTCTTTCACCATGGTAAATTAATCCTGAATGAATGGTGAGAAGTGGAATTTGCGTGGGGGATCCATAACAAAAACGCAAAGACAGAGCATATCAGTGGGAAATCTAAACACATTTCCTACTCCAGCTTTATCCAGTGTCCTAAACTAATCCAACACTGTTTTTTTGTTGCATAGTCAGTGCTGACAGGAACTGGAATCACACAGAATCTTATTTGAACTCTGAAGGTTCAGTTTAGTTGTTTTTTGCTAAGGTAAGGTAAATAATGTTCTCCCAGTTAACATACGTGCATGTGTTCTAATTTAAACCTTAAAGGACAACTATACTGTAAAAAATAACTTTTAAAAATGAAAAGCACCGGGTCAAGGAGGATTGATTCCCACCTGCCAATATTGTTTTTGTTGGGAGCTACAGTGCATACAGTTTTCATCTGGCAGGTTATGGCCCGGGGCCATTCTATATTAAAGATAGTGCTGAAGCATACAGGAAGACTGGAAGAAGCAGTTTTTCTTTGTCCTGCCTGCTGCTCTATAGAAATAAAATTGGGAGGTAAAAACACCAATCCTACCTCCCTGCCTCAGGTACTTTTTATTTTAATGTTTTTTTTTAAAACCTAATACGCACTATAGTTTCCCTTTAGGCTGAGGCCACACTACAAGGCACCAAATCGTGCACGCAATCGTGAGCGTTATAGCACACTATTGCGTGCACGATTTCTTGCGTTTGTGGTGAGTTGTTTCGCGTTTGTGCATGCATTTTTCGCTATTTTTAAGAGTAACCGTGCGGATTGCTTGTGAAATATGCTTGAATGCAAAACATAAATGGACGTGCAATCACATGCGCATAGGATTTCCATGTTAGCGAAAACCGTGGGCACAATCGTGAGCCAAAAACGCACTAGTGTGGCCTAGTCCTATATGTAACCTTTGCTTTTGTTAAAGGAAAACTCCACCCTCATAAGAACATCTTTTAGAAAGAAAAGCCTCTTTAAAATATGTTGAATATCGTAGTTTTGTCCTATGAATTCATTACTGTATTCTGCTATGCTTCTGGAGGCCTTATGGAAACTGAGCAATTTAGAAACCTGTAATGAGCTTGGGCATGCTCAGAAGAGGCAGTAGGGATTCCCATTATCATTGGCTGGTGATGTCAACTGTCAAATCCATAACTGACAGCTGCTAACTAGAACCAGGAAGCAGAAACAGGACATGTGTGCAGGATTTCAGGTAGACTTAATATTTCAGATTTCAAACTATTACAGTTTAGGTGTTGGGGGGTGATTTACCTGTATGTAAGTTGTCATTGGGGCTGGACTTGCCCTTTAAACTACAAAGTCATTTTTTACCTTTCGTATAAAACTTACAGTATCTGCACTTAAATGTAATAAAAAATGAACAAAAATATTAACTAAATCAGATTTATTAACACAAATGAGCATATTAGTTCTAGATAAAAATAATGTCGGGTGCTGAAAAAACAAACTCATGGTTTGAGATGGGCAGTGAATCCTCACTGCCATCAGCTTCAGCTTTTCTGTTTACACAAAGTCGCCTTGTCATCTAGCAGATGCTCTGAGTTTCAAGCTCAGTTAGAAACAATTGAACAATAAATTGTGGTTCTGCCTGTATGTATATTAATAGTTTCCTCTTGTGGGTATCTACCTATTTATAGATACTGATATACAAATAACCAAGATGAATTGGTGTTTCACCAAAGTTCATTATCATGATTAATGTTGAAATGCTTTCTGTTATTAACTTATCAATCAATACTGCTATTCAACTCTCATTACTGGAGTTATGCTAGTCACCATCATCTTAGAGAATAAACATACAAATATAAACTATAATGTTGGTCAAATGGATCAGCTCTTTCTGTTTAGCATCAGCATTTTTTTGAGGGATGAGTGGACATTTAATGATTATAATTTGAAAATATAAAAAATATACTAAAAGTTAATGGATAATGATCACTAATCTGGCACCTGCCAACTGTTTTTTTTTCATACAAGAAAAGTCAAAATCGATTGTTCAAAATTTGAAAATTCTGCTTCCATTGACTGAATTATATTCAATTTCATTGGTCAACCTCTAAATGTGTTATCCCATCAGAATAATTGTGGTATTATATGTGTATGACCTAATATTGGTGACATCACTATTAGTGCAGCAGGTAAATAATGTAGGCAGCCAAACAATTAGGTGGCGCATAATACCATCAAGATTATGTAGTTACAAATGCGATTTCAGAAAAATTTCCAACAGGTCAGCTGCTATTAGATAAACTGCCCGATGTTACTGGGCAGTCTATCAAATGGAAGGCACACAGATCAATCTTTTTGAAGATGTGATTGAAATGGTTGAAGAAATTGGCTTGTGTTTAACGTGCCTCAGGTAGGTGGAAGCAGTTAATCCTGTAATTGAGTTGCAACTAGTAATATATTGTAGTAATTGAGTATCCTCTGGTAAACGAGACACCAGAGAGAACAATAGTGAAGTTGTGGCCAGCCAACATGGATTGAATAAGAATGGCACAAAATTTGGCCTAGTGCAGCATAAATGAGATCAAAGCAGCTGAGAGCAGTGTGTCAATTACAGATGTTATCTGGGGGGAGGGCGAACGGCTGGGGATTCATCAGAAAACAGCCACTATCTCTGTTCTCATCTCAGGCATGTATAGCCTCAAGGCGTGGTGCAGGAAGTAAGAAGGAGGCAGGCCTGTGCTTTCCATATACTTTTTAACACATGCGGGCTTGTGCTAAGAGAATCTTTCTATTGACCATCTCCTTTTAATGGCCTTGAGCAATTGATTATATTTCTTTCTAGCCAAAAGCTGAAAGTGGGTACAGCATAGTTTAAACATTGTGTAAATTAGGACAGGAGTAGAATTTCCTGATAGGAAACACTTGAGTAAGTATTTCTCTTCTTGGTTGCAGAACAGGTCCTATGATTATTAAGCATGTATTAATGTAAGGATTAGGGCTAACCAGGCAACAAAATTAGTTGCTGTCTGTGCTATATTACAATTTTAAAATACCATACTATAAAATAAATGGCATGAAACCATCCACCAATGTCGTTCCCACATGTCATGTATTGTAGGTCTGTCATATGTAACAAACAAAGCACGGTGGCTCAGTGGTCCCTTGGACACATCGTGTAGCTTGCGTGGATTTCACCGGGCACTCCGGTACCCCATATTATATGCTGGCGCTATATAATCCATGATAATAATTCTATAAACAGAATTTACCAGTAGTTGGTTGGCTGGTCAAGCCATGTCTATAGCTAGGTACACATAGTAAAGGTTTTTGAAACATGACAGATAGGCTCTACAAAGACGTGTGGTTTCCCTCAGCTGCAGCAGACTCCTCTATAGTGAGTCTACCGGGGCGAAGGGAAAATATGGACTTTCTAGAGGAGCACTCGACGACACCCCGAAAGTAGCAGTCGCATGCTCGTTCTGATCCGACAGTATTGGGGCTTTATCGGTACTGGTGTACCCAGCTTATCACTTGACAGAGATGTTTATTGATCTAGATCTTAAACTTGACTTTTTTTCATGTAGTTGCTTCAGACGGGCAAGTTACAGCAGAAAATTGGATGCAGGTTTGGGGTTTAGGCTGGTGGTCACACGGGAAAGACTGCAAATGCCTTGCCCAATCAATTTTTGAGTGTAATTATGATCGCAACTTTTATATGTCCAGAAAGCAATGCGAGGAACTGTTGCTCCACTCAACGCAGTGGTTGGAACTACCTCCCCCCCCCCCCCCCCACGTAAACACATCACAACGTATGAATGAAACATATGCACAATCAACAGTTTAAAAGACCGGACCTGAACTTCCGGAACCAAACCGGAAGCTTGGTCAGGTCTTTTAAACAGCTGAAACATACGCGCTATCAACAGCTGATCTGGAGGGGCGGCGCTCCAGTCACATGGGGGGGGGGCTGGGCCCCTGACTCAACGTTCATCTCAAATCAAATTTCTATTGGTGTCAAGGTTGTGTATGTCGAGCTTTAGGCTTGATTAAATTAGAGCATTTAATTTAATGGTATAAAGGGAGATTTAAAAAAAGTACTTATTGTTAAAAATGGTGCTAATTTGCCCCAACCATTCAGATATTATAACATTTGAAAGCTAACATCTGATTGGTTGGTGAAAAAAAGCACCATTTTAACGATAAAAACTTTTATTGAATAAACCTGTTAATGCATTGCAAATGCTATTGGGACACCTAATGGGCCATCCTTGTTAACCGCTAGTTGTTAGCTGTAAACAACAGAAATGAATGTAGACTTGCACTTAAGCTAGGTACACAGTACAAATCTTTCCTCCTGACCGACCGTTCGAGGCTTCCAACTAGTCGGAAGAAAGGACTGTCAGTCCCAGCAAAGCAGTTCAACAGTTAGCCAACTGGTCATGGTTTTCTGACCTGTCCGGGACAAATGAATGGTCGTCAATCGGTCGGAGCCGCCATACAATAATTCGGCCCGACTGACCGGAACACTGAAATGAGGTTGGTCAGCCGAATTATTGTATGGTGTGAACCCAGCTTTACAGACGCGATAGAAAACCTTACAATACGCAAATATAATTAGATTTTAAACTCTGCTTTACAAGAGCCTATTGGATCCGTGTCCTTTTCCACTGTTACGTTAAGCATCTAAGAGATATTTTATCATTATTTGCATTGGCACGTTCCCAGACTTGTCTTGTCCCATATTGTTTAGTTCAGTGGGAGCTGTCTCCACAAGCAGTACTTACAGCTATACAGACATACGATTCTGTGCCCACCGCAACCCCTGATCTGTATACCTTCGGCCGAGGGTCCTTCGTCAATCTGGCCACAACCATTGCAGATTAACGAACGGCCCCGACCGAACATATACACACTGATTATTGGCTGTGAAACGGACGTTCGTCGTGGTATCAGTTGGGTCAGGGGTCGGGGGTTGTGCACAGAATCGTATGCCTGTACGAGTCTTAAATCACCTGCACTATCATTCAGAAGCCAGTTGTGCAAATAAAGCATATATATTGTGTCAAATTTATACACAAGCAGCTCTCATACTCCATATCTGACTACAATGGAAAATATTGCTACAAGTTGGGAATGTAAATTCCCAGTACTAACTTAACAAAATTTGTAACAATATTTAAGTGTTTTTTTTTAATTAGAAGTTCTTTCACCTTGAATATCCTTTAACCATGACATCATTTTTAAACTTTAGTTTGTATACAAAGTGTCCACACCAGGTATAAGGACCCAAACTGGTTCCTCCAACCTAATGAACATCACTAAAAATGGAAAATTGTTGCTTTCATTCGAAAGAACAATTGTGTTTTCCTGTTTTTTTTTATTATATTCACCTATAATAAAATAATAAGGAGACTTGTTGGCGTTTTTCCTATACACAGTTGCAGCTGTACCAAATACAATAATTAATACAGTTTCTGGTTTTTTTAAAATGATTAGTTATTTTAATTCACTGAGAGATAACAAAATTACCCATCATCACAGGGTACTGAGTCATTTTCTTTTTTACACTGTAGTATTACCCTCTATCTGATTACCTTTTTATCACTTCATTTCCACAGTATCTCCACATGCTCTAATGCATATTTACATTTCCCTCTGCTTTCTACTGTTGATGTTTCTTAATGATTGCTTAATAGTTAATGGCACATCTGGCTCTGCTTTTCTAACAGTCATAGCCTTTAGGTGAACAATAATAAAAATAAGATTTACAGTTTTTTATATCCTCACGTAAACTTAAAAATAAAAAATGAGGAAACAATAGAGTAAGATGGAGAGAGGGGAGCACTCAAAACCTGCCTCAAAAACGAGCGAAAAGAAATAACTCTCTACACCTAGGACAGTAAGATACACACTTACACAAGATATAGATGGCTAAAATAAAGCAGTCTTCTAGAATACACTTCTCATAAATCAATCGCAAAAAAATATAATGCAAAAGGAACTGTGCATACTATGACCTGGATGAATGAGAACCTTCACAAGCATGTTGCATACTAGTTTTATGACCCTAACGCCAGGCAAATCAATAAACAATGCCCGACCAAATAAGTGCTTTAATTTGTTTATGGGGATTGTGGGTGCGCATCCCAGTGTGAAATTTTTGGTAACATTGACATTGATGCCGTTATTTGACGGTATTAATGATAAAAATGTTTGAGTATCAGGATTCTGTAACACATGTACAAACCCAGGAAACTGTCTCTAAAAAAAGTTCAGGGGTTTCTAGGGGCAGATATACAAGGATAACTAAGGTTTATAGAAAAAGGCCCACACACTGACTGACCTGTGATCACGATGGTGTATGAACGACTGACTATAGTTTAATGTATGGGCACCCTGCAGGCAAGGCTTTCAATCGTGAGGGCCTCAGAATTGGTTGTTATTTCAGCCATAGTAGGTTATGTTTAATCTTATGTCATGGACAACAAAATGTACTAGTATTCTTGATAGGTTTTAAATGAAATGAGATGTGTGGGTGTTTTATACTTGTGGTTCTCATGATAAAGATGTGAGGCTGTATATAACTATCTAGTCTAGGGAGTTGAAAATCTTATTATTTGATGGTATTATATATCTTTTGAACCATCATTTTTTAGTTTTAATAACAGTTTTTCATTCAGAATGTGGAGAGGCGAGGGGGACATAATTTCCCCCACCTACGCCAACCGTTACATGGGGTGATGGGATGAGAATAGTTGTAATATAAAGCCTTGTACACACGTACGATTTTGGCCACGACCCCAGAGCACGCTCATACACTTGAAAAATGACCATTCCAGCCGATAATCGTGTAGTATGCTTTCGGTCAGGGGTCGTTTGTTAATCCGTCATGGGTATCCGCCATGGTCAGGGGTCGTGGCCAAAATCGGATGTGTATACAAGGCTTTAGTGTAATTCATTGTGGAGAGGGATCTATTTTCTTTACTGTTTAAAGGATAGTTCACTTGAAAACTTGAAAAACAGCAGCATTGAAAATTCAGACCACTTCTGTTTTATATTAAACTACAGCACGCATTGAAGATCTGCCGTTTCCTGACCGAATGATTGGTTTAGGCAACCGAGTGTCCTATTACCAACTGATGTCGTTAGAAATGGCCGTTCTCAAACTATCGCGGGCCCTGTCTGCACATGTGTACATGCTTTAAGAATACTATCCCTAGGGCGACTTCTGTCACCCACCCTTGCAAAAGGGATCCCACAAGGGCTTCCATTATATAAGAAGCAGGCTTCTAAATATTGTGCAAAATCTAATGTTTATACAAGGATTTCATGGAGCTTTCAGACAAGATCGAAAGGCCCTCATTAGAACATCTGGAATTAGCACTATATTGAAAGCATTTTCACCTCTCACCTGTATATGCTGCCACTTGTATAATTTGCCTTGAGTACCAGAAATCACAACTAAAAAGAAAGGTACAGGAGTGCAGTGTGGACTTCAAGAAATATGACAATGTCTGCAACAAAGCTTTTTATTAGAAATGATGGCTGGGTACACACAGGGGCTACTATTTGTCTCGACTAATCGTTTGCTGCGAGCGGATCACTCGGCCAGGACAAAAGACGGTCGGTCACGGCATAGTGCCCGCGTGCAGTCCCGAATCTTTTTGTAAAAAACTTTAGTTGGTTAGACAATATCACTCATAACTTTAAGTGTAGTTTGGTAACACCAGAGAATTTCTGGCCGACCAACAATAGGCTGGCCACGACCGAGCTTGATCGCCGTTCATCCGTATAGACTGTGGGAATCACAGCCAATTGGCGGTTCCCTATGGGGCCGCAGGATCGTCAGGGGAACTGTCGGCTGCGGCCACTATTCCGAGACGAGAAGCATTTGTCCCAGCCGAGCAAATCCTCAAAGCAAACGTCGGGACAAAAAAGTCCTAATGTTTGTACCCAGCCTAAAATGAAATAGAGTATTCTACTGATCTATGGATAATAACATTGATTGAGTTTTAAAGGACAATATACTTACCTCCTCCCCGCTCTCTTTCTTATATGCACGCTCTATACAAGGGTGAGGACCTTAGTCGCTAAGTCCTCAACCTGGGGGAAAGTCGGTTTTTAAGTCGATTGGTAAAATGATTGTAGTGTTTTGTAAAGTTCCGATTAAATGTGAATGTAATGTAACCTCACAATGGACGACATTCGACATTAATCACAAATCAAATTGAACGTCGAACAATATTTATTGTACATCTTGGTACAATTAACATTGTACATCTGTCTATCAAAGTATGGGTCGGTTTAAGATCGTAATTACGATCGTAATAGTGTATGGCCTCCTTAACTAGGATCTTTGGCTGTCTGCCACCATTTTACTTATCTCAAATTGCAATTTCAGATAATGTAAAGTTGTTTGAGTAAGTATAGTGACCCTTTAAGGGAGAACTATATTGCATGTAAAGTTTAAAAAAAATTTAGTTAAAATGAAAAGTACATGGAGCAGGAAGGGAGGACTGATTATTCCTACATGCCAATATTGTGTCTGCAAGTTTTTAATACAGCAAAGTTCAGGACACTAACCTGGCGGAAAAACTGTACATGCTGGTGCTCCTCAGCAAAATGATCTTTGCCCCAGATACTAATTTTTACAGTGTGGTTTATCTTTAATGAGATGTAACATTCCACTGAAAAGCATGAAACGAACAAAAAAGCAAGTAACTTTAAAAATTGTAACTTAAGGGAAGAAAAAACTCCAAGATACTCCTGCCAATTTAAAATGTCTTCTTTGGTTAATAATTTTTTTCTAATAGTCATAGAATAATAATAGTGTTTTTCCTTTACTATTGTGCTTAGTGTGCTTTGTACATAGCAGTGTTCACATTCTGTACTTAAAATAAATAAATAAAAACACTTGTTTTGCATTAATTTATTTATACTGCACATCCAAGACAATGCTGGCACATGTTTATTTAAATTTCTCATCACGTTCCAATTTAGAACCTGCATATGTTATGAAAACAATTTGTAGGTTAAAGGGCATATTCACCCCCCCAAATATAAAAATACTTAATTCTTCCTTGAGTGACAGAAGCCCCAACCGCTCTACTGTTTTTTGAAGTTGCATTCATACTTACCTTTCCACCCCTGAAAATTCTAAGATCTCAATAATTACTTATCTGGCCAGCATTTCTGAAGAGAGATATTCAACATGGAGTCCGTTATCCTCTTAACTGGCTATTACCCACCTCCAATGAAATCTGGAGCTCTACATGTGCAGAGTAAGCAGGCAGCCTCAGTGCAGCCTCAAGCGGCACTCTTTCCTGCCCAAGACCCCACAGTGCAATAATAACTTTTACTGCATTGCAGGATTGTGGTCAGGAAGTAGTTCCAGCTGTGCCTTCATTTAAAAGGCATTTAAAAGGCGTTCGCTGGTAGCGCAAAATTTAACTTAGCCTGTATTATCTCTGTTGCGCTGTGCTATTATATCTATTGTGCTGTGCAAAATGTTAGCTCATGCTATTCCGATAATACATTGGGCAGCGTGTTTTTTCACTAATTTGGATTTCTTTTAATCTTAAAGGATGCCACTTTGTCTCCAACATGAACCTCTATCTAAGGCTGGGACTGGGTCCACACAAGCAGACTTTAAAGGACAATTATACTCACCTTTTCCCCTATCCACTGCAGCATAGTACCCAGGGTGAGGACCTAAAATCGCTAAGTCCTCACCTGGGTACTTTCCCTAACTCCTGCACTACTTACCGCAAATCTGCTTCGCCGATCACCACTGTTCCACCTTCTTCTACTGTCAGTGACAGTCGCGAGGCAGCCAATTGGAAGACACGCCTCCTTGCAGAGCGTATCTTCCAATTGGCTGCCTCGCGACTGTCACTGACAGTAGAAGAGAGGTGGAACAGTGTGGATCGGCGAAGCAGATTTGCGGTAAGTAGTGCAGGAGTTAGGGAAAGTACCCAGGGTTAGGACTTAGCGATTTTAGGTCCTCACCCTGGGTACTATGCAGCTATGGAGGAAGAGGAGCGAGGGTGAGGTGAGTATAGTTGTCCTTTAACAATATTTCCATGTTTTGGTTGGTCGTGCTGAAAAATCCAAGATGATTTCACCGATATTGGTCACCCGTTTGCCATCAGATGAATGGGCGATAGGACATTTCGGAAAATCACAGCCAATCGTTCAGTCTCCTATGAACCACACAATTGGTTGCAGCAAACTGTCAGCCGCAACATTCACCATGACTGAGAGTGATTGGTCCTGGATAACCGTTAGCTAGCGGCAATCGGTCAGTTGAAAATCCGTCTGTGTGTACCCAGCCTGAAGCTGGGTACATACAGTAACGATAAAGCCCCAATACCGTCGGATCCGAGGGTATCGGGGCTTTATCACAACTGTGTGTACCTTCGTTTCTGAATGAGCCGAACGCTCGTTAGGGAATGACCGAAAATTTCCATCGGCCACACTAGACTCCCTATAGACGAGTCTAGCGTGGCCGATGGAAACACACAGTCCCGCACGTTCTCCCTATAATGTTCAAAGGGAGAACGCTCGGGACTGTGTGTATGCAGATCTTTGAAAGATGGCAGACAGGATCTTGTGTGTATTGTGTGTACCCAACTTAAAACATACATGTTTTCAATGATTTGTGGCTCGCATGGTACATGAATTCCTATTGATTACAGAAAACCTGCCTCAGATTGTTGTGCTGTTTTTCCTAGAGAAAATAACACAATTAGCACTGGCAATAGACATTTTTCTGTTCTCAGACTAAAACCTGAGAAAACTAATGACTTAGTTCTGAATTAGTAATGCTTCTTTCATATGCACAAATTTACTCCATAATTACAGTAATGAGATTGTCTTTGGACTAAGGACCTGTAGGTAACACCATAACGCAATGCCAATTATCCACAATCAACTGCAGATTAAGAGGCCAATATTCTTTGTATGATTTGCTAATAAAGTGGCAGACCTATAATTACTTTAAATGCTAGGATGGGATTGTAGCACATTGAAAGTGTTAAGCTGGGTACACACTGTAACAATCTTTGAAAGATAAACAGAATCTGTAACAAATTGACTGTCGAACAATCAGGGTTATTCAATAAAAGTTCTTATCGTTTAAAATGGTGCTAATTTTGCCCCAATCAATCAGATGTAAGCTTACAAATGTTAAATAAAATCTGATTGGTTGGGGCAAGATTTCCACCGTGACCAATGATACTTTGCTTCTGATGACCGATCTATTGTGGTGGGTTGTCGAAATAGTGACCCATGTGTACCGAGCCTGAGGTGTGTTCCAGTATCAAAAGATTAAAGAAGTCATAGTCAGTTAATTAAATTTGGTGATTTGACAAGGTTTCTGATTTATTGATCAAAAAAAAGATGTTTCCATCTACCCCATTTTCCAGTCCCCACAGATTTCAAGCTGAAATATGCCGATATTTTGGGCTGACCGAATTAACAAAATATCAGTCAGTCGGCCTAAAATATGTGAACTTGTATATCTAGCCAAATGGGAGATTATTCTGGCGGCCACACAAAATATTGGGAGCTGATAATGACCAATGGAAATATTCCGTCAAAATTAGTCAAATCCTGCGGCCAATAAATCAGACAATTCACAGATGTGATCAAATCTGCCAAAAATCAAATCAAACTACTGATATATTATAAACTGTCAAAACGATTTTGCCTAATCAGACATGTTGGAAAATATATGTCTGGTTAGCAGCAGTACAGAAAAATGCAGTACAAACAGTGATCTGAACATTAGTTTGTGCCAGAATAAGTGCATATATGCCAAAGCTTCAGACATAACATAAGGTTAGAAAGGAGTTTTTTGGGGGGGTGGGGTGGGGAAGGTAAGGATAAAATGAAGTTGAAGGGGTGGACAGACACTTTAATAGTATATGGGTTCCCCTTACCTCCATTACTCTTTTCTGTCATGTGTGCCAGTGTCTTAACATCCAGGGGAGCAGCAACCTGGAACCACAAGGGGGCATCTTTTTTATGACAGATAAAGCCTCCCCCTAGAAACAGGGTGGGGGGAGTGATTACTAGTTACACTACTGATGTGTGTGCATCCCTAACCCAAGGCGGGTATGCAGTGTGATTAGACTATGAATATGCATTTGTGCAGTGCAAGCTACAAATCGGCATTCCAAAAATGGGGCAAGAGAGATCACGGTTCCCAATACAATGCAGATGTCCATGTTTCCTTGTGATTCATTTGTTTAGCCAAAGGGCTGGATTAACAGATCAGTGCAATTTGGTAAACCACAAGCAGATCACTAGGGAAACACTGGGGGCAAATTAAACATCTCACTCTGGATTTAGGGAGATTTGTGGTTTAGATGATAAGTCATATAAGGAGCTTCACAACATCTGGGGGGAAATGTCTGGAAATATTGCCAAGAAAGGAAGGCCCAGAAGTTTGATAGATTGGCTCAGTGTATAGTTTCAGCCTCATTTGTCACAGAGAAACATTGAGAAAGGTGATATTTTGCTTCAATAACCATCTTAATTGTAGTTTTTAACCAAGGGTCATAGGTTATGAAGTCAGTCAATAAAACACAGCAGGATAATAAGTGAAGATGAAGATGTGTTATTAGTAAACTATAAGGACAAACAAAACATGCCATTTGCAATCATTTCTCTTTCACCCATGGTAAATTAATCCTGAATGAATGGGTGAGAAGTGAGAATTTGCGTGGGGGATCACATAACAAAACGCAAAGACAAGAGCATATCAGTGGAAATCTAAACACATTTCCTACTCCAGCTTTATCCAGTGTCCTAAACTAATCCAACACTGTTTATTTTTGTTGCATAGTCAGTGCTGACAGGAACTGGAATCACACAGAATCTTATTTGAACTCCTGAAGGTTCAGTTTAGTTGTTTTTTTTGCTAAGGTAAGGTAAATAATGTTCTCCCAGTTAACATACGTGCATGTGTTCTAATTTAAACCTTAAAGGACAACTATACTGTAAAAAATAACTTTTTAAAAATGAAAAGCACCTGGGTCAAGGAGGATTGATTCCCACCTGCCAATATTGTTTTGTTGAGGAGCTACAGTGCATACAGTTTTCATCTGCCAGGTTATGGCCCGGGGCCATTCTATATTAAAGATAGTGCTGAAGCATACAGGAAGACTGGAAGAAGCAGTTTTCTTTGTCCTGCTGCTCCTCATAGAAATAAAATTGGGAGGTAAAAACACCAATCCTACCTCCCTGCCTCAGGTACTTTTTATTTTAATGTTTTTTTTTAAAACTCTATACGCACTATAGTTTCCCTTTAAGGCTGAGGCCACACTACAAGGCACCAAATCGTGCACGCAATCGTGAGCGTTATCGCACACTATTGCGTGCACGATTTCTTTGCGTTTGTGTGAGTTGTTTCGCGTTTGTGCATGCATTTTCGCTATTTTTAAAGAGTAACCGTGCGCGATTGCGTGAAATAATGCTTGAATGCAAAACATAAATGGACGTGCAATCACATGCGCATAGGATTTCCATGTTAGCGAAAACCGTGGGCACAATCGTGAGCCAAAAACGCACTAGTGTGGCCTAGTCCTTAATGTAACCTTTGCTTTTGTTAAAGGAAAACTCCACCCTCATAAGAACATCTTTTAGAAAGAAAAGCCTCTTTAAAATATGTTGATATATCGTAGTTTGTCCTATGAATTCATTACTGTATGTCTGCTATGCTTCTGGAGGCCTTATGGAAACTGAGCAATTTAGAAACCTGTACTGAGCTTGGGCATGCTCAGAAGAGGCAGCTAGGGGATTCCCATTATCATTGGCTGTGATGTCAACTGTCAAATCCATAACTGACAGCTGCTAACTAGAACCAGGAAGCAGAAACAGGACATTGTGCAGGATTTCAGGTTAGACTTATATATTTCAGATTTCAAACTATTACAGTTTAGGGTGTTGGGGGGTGATTTACCTGTATGTAAGTTGTCATTTGGGGCTGGACTTGCCCTTTAAACTACAAAGTCATTTTTTTACCTTTCGTATAAAACTTACAGTATCTGCACTTTAAATGTAATAAAAAATGAACAAAAAATATTAACTAATATCAGATTTATTAACACAAATGAGTCATATTAGTTCTAGATAAAAATAATGTCGGGTGCTGAAAAAACAAACTCATGGTTTGAGATGGGCAAGTGAATCCTCACTGCCATCAGCTTCAGCTTTTCTGTTTACACAAAGTCTGCCTTGTCATCTAGCAGATGCTCTGAGTTTCAAGCTCAGTTAGAAACAATTGAACAATAAATTGTGGTTCTGCCTGTATGTATATTAATAGTTTCCTCTTGTGGGTATCTACCTATTTATAGATACTGATATACAAATAACCAAGATGGAATTGGCTGTTTCACCAAAAGTTCATTTATCATGATTAAGTGGTGAAATGCTTTCTGTTATTAACTTATCAATCAATACTGCTATTCAACTCTCATTACTGGAGTTATGCTAGTCACCATCATCTTAGAGAATAAACATACAAATATAAACTATAATGTTGGTCAAATGGATCAGCTCTTTCTGTTTAGCATCAGCATTTTTTGAGTGGATGAGTGGACATTTAATGATTATAATTTGAAAATATAAAAAAATATACTAAAAGTTAATGGATAATGATCACTAATTCTGGCACCTGCAACTGTTTTTTTTTCATACAAGAAAAGTCAAAATTCGATGTTCAAAATTTGAAAATTCTGCTTCCATTGACTTGAATTATATTCAATTTCATTGGTCAACCTCTAAATGTGTTAATCCCATCAGAATAATTGTGGTATTATATGTGTATGACCTAATATTGGTGACATCACTATTTAGTGCAGCAGGTAAATAATGTTAGGCAGCCCAAACAATTAGGTGGCTGCATAATACCATCAAGATTATGTAGTTACAAATGCGATTTCAGAAAAATTTCCAACAGGTCAGCTGCTATTAGATAAACTGCCCGATGTTACTGGGCAGTCTATCAAATGGAAGGCACACAGATCAATCTTTTTGAAGATGTGATTGAAATGGTTGAAGAAATTGGCTTGTGTTTAACGTGCCTCAGGTAGGTGGAAGCAGTTAATCCTGTAATTGGAGTTGCAACTAGTAATATATTGTAGTAATTGAGTATCCTCTGGTAAACGAGACACCAGAGAGAACAATAGTGAAGTTGTGGCCAGCCAACATGGATTGAATAAGAATGGCACAAATTTGGCCTAGTGCAGCATAAATGAGATCAAAGCAGCTGAGAGCAGTGTGTCAATTACAGATGTTATCTGGGGGGAGGGCGAACGGCTGGGGATCTCATCAGAAAACAGCCACTATCTCTGTCTCATCTCAGGCATGTATAGCCTCAAGGCTGTGGCTGCAGGAAGTAAGAAAGGAAAGGCAGGCCTGTGCTTTCCATATACTTTTTAACACATGCTGGGCTTGTGCTAATAGTTTCATTTTATTGACCATCTCCTTTTAATGGCCTTGTTAGCATATTGATTATATTTCTTTCTAGCCAAAAGCTGAAAGTGGTACAGCATAGTTAAACATTGTGTAAATTAGGACAGGAGTAGAATTTCCTGATAGGAAACACTTGAGTAAGTTATTTCTCTTCTCTGGTTGCAGAACAGGTCCTATTTGATTATAAAGCATGTATTACATGTAAGGATATAGGGCTAACCAGGCAACAAAATGTAGTTGCTGTCTGTGCTAATATACAATTTTAAAAATACCATACTATTAAAATAAATAGGCATGAAACCATCCACCAATGTCGTTCCCACATGTCATGTATTTGTAGGTCTGTCATATGTAACAACAAAGCACGGTGGCTCAGTGGTTACCCTTGGACACATCGTGTAGCTTGCGTGGATTTCATCCGGGCACTCCGGTACCCCCATTTATATGCTGGCGCTATATAAATCCATGATAATAATTCTATAAACAGAATTTACCAGTAGTTGGTTGGCTGGTCAAGCCAATGTCTATAGCTAGGTACACATAGTAAAGGTTTTTGAAACATGACAGATAGGCTCTACAAAGACTGTGTGTTTCCCTCAGCTGCAGCAGACTCCCTCTATAGTGAGTCTACCGCGGGCGAAGGGAAAATTATGGACTTTCTCGAGAGAGCACTCGACCGACCCGAAAGTTAGCAGTCGCATGCTCGTTCTGATCCGACAGTATTGGGGCTTTATCGGTACTGTGTGTACCCAGCTTATCACTTGACAGAGATGTTTATTGATCTAGATCTTAAACTTGACTTTTTTCTCATGTAGATTGCTTCAGACAGGGCAAGTTACAGCAAGAAAATTGGATGCAGGTTTGGGGTTTAGGCTGGGTTCACACGGGAAGACTGACAAATGCCTTGCCCAATCAATTTTTGATTGTAATTATGATCGCAACTTTTATATGTCCAGAAAGCAATGCAGGAACTGTTGCTCCACTCAACGCAGTGGTGTAACTACCTCCCCCCCCCCCCCCCACGTAAACACATCACACGTATGAATGAAACATATGCACAATCAACAGTTTAAAAGACCGGACCTGAACTTCCGGAACCAAACCGGAAGCTTGGGTCAGGTCTTTTAAACAGCTGAAACATACGCGCTATCAACAGCTGATCCTGGAGGGGGCGGCGGCCTCCAGTCACATGGGGGGGGGGGCCTGGGCCCCTGACTCAACGTTCATCTCAAATCAAATTTCTAATTGGTGTCAAGGTTGTGTATGTCGAGCTTTAGGCTTGATTAAATTAGAGCATTTAATTTAATGCGTATAAAGGGAGATTTAAAAAAAGTACTTATTGTTAAAAATGGTGCTAATTTTGCCCCAACCATTCAGATATTATTTAACATTTGAAAGCTAACATCTGATTGGTTGGTGAAAAAAAAGCACCATTTTTAACGATAAAAACTTTTATTGAATAAACCTGTTAATGCATTGCAAATGCTATTGGGACACCTAATGGGCCATCCTTGTTAACCGCTAGTTGTTAGCTGTAAACAACAGAAATGAATGTAGACATTGGCACTTAAGCTAGGTACACATGTTACAATCTTTCCTCCTGACCGACCGTTCGAGGCTTCCAACTAGTCGGAAGAAAGGACTGTCAGTCCCAGCAAAAGCAGTTCAACAGTTAGCCAACTGGTCATGGTTTTCTGACCTGTCCGGGACAAATGAATGGTCGTCAATCGGTCGGAGCCGCCATACAATAATTCGGCCCGACTGACCGGAACACTGAAATGACGGTTGGTCAGGCCGAATTATTGTATGGTGTGAACCCAGCTTTACAGACGCGATAGAAAACCTTACAATACGCAAATATAATTAGATTTTAAACTCTTGCTATTACAAGAGCCTATTGGATCCGTGTCCTTTTCCACTGTTACGTTAAGCATCTAAGTAGATATTTTTTATTCATTAGCATGGCACGTTCCCAGACTTGTCTTGTCCCATATTGTTTAGTTCAGTGGGAGCTGTCTCCACAAGCAGTACTTACAGCTCATACAGACATACGATTCTGTGCCCAACCCGCAACCCCTGATCGTGTATACCTTCGGCCGAGGGTCCTTCGTCAATCTGGCCAAACCATTGCAGATTAGCGAACGGCCCCCGACCGAACATATACACACGTGATTATTGGCTGAAACGGACGTTCGTCGTGTGTATCAGTTGTGGTCAGGGGTCGCGGGTTGTGCACAGAATCGTATGCCTGTACGAGTCTTAAATCACCTGCACTATCATTCAGAAGCCAGTTGTGCAAATAATAGCATATATATTGTGTCAAATTTTATACACAAGCAGCTCTCATACTCCATATCTGACTACAATGGAAAATATTGCTACAAGTTGGGAATGTAAATTCCCAGTACTAACTTAACAAAATTTGTAACAATATTTAAGTGTTTTTTTTTTAATTAGAAGTTCTTTCATCCTTGAATATCCTTTAACCATGACATCATTTTTATAACTTTAGTTTGTATACAAAGTGTCCACACCAGGTATAAGGACCCAAACTGGTTCCTCCAACCTAATGAACATCACTAAAAATGGAAAATTGTTGCTTTCATTCGAAAGCAACAATTGTGTTTTCCTGTTTTTTTTTATTATATTCACCTATAATAAAATAATAAGGAGACTTGTTGGCGTTTTTCCTATACACAGTTGCAGCTGTATCCAAATCATCAATAATTTAATACAGTTTCTGGTTTAAAATGATTAGTTATTTTAATTCACTTGAGAGATAACAAAATTACCCATCATCACAGGGTACTGAGTCATTTTCTTTTTTACACTGTAGTATTCACCCTCTATCTGATTACCTTTTTATCACTTCATTTCCACAGTATCTCCACATGCTCTAAATGCATATTTTACATTTCCCTCTGCTTTCTACTGTTGATGTTCTTAATGATTGCTTTAATAGTTTAATGGCACATCTGGCTCTGCTTTTCTTAACAGTCATTAGCCTTTAAGGTGAACAATAATAAAAATATAGATTTACAGTTTTTTATATCCTCACTGTAAAACTTAAAAATAAAAAATGAGGAAACAATAGAGTAAGATGGAGGAGAGGGAGCACTCAAAACCTGCCTCAAAAACGAGCGAAAAGAAAATAACTCTCTACACCCTAGGTACAGTAAGTATACACACTTACACAAGATATAGATTGGCTAAAATAAAGCAGTCTTCTAAGAATACACTTCTCATAAATCAATCGCAAAAAAATATAATGCAAAAGGAAACTGTTGCATACTATGACCTGGATGAATGAGAACCTTCACAAGCATGTTGCATACTAGTTTTATTGACCCTAACGCCAGGCAAATCAATAAACAATGCCCGACCAAATAAGCTGCTTAAATTTGTTTATTGGGGATTGTGGGTGCGCATCCCAGTGTGAAATTACTTTTGGTAACATTGACATTGATGCCAGTTTATTTGACGGTATTAATGATAAAAATGTTTTGAGTATCAGGATTCTGTAACACATGTACAAACCCAGGAAACTGTCTCTAAAAAAAGTTCAGGGGTTTCTAGGGGCAGATATACAAGGATATACTAAGGTTTTATAGAATAAAGGCCCACACACTGACTGACCTGTGATGCACGATGGTGTACTGAACGACTGACTATAGTTTAATGTATGGGCACCCTGTCAGGCAAGGCTTTCATCGTGAGGGCCTCTCAGAATTGGTTGTTATTTCAGCCATTAGTAGGTTATGTTTACTCTTATGTCATGGACAACAAATATGTACTAGTATTCTTGATAGGTTTAAATGAAATGAGATGTGTGGTGTGTTTATACTTGTGGTTCTCATGATAAAGATGTTGAGGCTGTATATAACTATCTAGTCTAGTGAGTTGAAAATCTTTATTATTTTGATGGTATTATATATCTTTTGAACCATCATTTTTTAGTTTTAATTAACAGTTTTTCATTCAGAAATGTGGAGAGGCGAGGGGGACATAATTTGCCCCCACCTACGCCAACCTGTACATGGGTTGATGGGATGAGAATAGTTGTAATATAAAGCCTTGTACACACGTACGATTTTGGCCACGACCCCAGAGCACGCTCATACACTTGAAAAATGACCATTCCAGCCGATAATCGTGTATGCTTTCGGTCAGGGGTCGTTTGTTAATCCGTCATGGGTATCCGCCATGGTCAGGGGTCGTGGCCAAAATCGGATGTGTATACAAGGCTTTAGTGTAATTCATTGTGGAGAGGGATCCTTATTTTCTTTACTCTGTTTAAAGGAATAGTTCACTTGAAAACTTGAAAAACAGCAGCATTGAAAATTCCAGACCACTTCCTGTTTTATATTAACTACAGCACGCATTGAAGATCTGCCGTTTCCCTGACCGAATGATTGTTTTAGGCAACCGAGTGCCTATATACCAACTGATAGTCGTTAGAAATGGCCGTTCTCAAACTATCGCGGGCCCTGTCTGCACATGTGTACATGCTTTAAGAATACTATCCCTAGGGCTGACTTCTGTCACCCACCTCTTTGCAAAAGGGATCCCACAAGGGCTTCCATTAATATAAGAAGCAGGCTTCTAAATATTGTGCATAAATCTAATGTTTTACAACAAGGATTTCATGGAGCTTTCAGACAAGATCGAAAGGCCCTCATTAGAACATCTGGAATTAGCACTATATTGAAAGCATTTTCACACTCTCACCTGTATATGCTGCCACTTGTATACTTTGCCTTGAGTACCAGAAATCACAACTAAAAAGAAAGGTACAGGAGTGCAGTGTGGACTTCAAAGAAATATGACAATTGTCTGCAACAAAGCTTTTTATTAGAAAATGATGGCTGGGTACACACGGGGCTACTATTTGTCTCGACTAATCGTTTGCTGCGAGCGATCACTCGGCCAGGACAAAAGACGGTCGGTCACGGCAATAGTGCCCGCGTGCAGTCCCGAATCTTTTTGTAAAATAACTTTAGTTGGTTAGACAATATCACTCATAACTTTAAGTGTTAGTTTGGCTACACACCAGCAGATATTTCTGGCCGACCAACCAATAGGCTGGCCACGACCGAGCTTGATCGCCCGTTCATCCGTATCGAACTGTTGGTAAATCACAGCCAATTGGCGGTTCCCTATGGGGCCGCAGGATCGGTCAGGGGAACTGTCGGCTGCGGCCACTATTGCCGAGACCGAAAGTCATTTGTCCCAGCCGAGCAAATCCTCAAAGCAAACGTCGGGACAAAAAGTCCTAATGTTTGTACCCAGCCTTAAAATGAAATAGAGTATTCTACTGATTCTATGGATAATAACATTGATTGATTGTTTAAAGGACAATTATACTTACCTCCTCCCCGCTCCTCTTCTTATATGCACGCTCTATACCAAGGGTGAGGACCTTAGTCGCTAAGTCCTCACCCCTGGGCTGTTATACTTACACAGCGCTGCTCTGCTCCCTCGTCTGCTCCCGCGATGGGTGCAATAGGCAGACATGCTCCTTGCAGAGCGTATCTTCCTATTGGCCTCATCTCCGAAGGAGGTTTGGGGGCCAAGTTTAGTGGAGCAGTGCTGTGTAAGTATAACAGCGTAAGTGCATGTTCCCCATACCATTTCCTAGACGCCACAGCCATTTAGAGTAAGTTACTCTAAATGGCTGTAACTCATCCAAACTTTTCGAACTAATAGCTGACTTTAACTTTTACGTAAGTTCTTTAACGAACTGAACTTCAGTAAGTTCGCCATCTCTACTAGACACCCTGGATTTTTTTAAATATTATTTTATTATTACTTCAATTTTAAATATATTATAAAACATTTTATAATATGTTTAAATGATTTCACACAAAAAAAGAAGGGTGGAGCTAATTTGCACACGTGGGTATGGGGACACTAGCAAGGGTTATAAAGTTTGGGATTAGTTGCACATTATGTTATACTGATGATGGTGCTCTTAATAGCACCAAAACATTGAAATAATAAAACATCTTTTTTTAAAAATCCAGGGTGCCCAGGAACATTTGATTAACCCCCACTCTCATAATAACATTAGAAAAAATGGACTCTTTGAAATATGTTGATATATTCTACTTTTCCTCTGAATTCATTACTGTATGCCTGCTATGCTTCTGGATGCCTCATGGAAACTGAGCAATTTAATGACCTGGTACTAAGCCCAAGCATGCTCAGAAGAGGCAGCTAGGGGATTAGCATTCAGTCATTGTCTGTGATGTCAACTGTCAAATCCATAATTGACAGTTTCTAACTGAAATAACCAGGAAGCAGAAACAGGCAACAGGACATTGTGCAGGATTTCAGGTTAGACTTATATATTTCAAACTATTACAGTTTAGGGTTTTGGGGAGTGATTTGGCAAACATTTTTTGGCATTTCATTTTATTGAGGAACAGGAGGTAACGGAGCTGTCTTACCTCCCGTTCTTTAATAAAACCTGCACAAGTATCCCACCCCTCCCAGATCCTCCGGGAGACTCCTGCAAATTGAGGTGGTCTCCCGCGCTCCCACCCAAATCTCCCGAGTTCTAAATCTCCTCCACGTTACGCCCCCTTTTTTGCTGCCATGCCCTGTAACGCCCATAACCTCACCCCCACACGTCACGCAGCATCGATACGCCCCCCTCTCCTACCCTGCCCAGAAGCACAAAGTGGCAGGGTGGGGTGTCTGCCTGCAGGAGCCGGGAGAGAAGATGAAGTACTTACCCGATCCTCCGCCCTGTAGTCTGACAGACTTGACGCATCGCACTTGCACATAGAAGACAGAATCCGTCGGGACTTGTCAGACCACATGGCAGAGGAGCGAACAATCGGGTAAGTACCTTACCTTCTCTCCCGGCTCCTGCAGGCTTTATTGAAGAATGGGAAAGACAAAGTTTCTTTACCTCCTATTCTTCAATAAAACTAAATGTCAACATTTTTTTTTAACAGTGGAGATACCCTTTAAAGATCCCTCCTTTAGAGATGTTTGTTGAATCCTGTTATTTCTATAGTTTTTTTTCCATTTCCCTTGTAGTCTGGGCTGATCTATGAGTAAGCAATTGTTGAGTATACTCAACAATTGCCTAACCCACCAAAATCAAAAGAATTCTGTGTGTTACAGGGTACAGCTTTTGTTTTTCCAGGGCTAAGTGATTTTGTCCAGCTGCTCTTTCAAAGAAAGAGCAGCTGAGACCCGAGTATAAGTCGAGGGGAAACTTTCAGGATGATTTTAAAGGTAAAATTTCTCAGCTTACACTTATATACGGTATGTTTTATTATCTACTTCGAAGAAGATAAAAACAAGACTGCCTGTTCTGCCCGCCAACCTTTGTTTGTCTGAATCGGGCAAGACTTATATGTGAGAATGAGATAGTTGTTGGAATGTCTTGTGCTGGGTAGAGATGACCGAAACTGGTAATTTTCGTTCCATTTTCAGATTTACAGATCTCGGGAAAAACCTGAGGATCCGAAAATGGAACATAATTTTGAGGATTATCAAACGTTCAAGGTTATTTTCAATGATTACTGAAAATAACCTTGTACATTTGATTATCATTGAAATGCAGTCTGAAGTCCCGAAATCTGAACCATCCATCCGGTTTCGGACAAAACATTCAGATTTTACACACGTTACCGATAAAGGGCCAATCCCATCAGCACCGACACGATTTACTCATTATCACTAATGTGTGTACCTAGCTTTATTAGGTTGTAAACTGTATAATCTATGTGCTTTATAACACAACCTTTATCTCCTGGTGCAGGCACATACTACCAGAGCAGCATTATCAATAAGGCAATTTAAAACCAATACAAGTGTAAACAACAAGGGTCCCTTCCTAGGGTCCCATTTGATTGTTATCCGTCTCTGCATACTTCCATTCTGTGCTTTAAGTGTGTGTGTGTTGATATGTGTGTGTGAATGTCATTTGGACAATATTTTTTTAAAGGGCATCTCCACCCTCATTACAAACTTTTAATGTATTCTAGGGCATGTCCTCCCACCCCCAACCGCTATATTCTGACTTTAAAAATCATTTCCAATTCCTACTTACAGCTCCTCATTCCACCGCCGTTCTGGTCCGACTCACCTGACCGCCAGGAACTACAAGCAGGGGGCCGGACCGGCAGCCGCGGCTGTGATTGGCTAAGAGGATCGTATTTTCGATGATTATCGAACGTTCAAGGCTATTTTCAAACGTTCGATAATCCTCCAAAATACGATCGGAAACTACTTCCAAATATTTTAGAGGATAGATGACAGAACAACTGACAAAATCTAGCCTAGATATGCTTTTTGTTACAAACTTGAAGTATAATTATACCTGATGGTTACAAATGTAGCTATCCACATCTGGAGTGCTAGAGGTTTCATTCATTAAGGGATTCTCTGGGCCTAAAGCTCTGGATGCTCTAGGCCCAGTACACATTGGACAGTATTTCAGACCAATTTACCATCCTCCACAATATTTTGGTCGATCGAGTTGAAATATTGAATTAAATTTTTGGTGCGTCCGACAAATCTCAGATGTACTTTTTTTCTACATGGGACAAAAATTTGATCAGACATGTTGGTTAATTTTTGCTGATCGTGTCATCTTCAATAGCCCAACTGATATTGTTGGGCAACCTTGATTTTTAACGCGATTTTGTCAGCCTGATTTTGTCAGTGATCATAACACAAGGATTGTTTATTGCCCAATACTTGATATTAGCTAACAATATTGGCACATAAGCAGAAGATCATAGAGAAATCCAATAGAATCTGCCTGCTACATGTTGGCACCGTGTGTTCCCATCTTATTATTAGTTTTATGGGGCATTGTTCACCAATAGAACATGTCAAAGGACACGAGGACATCCCTTAAGACTTGAAGAAAAAAGGTTTAGCCTTCAAGCTCGGAAAGGGTTTTTCACTGTGAGAACAGTAAAGCTATGGAACTGTCTTCCAGTGGAAGTTGTAATGGCAGGTTCATTGGTCAGTTTAAAAAAAAAGCTGGATGAGTTTCTGCAAACAGGGAATGTTACAGGTTACTGGTATTGATACATAAAGTAGAGTTGATCCGGGGAAATTTCCGATTGTCACTTGGAGTCAGGAAGGAATTTTTTCCCCCTTCATAAATTTGGTGGGTTTTTTTTGCCTTCCTCTGGATAAACAGTTAGGCAGGAAATGAGGATATTGCTGGATGGACGTATGTCTTTATTCAACCTCAAATACTATACTATACTATTATATAGATTATTATTAATGGTATATAGATTTATTATTATATACATTATTACTTATTAATATAACATAGATGAATATGATATAAATTATTATTACTATCATTATATAGATTGTTATTATAGATTATTATTAATTTTATATAGATTATTATATACACTATCATTATATAGATTATTATTGTATAGAGTTTTATTATATATTTTATTATTATATAGATTATTATTGTATAGAGTATTATATAGATTATTATTATTATGTAGATGAATATTATATAAATTATTACTATCATATAGATTATTATATACATTATTATAACTATAATTATATAATTATTGTATATATTATTATTATAGATTATTAATAATTGTATATAGTTATTATTATTATATAAGTATATATACATTATTATTATACCAATTACTATAAGATTATTATCATATACATATTATTATAGATTTTATTATATACATTATTACTATAATTATATAGATTAATATTGTAGATATATTTAGTTATTATATAGATTAATAATTTAAATAGATTATTATTATATAGATTATTATTACCAATTACTATATGGATTATTATATATATTATTATTATAGGTTATTATTAGATTATTACTATACTATACTATATAGATTATTATTGTATAGATTATTATATGAGTTATTATTATTATATCAATAATTAGACCCTCAATACCATAGCACAAAGTCCCGGTAGGCACAACTTTCTGGTCTCCTCCAATCCAGATGCAACTCTCCAGGTAAGTAAAAGTATTAGTGTAGCGTACAAAGTGCACAGACTCCAAGCTGTCAAAAAAACATGTGTGCTACATGTTTCGGACTAACGTCCTTCTCAAGCATTAGTCCAAAATATTTAGCACATGTTTTTTAGAATAAAGTCTACTATTTTTCACAGCTTGGAGTCTGTGCACTTACGCTACACTAAAGGTGAGGCCACAACAACGCACCAAGCATGCACACTTTTGCGTGCGTTATCGCGTGTTATTTTTGCTCGCATTTTCGCTATCTTCAAAGCGAAAATGCAAGCGATTGCGCAAAAAATGCTCGCCACAAAATGCGAACGGACGCAAATTGCTAGAGCATGAAATCGCAGGAACATTCCCATTCCCGCCAATTTCCATGTTAGCGGAAATTGCGGGCGTGAACATGAGCGCAAAACACGTAAGCGTGAAAAACGCGCTAGTGTGGCCTAGCCCTAATACTTACTTACCTGGAGTTACTATAAAGATATTACTTTAAAGAGTATTATTATATAGATTATGATATAGATTATTAATGTATATAGATTATTACTAGAGATATTATATAGATTATTATATAGATTATCATTCCATATATTTTATACATTTTCCCTTTTGTAGAAATGCTGTCAGACATTTTGGCTTTCTATAGATCCCCCAATGTTGTAGAAATGACACGCCATGACAATGTAGTTAGGCTGGAATACAGGAAGGAGAAGTTACCGTAACAGTGTGTGGATTCAATAATCACATAGGAGGGTCGAGATGTAATTAATACACAAGGGTTTACTTATCATTGGAAAGATCTGACCAGTTATGGACAATAATGCGAATACTCCTATTAGGGGGAACTATGGAAGTTGATTAGCCCAACACAGCACCGCCCTTTCTTAATCACCGTCTGGTCCATTGTAGGCGGGAGAACTGTCAGTGTATTCGGCAAATATTCCAAGGTCCCGGTCTCCCTCACAGCTGCACATTTCTCACTTCCGTACATAAGGATGAGGAGATGATGAATCAGAGGGAGGAGTTGTGGTGACTGACAACATCATAACACCAATGGGAGCCCTTCATGATTAGCATATGTATCTATGGAAATAAAGTTTCGTTCCAGCTGTTATGTAGCGGGCTTGTGGGGACATCGGATTGATATCCCGGCAGGATGGGAACTTGGCATATTGTGCTCCGTGTTTTGTTCGCAGCCGGTAAGTCTCAGCATCCAAGGTCTACGGTTAAACTGGGTTAACCATGTGGGATCGGGATTGGTTACAACTTGTTCACTAGAAATGAAGGACACGGGGAATCACACCCAGTCCTATAGATCAGGGGCTTTTCTCTTTCTGTACAGTTAATGTGTATAGGGGGGTGGTTTGTCTTATTTATATTAAAATAATATTTTTTTACTGCAAATCCATCAACCACCCATCTGGGCTTGTCCATGCTATATAGACATGTCGCCTGGCACAATCTAGTGACAATCAGGTAGATTATTATTATTATATAGATTATTATATACATTATTATTATACCAATTACTATATAGATTATTATCATATACATTATTATTATATAGATTATTATTATATACATTATTACTATAATTATATAGATTAATATTGTATAGATTATTATTATTATTATATAGATTAATAATTTTAAATAGATTATTATTATATAGATTATTATTATACCAATTACTATATGGATTATTATATATATTATTATTATAGGTTATTATATAGATTATTACTATACTAATTACTATATAGATTATTATTGTATAGATTATTATATAGATTATTATTATTATATCAATAATTAGACCCTCAATACCAATAGCACAAAGTCCCGGTAGGCTACACTTTCTGGTCTCCTCCAATCCAGATGCAACTCTCCAGGTAAGTAAAAGTATTAGTGTAGCGTACAAAGTGCACAGACTCCAAGCTGTCAAAAAAACATGTGTGCTACATGTTTCGGACTAACGTCCTTTCTCAAGCATTAGTCCAAAATATTTAGCACATGTTTTTTAGAATAAAGTCTACTATTTTTCACAGCTTGGAGTCTGTGCACTTTACGCTACACTAAAGGTGAGGCCACACTACAACGCACCAAGCATGCACACTTTTGCGTGCGTTATCGCGTGTTATTTTTGCTCGCATTTTCGCTATCTTCAAAGCGAAAATGCAAGCGATTGCGCAAAAAATGCTCGCCACAAAATGCGAACGGACGCACAATTGCATGAGCATCGGAAATCGCAGGAACATTCCCATTCCCGCAATTTCCATGTTAGCGGAAATTGCGGGCGTGAACATGAGCGCAAAACACGTAAGCGTGAAAAACGCGCTAGTGTGGCCTAGCCCTAATACTTTTACTTACCTGGAGTTACTATAAAGATTATTACTATAAAGAGTATTATTATATAGATTATGATATAGATTATTAATGTTATATAGATTATTACTAGAGTATTATTATATAGATTATTATATAGATTATCATTCCATATATTTTATACATTTTCCCTTTTGTAGAAATGCTGTCAGACATTTCTGGCTTTCTATAGATCCCCCAATGTTGTAGAAATGACACGCACTGACAATGTAGTTAGGCTGGAATACAGGAAGGAGAAGTTACCGTACACAGTGTGTGGATTCAATAATCACATAGGAGGGTCGAGATGGTAATTAATACACAATGGGTTTACTTATCATTGGAAAGATCTGACCAGTTACTGGACAATAATAGGCGAATACTCCCTATTAGGGGGAACTATGGAAGTTGATTAGCCCAACACAGCACCGCCCTTTCTTAATCACCGTCTGGTCCCATTGTACGGCGGGAGAACTGTCAGTGTATTCGGCAAATATTCCAAGGTCCCGGTCTCCCTCACAGCTGCACATTTCTCACTTCCGTACATAAGGATGAGGAGATGATGAATCAGAGGGAGGAGTTGTGGTGACTGACACATCATAACACCAATGGGAGCCCTTCATGATTAGCATATGTATCTATGCAAATAAAGTTTCGTTCCAGCTGCTTATGTAGCGGGCTTGTGGGGACATCGGATTGATATCCCGGCAGGATGGGAACTTGGCATATTGTGCTCCGTGTTTTGTTCGCAGCCGGTAAGTCTCAGCATCCAATGGTCTACGGTTAAACTGGTGTTAACCATGTGGGATCGGGATTGGTTACAACTTGTTCACTAGAAATGAAGGACACGGGGAATCACACCCAGTCCTATAGATCATGGGGCTTTTCTCTTTCTGTACAGTTAATGTGTATAGATGGGGTTGGTTTGTCTTATTTATATTAAAATAATATTTTTTTACTGCAAATCCATCAACCACCCATCTGGGCTTGTCCATGCTATATAGACATGTCGCCTGGCACAGTCTAGTGACAATCAGGTCTCCTGGCACAATCAGGTCTACTGGCACAATCTAGTGACAATCAGGTCTCCTGGTTGGTACCTGTTGTTTGGGACTACTAGATAGACTGCATGGTAGCTCCTGGGCAGCTAAGGTTCTGAGATTGGAGCACCTGTACTATTGCTTATACCTAGATTGTAAACTCTTTGGGACAGTGATCTCATTCCTAATATGTCAAGGCACACCACACTTACCAATTTATCCATAATTTAAATGGTATGTCCAGCAAAAATATAAGTTTGTTTCTAACTGATTTACTGAAGAACAGGAGGTAAGTGCACTATCTCTTACCTCCCGTTCTTCAGTCAATCTTACAGGAGAGGAGGAGACACTTACCCGCGGACCCGCTCCAGCACCGACTTCACTGACAGTCTCCGGCGCATCCTCGCTCCTTCGCACTGTGTGCATGCGCGCACAGTGCAAAGGACTGGAGATGCGTCTGAGGCGTCGGGGATTTCGGCGCTGGAGTGGGTCAATGCATTTCGGCATTGATGTGGCCGTCATCAGGATCGTCACTTCAATTTCCTCTCACCATCTATTTAAGGCCTGGGAGGACACGCCCCCTCAGAGCCTTAACCCCTTGTGTGACACAAAGCAAACATGATAAAATACAATATTTAAAATAATTAATCTTACACATCATTAACTAATACATTCCACAGACCCTAACTACAAGACGGGAATAGGTACCATATTCCGGCCACGGTGATTGGTCCATTGAGGGCCAAAAAACTGCAATTGGAGGTCCAGTGGATAAGGAGATTGGATACAGTCGCCCCCAGGAGGGCTGAATGAAATGGTATCACTGGCATGCTTCCTATAAAATGTTAAAGTGTATATATATGGCATGTACATTGGGGTGATTTAGGGCCTGGCCACAGTACATAGTTATGCATAATGCATTGCAAAAAGAGAGACATTATCCTAGTATCCATATTGAGTACCTATTCCCGTCTTGTAGTTAGGGTCTGTGGAATGTATTAGTTAATGATGTGTAAGATTAATGATTTCAAATATTGTATTTTATCACGTTTGCTTTGTGTCACACTAGTGGTTAAGGTTCTGAGGAGGCGTGTCCTCCCAGGCCTTAAATAGATGGTGAGAGGAACTGACGATCCTGATGACGTCCACATCAATGGCCGAAATGCATTGATCCAAGTTCATACACTTTTTAGGTGATTTTGGAAGCCCTGTGAGTGCCCTGATTGGAGGTGATTTATGTGAGTTGGGACAGGTACAGCACCCAGGCATTTTTGTCCAGCGTGGGAGTGCAGGCGATGAACGTTTGGTATATATATTTATTTAAAGGAATAGTTCACACAAAAAGTGTTCCTTTAAAGCAGTGATTGAAGACCAGGAGGTAAAGGACCTATTCCTTACCTTCTGTTCTTCAATCACTTGACCAGAATCGAAGGTAAGTAAGTAGTACCTTGCCCACGACACCCCCGCCGCTCAGTTAACAAGACCAGAACGCTTCCTGGTTTAGTTTCACTGTAGCACGCATAGGCGATAATGCGCACTATAGTAAACTAAACCACAAAGCAGTCTGCAATTTTCAACTGAGCTGCAGTGGATTGTGCGCGAGGTAAATATACTTACCTTCGATCCTGGATCCTGATCAAGTGATTGAAGAAAGGAAGGCATGGAATAGGTCCTTTACCTCCCGGTCTTCAATCACTGCTTTAAAGGAATACTTTTTGTGTGAATTATTCCTTTAAAAGTATATCGTGTTTAACATCTATATAAATATATACTATGTGTATATATATATATATATATTTGCTTCAACAGTATATAGTGGCTAACTTTTTACAATTCTGCTGTTTTCCAAGTCTTAACTTTAACGTGTGTGTATATTGCATTGTGTAAGGTATACTTCTCAATGGACCATTTTTAAAACACCTTTACACAGATAACAATTATTTTTAAAAAGTTGCTCACCGAGTTTAGATCAAAAAATGATAACAAAAACACATAGGTTTAGTTGGATTAATGATATATTGTACATCAGATGTACCAAGAGTAACTGTGAGTTTAAAGCACATGATATGGATATGCTTCCTGCAAATGGATTGAGGCTTAGGGAAGGCTACAAGAGACTGAATGATGCATGAATGTTTAGCTCTGTTTGTCTTAGTGTCTCTGTGTGGGGGTGCATGGTATATGGGGATGGTTGCCTGCAGACTTGGACATTGTACGAATATTATGTGTTAGACATGATGCTAGCTTTTAAAGTCAAATATGGAATGACGTCTTTGTTAGAAAGAAAGCTAAAGTCAGTCTTTTAAGGAGGACTGGACAAGTGTAAAATTTTTGGTTCTGCTATACTAGATTGAATTCTCCAGCCTGGCCTGGCCAGCAGTGATGACATGTGTATGATTCAGACAGTGTTGCTAAAAGCTGCTGACGGCACAGTGAGGATATTACTGCAATTTAACTGTTTTGTAGCTGTGACTTTTAGCAAGCAAAGCTGAAACAAATGCAGTTTATGATGTTTTAGTGCAAGATTAGAAAACTTGTGAAATTAATCCTGTTGCTTCAACTTCAATTGGTACTAGCCTGTTCAATTCCTTGAAGGATAATAAATTCTTACTTTAACAGTGCTTTACTGGGGTGGGAACAGTTAATGTAATGGCTTTTCTTCTGTAGGCGTGAATAACTTAATATGGGAAGTGCTTAAAACAAAATGTATCCAATAAGAACAATGAAGTTCGAAGTTAACTAATCCAAATGGGAGTCCAGTAGCTTACAAAGCATTTTAAAACAACACCTTGATCAAAGCATTCTGATGACAGCTGCTTCCATTTTCTACAGAAAGGGAAGCAATTGTCAATGGTACAGCATGGTATCTGTTGAGAGACAGAAATCGAATTGATTTGCTATAATTTATTATATGAGAAAGGGGAAATGCTGTTCCCACCCCAAGGGCTGTGCATTTGATATAATGCTTTCAGCAAATCAGATGTATTAAAATATGGGAATCACTGCTCTAAATGTTAAAGGGCATGTCCACCCCCAAAACTATAATCCCCCAACTACTGGCCCCACCATGTAGTGTAGTTTAATCTTACCTCACATCCCAGCTCCATAGGGTTCTCCGTAAACCCCCCCCCCCCCAAAGTCCCAAAACTAACCACCAGGAGGATAGCAGGGCTCTGCCTGCTATTGCCTCCGTAGATATTTGCCATGCGCACGCAGCCCTTCTCCCCTCCCTCCCCTCCTCCCTCTCCCTTCTCCCTCCGTTCTACTATCCCTCCCCCTAGCGTCAATCCCCTTAATATGCTGCTCCCCCATGTCCCCCAGCCCCAACCGCATATTTTTTTTTCAAAAAGCTCCCCAAACTCTTACTTACCTCTCCGCTTTCCTCCGCTGCACTGAATGACCGGCAGCCGCGTCCGTGATTGGCTGCCACTCAGCCAATCACAGACGCGACTGCCGGTCCCGCCCCTCTGCTTGCATTCTCGCAAGCAGAGGGCCGGCAGTGCGGCGGAGGAATGAGGGGAGGTAAGTAAGAGTTTGGGGGGCTTTCTGAAAAAAATATTTGTGCGGTTGGGGCTGGGGGACCAGGGGGAGCAGCATATTAAAAATAAGTTTATGGGGTGGACATACCCTTTAAGCTATTCTTTTGTTTTTAATGATTATCCCTATTCAGTCAATGTGCGTTTGTGTTGTGATCAAATTGTGTTTGTCTGTCCTTCTTCCTTTGTTCCCTTAAAGGACATGTCCACCTTTAAAACCAAAAAAAAAACGGTCCATTCTCAGTTTCCTGCCGCCAACCCCAACTGATATATTTTTACTTCATTACCTGCATTACTAACCAGATATTTCAAAATAATTATTGTCCTTATTCTGGCAGAGTAAGTTGGCTCCACCCTTCATGCAGTCAATCAAGGCTGTGACAATTGATATCATAGCCAATGATTGACTGCTGTTTTACTCTGCACATGCTCAAGCTTAAAAAATGCTCATTGATTAGATATAGGAGGCAGATACCGTTTCCAGAAAGGAATAGTACTTATCATTAAATATCTGGTTACAAATGCATGTAATATAGTGGTAAAAATAGCACTTGGGGTTGCGGGCAAATAACTCATAAGTCACCAATTTTTCGTTCCTGAGATCCTCCAGATGTTATAAAAACTACAACTCTCAGCATTCACTTGCATCTGCTGTGAGCCTGTAGGGGAATGCTAAGAGTCAAATATCTAGAGGGTCACCAGTTGAACAACAGTCCTGCCTGACAAATCTCAAATACAGATCTTAATCAGATAACACCAGACATTTTACTTGTTATTAGTATAAACTAATAATCCATAAAATTCCAAGCATATTCAAAATGTTTTCTAACCATCTTTTCCAAATTACTGAACCAGAGACACATTTCTCAGGGCTTGGGCTGAACAGGGATGACCCCCACATAAAGAAAAAAAATAGATGATAAAAAAAAACATTAGTAGAAAATAAATTACTTATATAACTTATTCTACTTTTACTTATATTTAGATAGTACATAAACTGTTGACACAAAGGGAAATTGCCAGGATGAATAATTATTGTTGTTGATGTTTGAGTGGGCAGTTTACCGGTATTTGCTTTGGTAAAATCTTTATTGTTCTCAACAGTTTAAAGGATGTGTAAACTGTGCCAAATAATTTCTTAGTTAATACAGTAATTAGGATTAATTACCACCAATATTAAATCTGATTTTCTTTCTTCTCTTCTGACCTTCCAATCCCTTGTTTTTCCCCTGGCACACTACATGTAGACACTATCCATTCTATAAAAGCAATGCTCTCTGTCACTGCATGGCTAATTCATTCAGCATTCATATTAGGAAAAAGGAATAAGTATTATCTGTTTCTCTGTGCTCTTTCTGTGCAGATAACAAACAATCCAGCAGTTAGCTGCTGTCTGTGTTACTTCCCAATATAGCACTGTAGCTAAAGAAATTAAAGGGCATGTCCACCCCCAAAACTATAATCCCCCACCCAACTACTGGCCCCACCATAGTGTAGTCTAATCCTTACCTCACATCCCAGCTCCATAGCGTTCTCCTGTAGTCCCCCCCCAAAGTCCCAAAAACTGCCCACCAGGAGGCTAGCAGAGTCCATATAGGACTCTGCCTCCTACCTGGCCTCCGGGAGAAGTTTGGCATGCGTACTGCAGCCCTTCTCCCCCTCCCTCCCCCTCCCTCTCCCTCCCTCTCCCATTCCTCCCCCTAGCGTAATGTCTTTAATATATAAGATTCCCCAAGGGCTCCCCAGCCCCAACCGCAATATTTGTATCTTCAGAAAGCTCCCCAAACTCTACTTACCTCTCCTCTTTCCTCCGACGAAGTGAGCTGCCGGCAGCCGCGTCCGTGATTGGCTGCCGCTCAGCCAATCACAGACTCGGCTGCCGGTCCCGCCCCTCTGCTTGCATTTTCTCGCAAGCAGAGGGCCGGGAGCGCGGCAGAGGAAAGAGGGGAGGTAAGTAGAGTTTGGGGGGCTTTCTGAAGATACAAGTATAGCGGTTGGGGCTGGGAGCCCTTGGGGAAACTTATGAAAAAAATCTTTTTTTGGGTGGACATAGCCTTTAATTACAAAGTCGCCCCCCCCCCCCCACACACACACCAACTCCTACAGCTAAAAGATTCAAGCAGTGATTACAGCTCCCAGTGCTGCATATCTTCCCATAGCAAGGCCGTTTTACGTTCACTTTGACTATAACATCACTGGGGGAATGCTATTGGCTGTAATGAGGCACAGATCATCTCCACTGCACATGCTCCACACTCCAGCTGTGCTTCAGTTTTGGGAAGGGGTGGATACATAGAGAGGAGACATGCAACCTAACTAGGAGTGAGCTGAACAGGACATCAGGGGAGATCTAATGACAAAAAGGATCACATTCCTGGCAGCACTAAAAATATAGAAAAGTAATAAAGGAAAGTAATTTTTTTCAGTTTAGTGCCCCTTTTATATTTTGGTCTATGTGCAAAACAAATCCATTGGATAGTGTTTAGAAGGTTGTAATTCAGAGATCTATTGGGTTACTGTGAATCCATAATTCCATAAGATTGAATCAAGTACTAAATTGAATGATACAACAATGTTTGTTTTGTGTTCTTAGCAGAACACTAAATATAATATAGATAGGATTCTAGTGTATTTCACTGTCATTCACAAATGGGATTTTTATAAGGCTGCGGCCCTAGTGGCAGCAATATACCTCTACGCGATACAGACCATTTTTGGTCCATATTGCATGCACACCATAAGTGTACAGAAGAGCAGAGTATGTAGTGGGGCCACTCCAATAGGCCATTACATGCCATTAGCGCAATTGGATCACAGAATGCTGTCCGAAGTGCACTAGTGGGGTCTAGCCTTACTTTTTATTTTATATTTTATAAACTGTATGCTCTACAGTAATCAGACAGAATTTCAGAAGATTAACTCCTTCTTAACTGACTTTTTTTCAATTTGTTTTGTTTTCCAGCAGATTAGTCAGACCATGGGTTTATACATTTTTGTTTAAATCTGTTGTTTTTGATAAACGTATTATACATGATCACCATAGGAATTAGTAGAAACAATAGATATAACATAACATTAACAGTCAATCAAAACATTCCTTTATTTTAAATCTTTTTTCTCTTTGTTATGGTATCTTTCAATAAACTTTTTAATCTACTGTTTTGCTGTGTGATTCTTATAGTCTATCCACAGGTTTAATTGGTGTTGTCTGAGAATTCACGCCATGTTTTCCATAGCATACCTAAAATAGGGTATCTCTTTATTTATAAGGGAGAGCCACCCTGTAATTGATGGCGGCTGAGTTGCCATACAATTTGTATCACCACTTCCTTTTCCTGTTTCCTTTAAACAACGTAGCAGGATATTTGGTGGCAAGTTCTTCCATCCCTATGCCAAAACACAGAATGGGGGGAATTGGCAATAGACAGACTAACTTTTACTCTGATATTTGTGTTCCCTTACAGTTTGTGCTGAAGCAGTGTATCTTCCTCATGTGGAGAAATATGAACAGGTGATTCCTCTCAGACTGCACCAGGGTCTGTACAAGAGGGACCTACATGGTATGGGAGAGGTAGGTTGTAAATGTTAAACTATTGTATTGTCAATTTGTGGCGAACAAAAGTGATTAGTTCCTGGCTGACTGGACCGCCACTAGCGACAAGTCAGCGAGGCTGAAAAAATATGTCCGTGTGTACGCCTTATCCACATCTGTTATGAATGGATTACATTATTTAGATGTTTCCCCTTTGTATGACATTGGTTTCAGTAATTGTCTGTCATGGCCACACCCAGAATGTCAAAAGATGCAGACAGCTGCTTTAAAAAGTGTAGCCCTGATGGTGGGTTTGTGAAAAGATTAAATGCAAATAGACCTTTGCATAAGGCTCTTACTGGCTTGATTTACTTACTTTTTAATATTGATTCCTTTTTGAGAAATGAATATTTAATGAACCAAGTATTGCATTTGTATTTTGTTTTATTTTATTTGTTTTTTTTAAGTTTCTTTTATTCTACATCCCGTGGACATATATATATATATATTATATTATATATACATACACAATATATTTACTGAACACTACAGCACTTTTAGAAGGAAGTGTAATTTCTGGCTTACCCCCTCATATATACAAAGCCATCTTTCAAGTCGAGAAAAAATGTTCTGGTATACATTACTTTCCTTAAGACTGTGAAGAGACAGGAAAATGGTGTGTGGGGCGGATTATCCCCAGAAAGAGATAATGTAAACTGTATGATCTTCATGGCTAATTACTTTCAACTGACAACACAGTTGTTAATTTTAATAACCCCCCCCATCCATTAATCTGTTAAACCTTCCTGCCCTGTAAGGATTAGTTCCTCATCTTTCTGTACACACAATTCTGAGAATAATACAGCATTGAAAGAAGAGATTTATTAATACTGGGATGGTCTTTGTTTCTTTAATTACCAGTAGAAACTGTGCTTGGTTTGCTATGGATATCTTGGCTTTCATATTAATTTAACAAAAAGGCAGAATAATAAAAATATAAATTACAGGCAGTCCATGTTTTACATCAGTTACAAACAAATCATAAACACTAACAGCCCCATAGTTTCTTATGTCTTGTATCAATGTCTGGTAATGGGTTCTGATTTGTGTAGAGATCGGATTTACAGAGATCGGAACTCAGTGGTAACCATGGAACTGTCTGTAAAATGATAATGGTGATGCTGAAACATGGCGCTCGAGATATTTAGAAACTGCAACTCCCAGCATGATTTCAGAACCTGGTGCTAAAGTTCGACATCACTGGTTTACAATGTAAGCCATTTGGGTTATAATTTGAAGATCTCTTGTGAGAGGAAATCAGGTCTTTTTAAATATCTTCTTGTGTATGTGGCTGCGTCAGTGATTGTTTCTACCACTGTTAATGGGTAATCGTTGAAGATGCAGTTATCACAAGTCTCCCAGCATTAATCATGAGTCAGGGGCTCCTCTCTGCAGTTTACCTTCCAGTCTGTGGGAGGGAATACATTGAGAGAGCCAAAAAAAATAAGCCTGTCTGCTGGACCACACAAAAACAGCATGGCAGCTGCACCCCTGACAAGGCAAAAAACTGCTTGGCTTAAAAGGAGAATAAAAGAGTCTTGGCACATTTAAAGAGTAAAGCATGTCATACATGGATTAGATATTTGGACTGATTTGACCAAAAAAAAATCGACACCTGGCTTAGAGATTTTTCATTTACTAAACACTAAACAGGTAATTTTCTGTTTTCCACTCCACATTAAGTGGAAATCTACTGAATATGCATTTCGACAGGTTAATAATTCAATCAGAATTGCAAATTAGATTGGGAAGAATTGACCTGTGTATGGCCTGTTGAAGAAGTGCAACAAAGTACAAGAAGACAATAGCCACTCCAGTATTGGGTGCTGTCTTTTGAATTAAAGGGCATGTCCACCCTTTAAATAAACTTTTAATATATATTATAGTGCTTGCTCTCCCAGCCCCAACAGCATTAATATTATTTGCAGAAACTCCCCCGATCTTTACTTACCTTCCCTCTATCCTCCGCAGCACTGCCATGCCCTCTGCTTGCATGAAACTGCAAGCAGGGGGCGGGACCGGCAGCCACATCCGTGATTGGCTGAGGGGCAGCCAATCATGGACGCGGATTCTGGCAGTTCAGAACAGCAGAGGATAGAGGGAAGGTAACTAAAGATTGGGGGACTTTCTGCAAATAATATTAATGCGGTTGGGGCTGGGGGAGCTAGCACTTTAACATATTAAAAGGGATTAATGCTAGAGGGAGGGAGACCAAAACGGGAGGGAGAGGGAGGGGGTGAGGGCTGCTCAGAGCATGCCACAAACCTCTCAGAGGAAGCCTCAGAGGCGGAAACAATTTCATCCTCTGCTAGGCTCCTGGTGGCCAGTTATCTGGACTTTGGAGGGGCATTGCAGGGCAAACATTTGGATCTTGGATGTGAGGTAAGGATTTTTCTACACTACAGAGTTGGGCCAGTAGTGGGTTAAATTATAATTTTGGGGGTGGACATGCCCTTTAATTAATGAAAGAAGTGGACGCCAGGCAGTATTAGAACTGCAAAACAAGTGCCATTTATTGTGACATCTTTTGGACTCTAGTAAGTCCTTTATCAAGTCCTTTATCTTTGTAATCACTGTGATACTAGGAAACTAAAGCTGATACAATTGGTAATATGTGGAAGATTCACCCTCTGGCCTGCTCCCTGCTTAACATAATTAATGCAAATGGTTAGTGTATGACTGCTAAATCTGTTTTTAATTGCAGTATTTAATTGCTGAATATATAAAATGCACCAAAACTTTCATTTACATAAAAGTGTATGCTTTTCGGGTTGTAAGCACATTTCCTGTGGTATTACCTAGGCACCAACATTTAAAAGGACAAACAAGAAAAGCCCCCCTGTAAGTTTTGTTGCAAAGCCCTGCCAGAACAGAAAAAAATGCTCATCATGGTACTTGGCCTGCAGTCCCTGGGCCCCCCTGCCATTGCGTGGGCTATAGTTATGCAGTCATGTAGCTTTCGTGAGCATGTGCACCTATTGGCCACTCTCCCAGATGTCTCTATGCACATATTGTCTATACAGGTTTTTCTATACCAATATGGAAGTCCCTGATAAGCCTTTGAAAGCTGCTTGCTATCCTGCAGTTTTTTTTACAGCCTGAATTGCAGACAGCCTGCCAGGAACAATACAGAACAATACAGAATGACCTTTTTTATGTGTATGTGTGTGTGTTTTTGCTTTCATTCTGTTCCTAGCAAATGATAAACAGCCTTATTCAAATAAGAGGTGCAAAATGTTTCCTAAGCTGGTAATTGCCACAATTAGATCTTATCCTTTTCTGGTTTAAGCTAGGTACACACAGTACAGATTTCTGAAAGATGACAGACAGGATCTGCAATCATAAGGAGAACGCTCGGGACTGTGTGTTTCCATCGGCCGCGCTAGACTCCTCTATAGGGAGTCTAGCGCGGCCGATGGAAATTTTCGGACTTTCCCGAATGAGCGTACGGCCGACCCGATTGTTCGGCGGCCGCGCGCTCGTTCGGGAAACGAGCGTACACACAGTAACGATAAAGCCCCGATACCGTCGGATCCGACGGTATCGGGGCTTTATCGTTAATCTGTGTACCCAGCTTTACAGTTAAGCTGGGTACACACGATTAGATATTTCGGTCCGATCGACCGATAGTTCAGTGTATCGGTCGATCGGACCGAAATTATCGCATCCGAATGCTCCCATGTCCGACCGACCGTTCGTCCGTCCGAATCGGACAAAAGGACGATCGGACATGGCGGAAAACCGCGGTAACTATTGGACGCGGCTGCTTTTGCCGCGACCAACAGTCCTTCCTCCTGGCCGACTGGTCGAAAGTATCGAACGGTCGGTCAGGAGGAAAAATCGATAGGTGTGTGCTTTAGAAATCATTTGATAACATCTGATTGGCAGATCAAAACCCACTGGCAATCATTGGCACATCTTATTAAATAAGGCCCAAAGTTTATAAATGTACCTCTTTTAGCTTTGGTAGCTCTGCAGGCTATTTATTTGCTTTAAAGGGCATGTCCACTCCCAAAACTAAAATTTAACCCCATGCTGGCCCCACTGTGTAGTGTTAAAAATCCTTCTCCTCTACTCCAAATGGTTCTCTTGCAGTGCCTATCCAAAGTCCAGGAAGCTGAGTAGGAGCCAGTCATTGGACTCAAGCATGTGCTGTGGAGCCGATTACCCTCCCCCCTCCATCCAGATCCATCAGCGCAGCACTTTTAGTTTTATATGTAATCCTTTTTCTGTAATGTTTCTGTAAAAAAAGTAAGAAGAAACTAACTTACCAGACCTGTAAGCTAAATCAATAGCCAGCATCCAGACGCGGCTGCCGGCCAAGCCCCTAATGCAACTCCATTGCCATAAGTTGCATTAGAGGCTGAAGCCGAGGGGAACCCAGTCTGGCAAGTAAGTTTCTGGGGAGTTTTTGAAAAATACACTATGCGGTTAGCAAAAATTATTGGCTGGCAGCTTCTATGGGTCAGAATAGGCTGCAGTTTTCTTGTATTTATCTGCTTTGCACTAGAGAGCATGCAACGTGTACTCTCAGCAAAGCCACAGAGATGCATAATGGGAGCTGAACCCTAGTACCCACAGGTTTATTTCATAAATCAACCAACAGCCACAGGGACAGGTGCGACGCAGTTTATTGTATCTTTGTGGATGTTGTCTGGTGACTTTAGTTCCCCTTTAAGCAGCAATGAGATATTTATTTTTTTAATTAGAATACTGTTTTTAATTGTATCTATGGAATACACATTAAACACTTTTTTATCTTTGCAGAATCCATATCCAGAAGTTGCTATCTATGGCCTGAACATAGAAGGCAGAAATGTCACTATGAAGTTGCTTAAGAACAGGTATTTACCAGACATGTGAAACTGATTCTAGTTTTTTTAGTGTTATGTCCAATCGTAAATAATAAAAGTTACCTAATTTAGCTTGAAGAGACAAATTGCTATTCTTTCTATTTCTTCTCTTTTATTCTTCCGCTTTTTTGGACTGTGTCTCCTCCCGTAGGGATTGCTGGGGAATTTCAAGTCATTTTTTTCAATGGGTACAATCCTCAAAACATGAACATTTCAAGGCTTTAAGTGTCATGTGACCTAATCAAATCCCAGCTATTAATTTCTGTATGAAATGCACCGGAGTCCGAGACAACACTAACTACAAAATTGGACTCATTTATCCAGGGAAGATGCACACTTTTCCAGAGTTAAAGTCACTCTAACTGATATTGAATCGGTTAGCGTGATTTTAACTCCTTCTTTGCTCCGGCTGTGTGGGTTTTACAGACGACACCCATTATCGCGCTTGTGACATGTTTTTTTTTCTGCAAGTGGCAGCCGCGGCAATGTTTAATGTTTAAGTCACGCTATATAACATGGGTTAGCATGACTTAAACTCCAGAACAGGAGAGGCGCGCCTCTTGGTGCATCGCCCTGTTAGTTTTATAGCAGGGGATGCCAATCCTGTGGTCCTCCAGGTGTTTAGGGAGCATAGAGTGTTATAGGTGACATCATCTAGGGGGTGGGACAGGGGGTTTTAGGGGCAGGGCATTCTGGGGCATGGCAGCATAATAAGGGGTGTTCCTGGGGAAGAGGATCCAGTTACTTGCAGTCGCGGGAGTTTGGGGTGGTCTCAGCGGAAGGGGTGGGATATCTGTAAATTGTGCACCTATTGTACAGCTTTCAGTGTTTATAGTGTGGGAAAGTGTTGCAGCTAGATCACAAGAAGTTTAGGTAGCTCATTTTAATCCTCTCATTGTGCTTTCTATTTGTAATTTAATTTTCTTTATTAAAACTTTATTACAACTAAACATGTCTTTGTTAAAATTTTCTGTTTTTGATCATTGACTTTTAGAGATAAATGGACACTAGGGGGGTTATTTAATAAGGGGTGCAACATTTTGCATGTGTTCTTAATTTGCAGCAACCAATCACAGACTTCCCACCCTGCCAAATATGGCTTTGGGGCAGGTTGGGGGAAGGGGGCGTGGCTGCGTGGTGCACCATAGGTGGCATTATCTAGGGGGTGGTGTGGCGGGGCATTCATGAGGCGCGGAGGCCAAAAAATGGGCGTTTCTGGGGCAGAGAATCCAGTTACTTGCAGTTGCGGGAGTTTGGGGTGGTCTTACGGCAGTGCAGGAGACCACCCTAAAACCTGGGAGACTCCCACGAGTGTTGGGGGAGGGGATACCTGCAATTAGGTGTCAACAGATGTTTTCTAACTATAGTAGAGCATTGCTTTTTTGTCTGCCATGTACAATGCTGCTTTGCTGCCTTACCCTGGGCAGTTTTGATAACATCTCTTAGGCACAATGCAGTTAACCCCTTTCATTCAAGAGGTCCCTTAAAGGGCAGGTCCAGTGGAAAAATAACTTTAGCTATAAATGTAGCTCACCCCCAAACCTAGGTTTCACATTATTAATATTTCCCAAATATGCCCCTGAAGTTCCTAACCTGACCCGGTCCCTTGCAGAAACCAGGAAGAAGAGGGTCTGAAGAGCGTCTGTCTGCAACCAGGAAGAAGAGCGATTTTGCTCAGAATGAGCTCGAAACAGGAGCAGGGGGCAGTGCCTAGGTGGCTCCTTCAGGGGCACATTTGGGAAAAATTAATAATGCGAAACCTAGGTTTGTGGGTGGTCCTCTACATTTATAGCTAAAGTTATTTTTCCACTGAACATGCTCTTTAAACTGGGTACACATAGTACCAAGTAGTAAGATTCTGTCTGTCATTTTTCAAAGATGAGAGTACACACAGTCGAGTGACGTAACTAGGAATCACTGGGCCTCCCAGCAAAACTATGATGGAGCCTCTATCTGTGCTTCATCAACAGTTGTTTTCTGGCAGGAGGCTACATCTGTCATAGGAAAAATAAGATGGGGCCCCCTTGGCTGCAGGGCCCCCCTCCCCCTTACCCTGGTAGTTACGCCCCTGACACATTTCTAAGCATTCTCCATATACACAGTACAGAGAGAACATTCTGGATTGACATGTTTCCCATGTCCGCAGCTTACTCCCTATACTTCAGTACTGGGGGGTGGCTGCGGGCAAAGAAAATTTTCACTATGTTGCCATTTTCATTATTTGCAGTGCCCAGTTGTGTAATTCCCTGATAGGCATGCCAATCCACTCCTTTGCTTTTTTTTTTTGCTTTTTTTTTAGCTTTCATGACATAAAGACACATGGCAGGAGTCTACACTCCTCTTCTTGTAATGTGCCTATAAGGAATTTCCACATGTGGGCAGGGAATCACAGCTGTTCTACCGCATTGTTTGTATTTATTTCATATGTCATTTTTCAGGGAACTTTTGGGAAAACAATATGCTGTGACATACTACTTGGAAAATGGTACAGAGATTAGAGAATCCTCTGGTGGACAGGTAACTATGTCTTTTTGAACTTCTAACATGATTTACTGCAATGCGACCTATTAATCAATCTGCAAAATCTTAATGCTACTTTCTTCCATTAATGGATTACCAATGAAGTTCCCAACTTTATTTTAATCAAGCTTTAACAGGCTGGTACACCCATGCAATTTGATGCGCAATACCCAATGAATGTGTGCGCGTCCAACACCCATTTCACATCAGCTTTGGCATTATAGGCCCTACCCCATAACTTCTAAATAATTTTTAAAGCTAGCCACAAGCCTGAATGAATTTTTTTTCTCCCTTCCTAATGTGTCCATAGGTAGAGAAAGGGACAGAACATTGGTTGCAGGTCTGTAAAGCTAGTCATGGCCAATGGCTTTCCTATCGGATTTCTGGTTGTCGGAAATTATTGTGAATCCGATTGAAAGAACCGATCACAATTCCCCACCTTGTGGTGCCAATCTTCTGTAGATTTCAGCTTGAAAAATATGGAAATATGTTCTGGAAGATGTTGTCGCCTGATTAAATTTGCTGAATTGATTGAAATAGCATTGTCATGTATGGGGCCCATTGCTAGCTTCAGAAAAGATACATTTTTGGGGGGTTAAGCTTTTTACATAGCACATCATGTGACTGTCACAGACAGTCAGGACAGACAAGGAACTGTAATTTTACAAACCAATAGCTCAAGAGAAGTTAGAGAAATCCTCCTTGTAGAAAGCTTGTGTGGAAGCTCTTTTAAATAGAGGGCACTTGTTTAGAGACCACAGTTACCCGTTAAGCATCTGCATAGTTGTTCTTACATAATGTAATAGCCAGCTGCTCAATACTGTGCAAATTAGCTGTACACATTTGTCTTTGTTTTAAACCTATAAAGTAAAATCAAAGATTAAAAATAACCTAAGATAAGACAGTAATGAATCTCCTGAATTGCTGAATTATTCTAGTTTAAAGTTTGTGTTCACTGAGAAACTGAGCTAACATCTGCATTTGGATGACTGGAAGTGAAGAACCAGATCAAATTGATTAATAATTACATTTTTAAGGGCAAATAAGAGCATTTGTCACAGGTCTGCATTCCAAATGTTAGGGAGATACTTAGGGTTAGATACCTTGTTTAAATGCTGGATACATTTAGCCAGGTACATTGCTAGAATTTGGAATATGGCTCATTGTGCTCCAAGTCTATTGGTCTATATCATTTTCAAGTAGCAGTGTTATTTAATCAAAGGAACAGGCAGGCAGTTCATAGAATATCTTTGAAAGAGTTGTATGTCAAGGAGTTTTGTAGTTCACCTACAAAAATGATACAAGGGAAGCATTTAAACCCTTCCAAAAATGAAAAAGGAATTGTTCACTGAAAAATTACTTTGCCTCATTTCTATCTATAAATGAATACATGTAAGCAGCACTTACTCTGAAGTGTTTGGGTTGCTGCATGCCTTTACTCCAGGACTTGTTTTGGTCAAGCCCAGTCCCTCTTTCCCCCAGCCCCTGCCAGACTCTCACTCTCTGTGAGGGCAAGCATGTAATCCCTATGAGGCAGCGTTGAGAGGGGGAACTTCCCACATATTATTAACCCCTTGGGGGTAGGGGTTTGAAGAATCTGCACCCTATTGCATTGGATGTGCTTAGGACTTTACTGTTCCAGTTGAACTTCCCACCATGCAGTTTCATGTACCAACTGTCACCATTTTAGCTACAGCAAACTTATACATAACAGAAGAGCTTATGACAATAAGGAATTTGATTGACAGCTAGAATGTAAGATGTTTCAGACTGGATAGCTAAAGAAATAGGGGACAGATCAACAAAAAATGGTACAGTGATAGTTGGGAAGAATTTTATTTTCTAGGAATGGGCAATTTAAAAAAAAACATATTTTCCAGTGTACATAACCTTTAAAGCACTTTTGAATTAACAGCAGCTACAGTTTTTATCTTCTTCTTTTATCTCCTATATGGAAAATCTTTTGAGTGATGCATGTATAAATACCGTTGCTCACTTAAGCATAATTTCCACACTTAACTTTTTTCCTGTACAGAGTTTTAGCTGATGGGGTTAGGCAAATTCTACTTTCTTTTCTGTAAAGCAGGAGATATAGTGAGGATGCTGTGTATAGGGAGGGCCTTCTGCTGTTTTCTCTTTCAAGTTTAAAATGCAATCTGTCTCCTGGAATACTGAGAGGCCTACATGGCTCTGAATAACTGTTTTTGCCTCAGAAGAACATACTGTCCTTGATAATGTTATGCATCTCCTTCTGCACAATATTCTTTACTGGGGACCAAGAGTTCTGGAATGGAGGAATACATGAAGAAAACAAAGCACTCTGGATCTAGTGTTAAGTGTTATCTTTGGATCTGTGTTTAGGAGCTAGACAAGAATCAGTAAGAAATTTAGTTTGCAAAACAAGCAGTCTTTTTCTTGAATGATCTCCAGTTTACCAAACAGTTATAACAGAATAAAACTGATCAAGCAACTATTCTATCTCACACTATGCTGCAATTTTTCAGCCCAATTGACCAATACGTCAGTGTTTTGGTCGATCGGGCCAAAGAAATTGTATGGCTTTGCATCAGCCCGTGACTGTCATTTGTCTGAGTGGGCCATTGGACGCGTCAGAAATCCACGGGCGACCATGCACACTCAGTCCTTCATCCTGACCAAATGGTTGGTCGGGACAAAGGATCCCATCGTGTGTACCCAGTTTTAGGACTGATCTTTAGATGATTCGTCCCCCTATCATTTATGTTACGATCTTCATACAGATGGGTTACTCAGCCACTGAGTTAGAGGGAGCAATCTTTATCTGCTATTAACCTACAGACAGCTTCTTAGCAATAGCAAGGGAGTCCAGCTTTTTGTTTTATTCTATGGAGAGGGGAGAGCACACAGAAGTTGTTTAGTAAAGCGACTGGACAGATGACTTAATGATGTCAGGGGGACATGTTATATTGTTGGTCAAAATTGTTTATGTTTACGGGCCTTTAGGGTTATGGTATGGGGGGCTTTTGAGCAGGAGAGTGTGAGGTATTTAACAGTGAAATTCAAGTTAACTTTTTATTCACTGCAGTGGAAGTGCCAGTGACTTGTCAAACATGACAGTTTCTGTTCCCAAACTAGCAGGCAATTGGGTTTTTCCATGTTTCTAGAATAGGGGCTATCATGACCATTATGATAAATTATATAACTGTGTAATCATTTTAATGTTCATCTGAAAGAACTTTGACATTTTAAGAAAACTGCAATTCTTATAGATAGTAAATACTATTACAATGGGCCAGTAAATACAAAGTTTTTATATATAGACCCCAGTCTTAAAGCTGCTAGTAATACAGTCATTTTACTGTGCCCACGTGTTATTCAGGGGCATTATTTAAAGACCACAGTATGCCCTAATTGTGCTTTCATAAATATAACCTTTTAAAATGGACACTGACAGGAAAACCCCTATTGTTTGTAATTTGAATGCAAAAATATCTGCAAGAAGAGAGATAATACTGTAGAATAAATGCGTAGAAAAAGGCAAGAAACAGCAAGTTAATTAATCATTTAGGGACAGGATATGACCATTTGTATTAAAAGACGTTTTAGTATATTCCTCTTTTACTTTTTCAGCATCATTGTTTTTATCATGGACACATAGAGGGTGACAATGAGTCTTTAGCCAGCATCAGCACCTGCAAGGGATTAAGGTAAGACTTTTTACTTTTTACTTTTTACGTATTAATTTATATTTTGTTCTTAAAGATTTAATAAACATATAAATCCATCTAAATGACAGAAACAAAAAACTTGATATGAGAAAAGAACTGGTAAAAACATCTGTTCAATTCTGTTAATATGATTAAGACTCTAATAAATAGAGTTTACATCCTTTTGACAGAAATCCTTGCAACTAGATGTATGTTCTATGCAAGTCTACACATAAAATGAGATCTTAATCTATGTACAGGTACTAGATAATTGCTACGAAAAACAATTGTTTGTGTGTTTTTTCCTAATCATTACAGATGACAACTTTGCAAATGGTTTCTGTATAAACTGGCTGCTATCTCCTATGGAGGAGGAATAGGGGAGAATGAGTCAGACTGTTTGGGTGGAAAGCAGTCTTACCTTTCACCCTTCAAATGAATAATTGATAATAGGTAAATCGTCCCCAAAACTGCAAAAGCTGTTAGCTGAGAGATGTAAGACATGTAAAAAAAGATTTGATAAAGTGGAAGGCAGAGCCCAGGAAAAGGAGAAAAATAACATTTTGCAGCATGACAGATTAGTCTTACATCTGTCAGCTTTCTAACTATTGTAGTTATTGGTTATGGGGGTAATTTACCTATATATGAATTTTCGTTAGAGAGGTGATTATGCACAAATATCAATGGCCTCATTGTGTTGTCCCTTGGCTAAGTGGTACCCCTCAAATGTCTAAATGACAGGCAGCACAGTGGCTCACTTATTCCTTGCAGAGCTAAATTCCTGGGTTCAAATCTTCCCTTGGATACAAATCTGCAAGTAGTTTGTATGTTCCCCCTGGGCTTGCGTGGGTTTTCTCTGGTACTCTGGTTTCCCCCACAATAAAGATATTCTGAGAGGTTGTATGTTTAAATAATGTGGTTATATTGTAAGCTCTTTGGGGCAGGGCCTGATGTGAATTGATTAAATAATTGTAACGCACTACAGAATATGTAGCACAATATAAGCAATAAAATAATAAAATACATATGTAATAAAAGTTCTTATTGTTTAAAATTGTGCTAATTTTGCCCCAACCAATCAAATGTTAGCTTCCATTTGAAAGCTAACATCTGATTGGTTGGGGCAAAATTGGCACCATTTTATACATTAAGAACATTTATTACATTGCCTTGACAGATACATCTAAATGCATATTTTCATAAATTGATTATGATATTGATATGTTTCTGTTCTTCTGCAATACACATATCAACTATAAATGGTTTAAATAACAGCTTCACATTGAGTTCATAGAGTTCACATTGTAATACAACATTAGTTGTTTTTTCCCCCTGTGAATATGATTATACTGGCCCTATTGAACTTGCTAGTAATACTACTGTAATAGGTTGGGGCTCCAAGTCTTAGAGCGATAGGTGTCGGTAGGCACACGTTTTTCTAATAAAACTACAGTTTGTTCACAGCACAGTTCTGTGTTTTTGTACGCTACACCGCAACTTATATACACTGATGAACTTGCTGAGTTATATGGTTAAACTCAAAGGAAATGACTTTCTTTTGTAAGGTTATTAACTACTAAACTTGGAACTTAATAACAACATCCAGGAAATGAAGTAAACGGAGGTAATTTCTCATACTCTATTTCCTGAGTTATCGACCACCACCCCCACACTTTAGACTAATAAGAGATTAGAGAGATAGCTGTACAAATGAAGACTACATTATTTGTTGTAACCACTGAAGTTGCTAGTAACAGAAAAGAAACACATAGGTGTTTTCTATTTCTAGGGAAAGTAGGTTGAAAAGTCACAGACTTAGAGTAGAGTCCCCTTTAAATCCTCATTTGTGGCCCCATGCAGACTGGCCCACAATCCTGGATATCTCTCAAGATTTGGGCTCTGGGGCCACAGGTTAAACGTGCAGTGCTAGTTTGACTACAATAGCATTGTAATAAGAATTTATGTATAAGAGATAATCTAAAATAGTTTATTTCTGACAGAAGTTAATGGTCTCACTGTGCTTGTGTGGATTTCCTGCAGGCACTCTGGTTTCCTCCTTCAAAATCATAAAGACATACTGATAAGTTGTGTTAAGGTACACACAGTACTGATAAAGCCCTGATCCGATCGGATCCAACGGTATTGGGGCTTTATCGGTACTGTGTGTACCTAGCTTTCCCAAATGAGTACGTGGACACCGAACGTTCTGGTCGGCCGAGCGCTTGTTTGGGAAAGAGGGAAAATTTTCCTAGCCCACAGTAGACTCCCTATAGGGGAGTCTGCCATGGCCGAGGGAAACGCACAGTCCCGAGCGTTCTCCCTATGCTGTGCATAGGGGGAGCAATTGGGACTGTGTAGCCCGATCTTTGGAAAATGACAGATCACATCTTTTTGATGTTTCTCAAAATCTTTACTGTGTGTACCTAGCTTTAGAAAAAGTGTTTATATTGTAAGCTCTTTGAGGGAGGGCCATGTGTGACTGGATTTAATAAATGTAAAATGAATATGCAGTCCTATATAAGAAAATAATGGTGGAACCCTGCACAAATGTATTCAAGTGCATACATTCAAGTGCATTATACATACATATACAGGTATCCAAGCCCTCCCGCATCTCGCGGGAGTCTCCCTCATTCCGGGGGGGTCTCCCGCAAGACCACCCCAGACTCCTGGACTTGACAGGAGACTTGAGTCTCCTCCCAAGTCACGCCCACTTTCCAAGGCCATGCCCCCGGAATGCCCCTAACCCTTCCCTAACCCCAACTCCCAACCTAGAACTCTGACCAAACACCCTTGTGGCATCACACCCTACCCCCGCGTTATGTCACACACACCGTGCCACGCCCCCTTTCCCTGCCCTGCCCGGAAGCCTGAAGGGGCAGGGTGGGATGTCTGCATATACAATCCCTGCCTGGTCATGTTCTTTAGCCCTATTCAGCAAGCTCTCTAAGTGAAAATATGTAGAGATTGGCAGCAGGCACAGCTTAATAAATAATGGGTATGGCTGTGCGACAGATCTGCAGTAATAGCAGGGTCAACCTTAAATATCAACAACCATAAATCAAGGAGATAGATCCCCCTGACTAAAGAACACTGTAACGCAAACACAATGTCATGTACACTAAGATAATTTAGAAACAAAATCACAAATTCTAATACCTTACATCAACACAAAAAGAAAAAAAATTATTGAATAGACCACCACCAAATATAAAAACAATTAAAATCTGTCCACAGCTTCCCAGCGGTGGACAGGGCTCTTAAGGGCTCTTAAAAGAGCCCTTGGACGACGTCTTCAGGCTGGCGACACCAACCCCACTCAGGTTGCCGATGCCAGGCAGACTCACTGCGGCCGCCAGTGAGCCCGCTGGCACCGCCGGCCTAATGTTGCCAGCCGCTTCTATCTTCAGCCATCAACTGCGATGGCATCTGAGTTCCGCAGCGGAGTGCACCTCTTTATATAGGTTTGCAGAAAACCCTAATCCGTTCCTGATTGGTCAATTTTTTAATGCTTGGTTTACATGCTTTACATTAACCAATCAGATTTTTGGAAAGTGACCACCCGCTGCGGCCCCTTCCCAGCAGCCCCTCCTAGCCTCCTGATCCGAGATTGCGGCGAGCGTGGAAGGGGTTGGGAGGGGCTGCTGGGAAGCGGCGGCGGTGGGGGGGTCGAGGGCGTGTGGGCGTTTTGCCCTTTGAGCCGGGGAGGGATTTTAAGTCCCTTTGCGGCGATATTGTAATTAGCGCATTGCGCTAAGTGCAGTATCGCCGCGAAGGGACTTAAAATTACCGCAGGACAATAGCGCTTGCCGTTATAAATATGGCGATAGCGCTATTTTCGCTGCGCCGCGATGTGCAGCGGTAATTTTTTGGCGGTAATAACGTTTTTTTATAAATATGCCCCTTAGTTTCTGTACAATAGACATTATTACTTCCCTCCCTAATCTTGGAAGAAAAGGACTTGTTCTATACTGAAGGACCTATATTGTTAGATATTTTGACCATACCCAGGGGCCAATATGATAGATGGATATTTTAAGTTACTATATGAAATATACTATAGATTTTACCCTAGTTTACCGATTGTTATACTGAACTCCCAGTATCCTCTTGGACCTGAGTGCTCTTTCAAAGGGTGTACATATAGTGTATTAAGCCTGGTCTCGTTTATGATCTTATATTAAAGGGCATCTATAGTGAAAAGAACACATTGGCCCATTGCAAAGTTAAATTCATCTACTCTGTGCTGCCTTTCTCCTACCTGTCAGTGACTTTGTTTTTCCATGGTGTCAGATCTCTCTGTGCAGCACTTCCCCCTTCCCCCTCCCCTCTGTTACCTCCTCCATGTCTCAACTCCGGATAACCGACAAGCTTCTCATGTGCAGTAGGAGTTAAAAGTTCAACATCCTGAAAAACACACCCACACACAGTGGTCAATAGAAAGCAAGCTGTCATGGAGACACGGATCTCTCCATGTTCTGCTGAAATAAAGATCTCTCTCTATGTGACCCATCATAAAACAGTGAAGTCTATCAAGAAGGGGGGTCAAGTGCAGCCTTATCTCTGCAGTCAAAGCTACCTCTCTCCCCCTGCTAATGCTCTTATCTTTAAGTTTATTGCAGAGCATGGAGGAGGGAGGGAGCAGGGAAGAGGATCACGTCACAGGGATTTGATTGACGGTACAAGTAGGAGTAGAAGAATGCAATCACATCTTCTAACTTGTGTATCTCAGGACAGAGAGGGAATCTGAAAAATTCTGGGGGTTGGGGGGAATTATAGAACACATGGAAAGAAAGGGGGAAAAGTTAATTTTCCCACTATAGATGCCCTTTAAGGGACACTAAACTGAAAAAAATGACTTGCCCATATCTATTTCTATATTTTTAGCGCTGTCAGGAACTTGATCCCTTTTTGCTCTCAGTGCTCCGTCACTGGATCGCCTCATGTCCAGTTCAGCTCACTCCTAATTAGTATGCATGTCTCCTCTCTATGTATCCACCCCCTCCCAAAACTGAGGCACAGATAGAGTGTGGAGCATGTGCAGTGGAGATGATCTGTGCCTCACTACAGCCAATAGCATTCATCCAGTGATTTTGTGTTATAGTAAAAGTGAAAGTAAAACTGCTTTGCTATGGGAAGGTAAGGTAAGCAGCACTGGGGACTGCTTGAATCAAGTAAGATTTTCTTTTAGCTGGAGGGGGTTGGGGGGGGGGGGGGGTGGGTGCGGGGGGGGGGGGGGGTTGTAATCGATTTCTTAAGGTACAGTGCTACACAGCCAGCAGCTAACTGCAGAATTGGGTTCATCTGCACAGAAAGAGCACAGAGAAACAGATAATGCTTATTCCCTTTACTGATCTTAGTGCTGAATCAATTAGCCATGCAGTGTCAGAGAAATAAACTTAACTTTTTTAGAATGGATAGTTTCTACATGTAGTGTGCCAGGGGAAGGGGCTGGGTGATTGACAGTTCTTTACTGACTAGCTGTGCCCCGCCTTTTTTCAAAAGTAAAACTCCCAGAGCTAAAAAACATGGGGTAGGAAGGTCAAAAAAGAAAACAAAAGCAGATTTAAGATTAATGGTAATTAATCCTAATTACTGTGTGATTAGTTAAAAAATGATTTGCCCCAGTTTACATATCCTTTAAACTCCATTAAAACGGTCATGGTGATTATACTGTGCCATACCTTGTAAGCGCAAACAAGGGCACTACCCAAAAGATACTTGGTTGTATCAAAGGGTAAGTTATCTGAAATGACCTGTGATACATATTTAGTGCTTCCTTTTTTGTCTATCTATTAATGTTTGGGGATCTCATTGGGGTTACCATAAATAAGTTGCTATAATATGATGTGTTACTTTATGTTAAAGAAAGAAAGTTAAGATAAAGGTTTCATTTTATGTAATATCTATGAAATGAATGTGAAGAAACATGATAAATATTATATATTTACCAGTTCTAAGAGGTTTAATAAATTGTTTTTTTCCAGTGGATTCCTGCACGTAAATGGGCAAGTGTATATAATTGAACCACTAGAGGAAATGAAAGAAAATGGTTTCCATGCACTCTACAAACCCAAACACCTAAGAATGAAGAGAGGAACGTGCCAAAGCAATGACAGCAGCACTGTATATGACTATGGACCTAAGCTGGCAACTGTGCTGAGACCCCAACCCTGGGTGAGAATAAGAGTATGTCATCCTTACCCTTCCTCTCTGCTCCTTATGGTTCTCCTGCAGTGCCTTTCGAAAGTTCCAGAAACTGAAGAGAAGGAGCTGTATGTGTGTCATCCCTTCCCTGCTTCTTTCTTGTCCTCAGTAAGGACTCAGGCATGTGCAGGGGGACCTGCCTCCCTCCATCCATCCGGATCCATCTTTGCTGCTTGGGGTCCTACCTATGAAAACCTTTTTCTGTAACCACCATGTTCACTTTTTAAAAAAAGCAGCAGAAATGTATTTACATGACTTTGTTCCCTCAGTGCTCTGCATTTCCTGCAGCCGCATTTGTAATTGGCTGCCTCTCAGCTAATCACAGACGCGGCTGCCAGTCCAGCCCCCTGCTTGAAACTTCCGGCAAGCAGAGGGCCAGGATCAGAGTGCCGGAGGAACTAAGAAATGTAAGTACATTTCTGCTGTTTTTTTAACAAAATGAACTTGGCCGTTGGGTGCCCTACACAGAAAAACTTTTTTTTCAGGGTGGAGATACCTTTTAACATTAGTGGCGTTGGTGTTTTCAAGATCGGCTGCCAATCTCTTCCCCTATTTGATCTCACTGCTTTAATTTGCAGTATATCAGGCTTTTAGAAGCATCTGACACTCCCTGTATTATAGTTAACGTTTCAAACAATGTTTTTTAAGCAGTTCATAATTAGCAACAAAATATATTGGGTTTTTCCTCCCCTATATGAATTGGTTGTGGTCCGGAGATGTGACTTGCGTTGAGGTGTGAAATTAGGGCCGCCAAGATTGTTGTGCCTATAGTTTCAAAAACTCAACAAAGCGCCGGAATTGCACACGAAGTGCGTGATGCTGGTGCTTTGCAGTGTGGCCTCAGCCTAAGGCCTTTCTGTGATATTCAGTTTGAACAACCCATACCAACTGTGACCTAACTCCCACAGCAGAAGTTTTATAAATAACAGCTAAAATGTAAAATGCTTCAGATTTAATATCTAAAGATTCAGGGGACAGATCAACAAATTAATGGTACAGTGGTGGTTGGGAAGAATTATAGTTTCCAGTAATGGGCAATTTAAATTAAAAAAAATGTCCAGTTTAGATACCCTTTAAAGCAATTCTGACTGCAAAATTGCTTTGCAGAAAGTTATTTTTTAGGGTTTTTCACAAGAAATAGGATACAGAAAGTTTTGTTAAGAAGGTACATAAAGGCATTGGGCCATATTTATAAAGCCTCGGTATCTCTTTTTAGCAGCGATTAACGATCAGTTTAACTATCGTAAATTTACATTACCGATCGTAATAACAAAAACCGTAGATTTACGATCCCCATTGTGGTGGGGCGTGATCATAAATTAATTAACCCATGGTATCACTAAAAAGCGATACTGCGGGTTTATAAATATGGCCCAGTGAGCGACATACACACACATACATAACACATTATTTTCAAACAGTATTATGGTAAATAAGAAAAAATGCTGTCAATTTCAGTTTCTGTATTTTTTTTTCTTTTGCAGAGATCTGCCCCCCAACACAAAAGCACTAAATATGTTGAGCTCTTCCTTGTGGTGGATAATGCAGAGGTAAATTGGTTTAATATATTTTCTGTGCCTATAATCATCATTTGAATAAATTGATTTGTGGTTTGCCTTTGAATTTAGATTGTATTTTCTAAAGATTGTCATACACATGCAGGTATCCCACACTAAACTCCCACGGCTGCAAAGACCAGCAGCCTTCTTCCAAACAATGCCCCTTACCTAGATGCCACGCCCCTTACTCTGCCCCCCCTTTGGCTCCTAACTCCACCTCCACCCACAACCTAGATGATGTCACCAATGTCATGTCCCTTAGCCACACCCCTCATCATGTTCCCTTTCTCCACCCTGCCCAGAAGCCTCGTATGGCATGGTGGGATGTCTGCACATGGCCGATACTTGACAGAGTCTGTCAGATCAGATTGTAATTGCATGTGTATAGCCACATTCACTGTTCTATTTGAATAAACTCTAAAATACAACCATGGTCCAGTAATACTGATTTTCAATTTATTTATTATACTTAAAGGGCAACTCCAACCTCATAAGAACATCGTTTAGAAAGAATGGCCTCTTTAAAATATGTTGATATATCCTACTTTGTCCTATAAATTCATTACTGTATGACTGCTAGTCTTCTGGATGCCTCATGGAAACTGAGACATTTAGAAACCTGTACTGAGCCTTTACTGAGCCTGGGCATGCTCAGAAAAGGTAGACAGGGGATTAACATTCATTCATTGGCTGTGATGTCAACTGTCAAATCCATAACTGACAGTTACTAACTGGAAGAACCAGGAAGCAGAAACAGGGAAACAGGACATTGTGCAGGATTTCAGGTTAGACTTATATATTTCACATTTTAAACTATTACCCTTTACGGTTTTGGGGGGGGGATTTACTTGTATGTACGTTTTCATTTTGGGGCTGGACTTGCCCTTTAAGAAACCTAAAAATGTCTTTAAATATGGGTTCTCGTTTACTTTCAAAAGCTTATCTGCTGCTGGTAACACCTTCTCACCCTTACATAACTTATGCATTGAACATGGGAAGTAGAAAGAGAGAAGCATCAGATTGTTTTAAGGTAGCAATTCATAGGATATTAATTTAGCAGTCCAGGTTCTCATTATATTAGAAATCACACAAACCTCACTTATCATTATTGAAATACTTGCAGTCCAACAGTGGTATATTCATTTTTCTTTATTTGTTTTTAATAATCTCACAGTACCTCAAATACAAAAACATCGAGGTTCTACAGCATCGTATGAAAGAGATTGTCAATCATGTGGACAAGGTAAGTGGATTTTGCACAATAAATGGGGGGTATTTCTATATTGTCTGTAGTTTCTTGTCTATAAAATAGATTTTATGTTCTCTGAAGGAAAATTTAGCTGATTGAACCTTAATCCTTTAAATGCCCAGATATGTTTTCCATGCTATAATGGTTTTTTGCCTCACAGACCTTCTATTATAATAATGTCTGCTTCTGTATTATTGCAGTACTCTTATTGCAGTAACTTAAAAAATCTTTTCGGACCCAAATTATATATCCCCTGTATCATTAGCATTTCTTATTATGAGTATTATTATTGCATTGTGATGTAAGAATATTGATAATGTATTATATATATTGAATAATTTAATAATAGCACCAATTCATATATATTTATAATGCACTTTTAACAAATGATTACATATGTTATGTTACATGTATTATGTATACAGCAAAAATACTAACATTCATTAAACTTGTGAATGGAATATTTAGTCTTATGTTATTCATTATGCTCATTTGGTCTCTCTTACAGTTGTACAGATCTTTAAATTTCCGTGTAGCTTTGATTGGCATGGAGGTTTGGACCAACAGAAACAAAATAGTTGTGAGCCCAAATGCTGGAATAACACTTGACAATTTCCTTACCTGGAGAAAGAATGATCTTCTTTGGAGACAGGCACATGACAATGCCCAACTTATTACGTAAGAACTGAGTGGGTGGACACAGGGAAGCAAAGAGTCAGTAAACTCACCGTATAGTAGTTATATAGTTATATATTTAATAATGCAACTCTATTGTAAGGTGTTCCATGACCTTGTAGAAGTTCATGACATAGCTGTGTAGCATTTATATGAATATCATTTACTGGATATACATGAAATTTGTGTATACCTCTTTTTGCAGGGGTGTGGATTTTGAGGGTACAACAGTGGGGTTAGCCACCAAACTTGCTATGTGCACTGGTGATTCTGGAGCAGTGAACCAGGTAAGTTACTGGTGTAGTTAACAAAATCATTTTTACCTTTTAACCATTTTATAATAATTATGATACATAGTTGTGCTTAAACACATTTTAGCTTTACTACTGAGCAGAGGAAAATATTGGCATTAGTGTCAGACAGTGCTTAGAGGATAATGCATGGTAGCCAGCTGCAATCTGTAGTCTAAACTACAGATACAAATTAAAGGTAGAGGGCAAGTGTCCTCTACTTTTTAAACAAGCCTAGGATCATGTCTCTAGCTGTTGTCAATCCAAAGTTATAGGCTTGTAAAGTATCTCTTCCTACACTCTCTGTTTCTCAGTGTCATAAGCCCAACGCCCAAAAATCTTTTTTTTTTATACCTAGTTACAAACTTAACTGTGCTTTCCTTTTCACCATGGGCATCTTAAGGAAAGAAAAAAAACATTATTTTTAGGCTTGTGGGTAACTTTAAATGTCATGTCCCCCCTTAAAGGAAAAGTTCACTCAGAAAGTAAACTATCCAGTTTTTGCATTAATTCAAGAATGGGAGGTAAAGGAGCTATAACTGACTGCATAATTTTTTTTTTAAAAAATTTTTTACCAGGGGGGAAAAAAGAAAAAAAATGTACAACTTTTATATTATATTATATATTATATTATTATAAGAAATAATATTTCCCTTAACATAATAAAATTAAGTAACAAGGAGTTCCCTGACCTGTATAAAAGCACTTGGTCACTTTATCATTGTATATGTTCAGGCGTGTAAAATTACATCACCTGAAGAAGGGGGTATCCCCCCGAAACGTTGTGACGTGGTTATGTGTGGTTTGTAATAAACATTTCTAAAGATTTGGAGTGCGACCCTCAGTTACCTTTTTTCCTGTGTAAAATTACATTACCCCTGTATTACACTGTAAGGGGTGCATTATCCCATATATATCAGTGGTAGCTGGAATAGTCTGCTTTTACATTTTTGAATTATTCTTACAATACTCCAAACATTTGAAATGTTTTGACTTCTGCTATTCTGCTTTCCCCATTTTAGGATCACAGTGTTAACCCTATTGGGGCAGCTTCTACCATGGCACATGAAATGGGGCACAATCTTGGTATGTCACATGATGAAGATGTGACAGGATGCAGCTGTGCAGAGACCAGGGATAAAGGGGGCTGTGTCATGGCTCAGAGTGTTGGGTGAGCATTGACTAATTGAAGGAGACATGTAGATGAATGAAGAAAGAAAGTGTCATTTAGTGACCAAATGTAATGGATTACGGTAAAACATTAGTTTAGAATTACCAAGAACTGTAAAATATTTATTGTTTGAAAAAATCAGGGAGTTCCGAAGTTCAATGTTCCTTTTCAATGCAAGGTGTACATTACATGGTGTGTATAGTTGCTATTTATTTATTTAATATTTTCTTTGTACTAATAGAGCACATACGTGTTCGGTAATTAGTGTTTATCATTATTAATTTACAATGTATTATTGTCTGCAGCTTGGTGTACCCTAAAATCTTCAGCAGCTGCAGCCGAAGGGACCTACAAACCTTCCTAAATGATGTGAGTCCGACGTGTCTGCTTAACACTCCCGATAGCGACCAGCTATTTGGGGGACCTGTCTGTGGAAACCAGTTTGTGGAGAGCGGAGAGGAGTGTGATTGTGGAAACCTAGAGGTAAAAAAAAAATACAAATGTACAATTTACTCTCATGGTAAGCACATTAGCTAAATGTAGTTTCAGACAACAATATCAAGAAGCCATAAATACCTAATAGATTAAAAAAAACTGATCTCTTATTGTGCCATATTACACAGGTAAAACTTTAAAGTGTATGTCCAGCAAAAAAGTAAGTATGATTCTAAATGATTTACTGAAGAACAGGAGGTAAATGCACTATCTCTTACCTCCCGTTCTTCAGTAAATCTTCCAGGAGAGGAGGAGACACTTCCCCGCGGACCTGCTCCAGCGCCGAAATCCCAGATGCCTCCGACGCATCTCCAGTCTTTTGCACTGTGCGCGCATGCGCACACAGTGCAAAGGAGCGAGGACGCATCGGGGATTTCAACGCTGGAGTGGGAGTGAATTGGGGTTTAATAATATTCATATTTTAGTTAAAAGACACAAAGAAAAGAAAGTAATGCATATCTTCATCAAAATAATAGTAAGTTTCTGTGTAGCTTTTCAGTAGCTCTGTGTTTATTTACTAGGAATGTATTAATCCCTGCTGTAACGCAACAACGTGCAGATTGAAGGAAGGAGCAGAGTGCGCACAGGGGGAATGCTGTTATAATTGCAAGGTAACTCACACTTATTTTAAGGAAAGAAATTTTGTTGAAACTTTTGGTTTTGCAGTGTAGATGGAATCCATAAAACAATGAAATTCTGCTTGTATCCAAAAATCATCGTATTCATTTTGAGTTAGTTTGTAAAAATAAAATCTGGTAACTCCTTTTAGATCCGCCCTGTTGGAGAAATGTGTCGGAGAAAGAAAGGAGACTGTGACCTACCTGAATATTGTACCGGAACCTCTGCCCAGTGTCCTGAAGATGCCGTTCTGGAAAATGGAGCTCCTTGTGGCTATGGTAGTGGTTACTGTTACAATGGACAATGTCCATCTCTTAGCCAGCAGTGCAAGACCTTATGGGGCACAGGTATAAAATGTCAACTGCAAACCAAACCTAAAAATGCTTTAATAAATTTGCTGTATGTAAAAGATACATTATGGAAATACTGCCAGCAAATCATGTAGATGCTCAGCACAGGAGATTATCTTCACATCAATAGTTCTTGTAATGCTTTTTAGTAAATATAATAGATCCCATAAGACAAACAACCCTTTAAGGAATTTGTGTACCGTAATACCCCAGAAAGGTGCTTAATTGAGGCTCACGTTCATGCTCATGTGCATACAAATAAGTTGTATAAAATTACTGTTACATATGTGTGTTTGTGTATATAAATTTGTGTCTACCTTTCTCAGATGCTCAAGTGGCTCCAGATATCTGCTTCAAAAATAATATCCATGGTGATAAACATCTTCACTGCAGAAAGACGGAGGATGGATATCAAGCTTGCAAAAACAAGTAGGTGTTTTCTGTTCCACCACTAGGTGATTGGTTATACCCATTTTAAAACAGGAACAGCTATTTTATGAGAGTTTTACATTGAATCAAGTCCACAGTAGAGATGGGCGAAAATGCTAAAATCCGTTCTGCCTGCAGTTTCGCAGATTTTCTGAAAAAATTTGAAATCTGGTAATCACAGTCGAAAATGTTTTTAAGAAAATTCGAATTTTCAAAAAATTTCTAAAAATGATACCATAACTTATTGTAAATGGCTCTGGGACCTGGGAAATGGTCTGGGGAACAGAAAATCTGATTATTTCTGAAAGATTCCTCCAAAAATATCTGATTGGTTAGTATACGAATCAGAATCTTTTACAATCAGAGGGCTGACTTACCCAGAGGCGCTGGGCAAATTTATGGAGTTAAAGTATCGCTAACCAGTTCGCTACCGGTTAGCACGACTTTTAACTCCATAACTCCAGCGATACAGCTCTGGGTAAATGAGAAATGGTTACAATCAGATTCTTTTAGAAAGAATCTGATTGGTTGGTATACCAATCAGATTCTGTCTAAGGCTGGGTACACACAGTAAGACTTTTGGCTGACTGACTGATAGTGCTGTGTATCAGTCGGTCAGGCGAAAATATCTTAACGTGTATGTGGGCCGGCCGCGATCGAGCTCGGTCTCCCATTCGTTCCGGATCGGGTCCTTTGGTAAATCACGGACAATCGTGTTGTTTCCTATGGGACCTCACAATTGGTTGCGCAAACTGTTTTCCCAGCTGAGCGCTCGCATTCGCTGGTGGCGAGTGCTCGGTCGGGACAAATAATCCCCCCGTGTGTACCCAGCCTAAAGGAATCTGATCGTAATCAATTCTGATTGGTTACAATAATATTATTCTAGGAAGCATACCACAATTGGTTACAATCAGATTCTTTCAGAAGGAATCTGATTGTCTGTTCCCCAGACCATTTCCCAGGTCCCAGAGCCATTTACAATACGTTACGATATAATTTTTAGAAAATTTTAAAAAAATTCCTTGTAAATTCGAATTTTCTTGTATTTTTAAGTATTTTCAAGAATTTTCGATATTTCTCAAATTTTTTTACATTTTTGGACGCTTTTTGGAAAAAATATGGAAAGCAGAATTCCGTAAAATCCACGTGATCGGCCGTGAAACCAGATTCGGATTCACGATCTGGCCATAAGAAAATCTACTGACAAAAACACAATAATACATTTTTGGAAATTGTGTATTATATAATAATAACAAAATCTGTATTCCTCCTCTCACAAACAGGGATGTCAAATGTGGGCGCTTACACTGTGTCAGAGGAAAAGAGTTTCCAATCACTAATAACAAATATGTCTTAACACTAAATGGGGGACAGGAGTGCAAAGTAGCAGAGCTTGCTGAAAAGGAAAGTGGGGTGACGGTGGATCCTGGAATGGTCCCTACAGGCACAAAATGTGGAATTGACATGGTAGGTTTGTCTAAGAATCTGAACAACAAGTTTTATAGGTTTCACATATTAAGAAAAATGTGTTCACATGTGGCTGGATAAGTTGTTAGGCATCTTGGGTTTAGAGTGTGGAACTACTGTAGGTGGATGGATATCTGTATTCAAACCTGATGATTATGTAACTATGCATATTACTATGTTACAGTCTATAAGGCTACCTCTTGTCTATGAAATTGATTTCTGTATAAATATATCAATAGATGATGTTAGCAGATATGTGACAGGCTAAGGGTTTTTAGTTACAGGATGTGGGTTTCCTACCACTGGATGATGAATATATGAGTCAGTTATACAGAAGGGAACACAACGTCTTAGCAGTGACATGCAGTATCTGCTAAAGCAAATACTTTACTAGTCAATGGCCCTTGTAAAGGCCTCATCTTGAGTATGTAGTGCAGTTTTGAGAACCAGTCCACAGAAAAGATATAAATTAATTAGAAAGATTACAGAAACGGGAAACTAACCTGAGAAAAGGAACGGAGAATTGTGAAAACAATTATGTATTGTTTTCCCTGTAAAATAGGCATTTGCGAGAGGATTTGATAACCTTATACAAATTGTAAGGGGAAAATGTTGTGTTGGCCGAATATCTGAACACATTCAAAGGAGGCCTGAATGTCTTCTTGGACAAACAGAATGCCCAGGGTAACAGCTAGGTACTGCCTCTTGTGTTTGGTATATATGAGGGCATGCACTATTTAAATGGAGGAGACTGGGCTGTTTTGTTGGGTTGGAGGGGGGTCATAGAGGGTTTGAGGTTCAACCCCAAATTAACAATGTAACTGTTCTGAAATCAACAGGAGATACCTTTTTAGACTTTTATGATACCATGTTTAAACATTTGTGTATTTATATAGCACTTTTCCTTTGTATCTGATATTTGAGGTAAGTATTAAGTAGCATGTATGGTAAACATATAATTAATTTTGCAGGTTTGCTTGGAAGGGCAATGTCAAAGTTTGTCTGTCTATGGGGAAAAGAACTGTTCAGCTAAATGCAACAACAGAGGGGTATGTACATTCAATGCTTCAATAATTAAACTGATATTTTACTTCTTTGTAAAGCAGACTAATAAAGTGAGCTGTGTGTTTTATTTCTAAATGTTATCAGAGAAAGGGTGTATTTTTAATATACAACATGCAGATTAAAGCCTTGTACACACCTTGAGGATGAGGCCACACTACAATCCATTGCCATGAGTTGCAATTGCCCAATGTTTCGCAGTCGGAGCACATGTGATTGAGCAAAAAATGTGGAACTCACACACTCCGATTAACAGATCACACACGCAGCGCACTAGTGTGGCCACAATTGTGCCATACTAGTTTGTGCTTTTGAAAGCAAGATCGGATCCTAATCGTGATTGGATCGTGCTTATAAGTGTGGCCTAGCCCTAAATACTGACTGCATTGACTTTCAATTTGATGTTGGGCAGCTCCCGTCGGTGTCCTGTTTGTGTGTTTGCCGTGGTCCTTTGATGAGTTATAAGAGAGACCCAGAGTTAGAATTTTTTGACTGTGCAAAAAAGTTTTTAGTGATTGACATTAAGTTACTCAAACTGACTTTGTAAAGCAGTGATTTAAATGACACAATGAAAATACAATCAGCCAGAGCCCAGAAAAACTGATCAGCTCTAGTTAATTTAAAAGCAAGCTTGCAGCTCTAGGGGAATCCCGATTGGAACTTAAAGAGCCATGACTGCAATCAGGGCCGGCCTTAGGATAAATAGCATCCTGTGCAAGATTTGTTATTGCTGCAATATTGAATCAATTACAGTGGCTGTGCGGGGGACATTTTTCAAACCTGCATAGCTGCCACCATTCTCTGCTTAAATTCACACTTATCTGTTGTAAATAGTTTAGGGTGACTTTAAGGCAGGAATTTTAATGCTGTGACTGCATATCGGTAAATTCACCTGAATTTACAAAATGTACTGTGATGTATTTTTTTCCCTCAGGTTTGCAATAACAAACGACAGTGCCATTGTGATCCCGGGTGGGCTCCACCTTACTGTGACAACAAATTCACAGAGATCATTCCAGGTAACCATTAATGAAATACCAGTCAGCTGTGGTTTAAACACAAGGTTATTCAATAAAAGTTCTTATTGTTTAAAATGGTGCTAATTTTGCCCCAACCAATCAGATCTTATTTAACATTTAAAAGCTAACATCTGATTGGTTGGGGCAAAATTAGCACCATTTTAAACAATAAGAACTTTTATTGAATCTGTTTTTAGAATGAACAGAGAATTGTAAATTCTGCACAACACAAAGAAGTAACTTTAAAACAATGCCACACCTCACTGGTACTATTATTCTCTCCAATAATTTCTCTCCTACAATTTCTAGAAACATGTAACAATGTTAGTTACTGATCTGTTTGATGTTGCATTAAAAATATGATCACACAGAATTTGTTTAAATTAACTTTCTAATGTATGTCTTATGACATAAATTTGTTTTTGTTTATTAAAAATTCTTTTTTTTCTGGGGCTGGAGTCCCTTGCTGACTCCAACCTCTCTGAAGCCTGGATCTTTCATACTTGTGATCCTTCCTGGCATTTTAAGGGGTCTGTCATGTGACTCTTTTTTTCATCTAGTTGGATGAAAAGCATCACTTGCCATGCACCGGTCAATGCTAGTTAGACACGGGATTATACCACAGAAAATAATTTATGCTCTTTAGTTCTCCTTTTATAATACATAGAGTTTGCTTCAACAAAAGAAAAAAAAATCTTTTTGGTTCACAAAAAACGTATTAAAAAAAAATTAATAAATATTTTGCTGTAAATAGACCATTTGTGTCCGGAACATATTAAAAATGTCAACATAAAGCTATCTACAGAATATATATGCAACAGTGCAAATTGTGCACATAATAGAAACTGCATACCTACATTTTTATTTCTTCATGAATAAAGTTTATAACTGGATCTCATTTTGGGTTCCACAGGTAATGACAGTGGAGTTCTTATTATTGGAACTTTGGTAGCAATTTTACCTTTTGTACTCCTGGTTATCCTGGGAATTCTCTATTACAAATGGAGACAGAAAAAGTATCCACAAAAAAGGTGAGTGTAATGGGCAGACTTTAATATTACTTAAAGAAATTATAAGTGGGATCTATTAGAGAATTAGAAACTGCTTACCTTCAATGGTGTCCTGGTCTAAGGCAACTTTGCCAAAGTTGAACTCAAGTGCTATTTGACAAAAAGTCTAGCAGCTCAAAATGTGTTGTGTGGCAGTTTTCCTCAATAAAGTTGCACTAAGATTGTTTTCACTGCATCTACGCGTCAGTGGTGTTCCATATCGTAAATTACAATACGGCTTATAGCTTCTGTCAGATTTGTTGCAATCATTAGTCGTTGACATTTTTTTGGGGGGGGGGGGGGGGGGGGGGGAGCAATTGCCCAGAGACCCAACCCTGAGGGAGCCCCCAACCAAATTCATTAATTGGTTAAGAATTAAAAAGGAGCTCCCAGGGGTTCTGGCAAGTAGATTGTTTCCTGATTTGTAAACAAGGAGAAGGTCTATAGATATATAAGATGTTTAGCCCTAACATGATCAGTCTAACTTTGTGTTTTATGTATGTATAAACTAATATGTAAAGCTGCCTAAATAGCATTCCAAAAGTTGCGCGTTTGAATACCACATTAATATCTCGCCCACACTTTCTAAAACCAGCAGTGCTATAAATGAAATGCCCTGCTACAGGTGGTTCAGTTTTGGCTGCCAGAGAACTGTTCAGTAAACAATCTGTAGTCTCTCAGTCATAAAAAATGTGGTACCGCCAGTCATGTGGTCTAAGGATGGGTTCACAATCACCGCACTTTCGATTGGTCGGCCGAAAATATCGGCTGGTATGGGACCGCCAGCCGCGACCGACCTCGTTCGTTCGTCTGGATCGGAGGTGTCAGTAAATTACAATCGGTTGTGCGGTTCCCTATGGGAACGCTCAATCGTTCGTTCGCATTTTACCGGTCGGGAAAAATAGTCCCTCATTGTGTACTCAGCCTAAAGAAGACTGAGCGACACAATTCACTGAATTGCCTTATTGAATTTTTGACCAATAAAACCCCCTACCTGTCTGACCATTGAAAAAAAGCCAAAAAATCTTAATTTCATGCTACTCCATAAGCTCTTACTATCTCTTTTTATACAAAGCAATTCAATTTTAATCACTAGTAACCACAGCATCCTTTCAAGGAAAACTGCACCGTTTTCTTTTTAGACAGCTATCTTTATCGGTCATTCTGGTTTCATTTGTAACTGAGATCATTTCCTACAGATGTGCAAGAACATTTCCTGCTGAGTAAAATAATGGGGTTTGTGGTTTTACTTCAGCTGCGGCTACAACTGTTGATTTATCTTTCAGAATATTTCTGTATTTTTTAGTAAATCTGTGATTTTGAGAATGAGGTTGTAAAGAATAGAAATAAAACAAAATATATGTCTCTATCTGTTGGTCCGCCCGTCTGTTTATTTATGTTTCCATCTATCCTTTTGTCTATCTATCTAGCTATCTATCTATCTATCTTTTTGTCTATCTGTCTATCTTTTTGTCTATCTATCTATATATATATATATATATATATATATATCTTTCTGTGTATCTATCTATCTATCTGTCCACCCATCTGTCTGTCTATCTATCTATCTATCTTTCTGTAAACTTGATAAAGGTCCTTAGTCGAGGACCGAAACATTGTTGCACTATGCACCTGAAGAACAAAAGAAACCAGCTTTCATTCAATCCCTTGAGTGCACACCTATCTTATGTGAAATATATATATATATATATATATATATTATATAAACATAGAAAAGATAATCAATGCAAATTCCTTGGCCCCATACAATATCATATTATCTGCACACTAGCATTATAAACAAAGGGGTTTAAGTAAACATTTCTATGATCACATGAATGTTTGTATAAATGTTTGACCAGATCAGTAGCACTTCCGCAAAATGTAGTTGTAATTTAGCCTAAGGAGTGCTTCCACATCCTTCTATTGTATGTGTGTATTGCTCCCCTTACAGCAGGGATGTTCCCAATCTGCAGAGCACAACCATAGAGCTATATTGTATTGATTGATTAATTTATATATTAATAAGTGATTGCTTGTTGTATCGGGATTTGTTCTATATCCATTAGTCACTAGTATAACAATAAAGCTTGCCTTTGTCTCCTGCGCATGTGTGCTCTAATGTCACAGTGGAGGCTACTTGGTGATGAAGTGAGAAAAATTACTTACTATGGAATGGTAGAGGAAGGAATCCTCTTCTGTCATTTTCAGTGGGAAACAATGGTAGCTTTCTGGGAATAATAAGTACATATCCCACAATGTTTTAATTATCTTTTGTTAATATCCTTGCCTATATGTGTTTTAGTCTCTAACTATTGTTATGTACTTGCTTTAGGACTGCTCTACCAGGTTCTGGGTTATCCAATCCTTTGTTTCAGGACAGCAGCAACAGCAAACTTTTCATCCGGAGAGATTCACCAGTTCGTCTGATTGGACGTCCTCAGCTGATTGCCAGCACATCAAACCTGCAGGACCCAAAATCAGCTTATATAACAATTATTCCATGTGAAGATATAGGGAATATAGACAAGGTGTGGATCTGAATGAAAATCAAATACTAACAACAAGCCATTCTTCTCCAACATTGTATACTATAAAACTTTATCCCTGTTGGTTTTAATGGTCTCTGAAACCTCCTTACTGAAATGGAAATCACTTCAAAGCCAAAAATGCAATTGGATGCATGTATAGGTGGCAGGCATGCTTATTTCAAGCCATTTCTATTAGTCATTAGTTGGAAATGCTGAAATTTGTCACACGCTTCACGACATAAGACTATATTAGGAGTCTTGGTTGCTGTCTCCTTCGTTTCCATTTTATTATTCTGCATTCTTTTTTGCCAATTTTTTCACATTTCTTCTTTTTAAAGGAATAGTTCAGTCCCAAAGTGAACTATTCCTTTAATGTGTTTATTGAAACCTGAGAGGTTAAAGGGCATCTATAGTGGGAAAATGAATTTTTTTTCTTTCTTTCCATGTGTTCTATTATTCCCCCCAACCCGCAGAGTGTCTTCACTTTTTTCAGATTCCCTCTCTGTCCTGAGATACACCAGTTATAAGAATACGTGATTGCATTCCTCTACTCCTTCTTGGACTGTCAATCAAATCCCTGTGACGTGATCCCCCCTCCCTGCTCTGTAATAAACATAGAGATAACAGCATTAGCAGGGGGAGAGAGGTAGCTTTGATGGTAGATATAAGGCTGCACTTGACCCATCTTAATAACTTGTGATCGGTCACAAAGTGAGAGATCGTAAACTGTATGGAGCTCCTTCTTCCGTGTCCCCAGGACAGCTTGCTTTCTATTGGCCACTGTGCGTGGGTGTGTTTTTCAGGATGTTGAACTTTTAACTCCTACTGCACATGATAAGCTTGTCGGTTAGCCGGAGTTGAGACATGGAGGAGGTAACAGAGGGGAGGGGGAAGGGGGGAGTGCTGCACACAGATCTGACACCATGGTTAAACAGAGTCACTGACAGAGATAGGATTAAGGCAGCACAGAGTACATGAATTTAACTTTGCAAAGGGGCAATGTGTTTTTTTCTCTATAGATGCCCTTTAAGGAGCTATGCCATACCTCCCATTCTTCAATTAATAGCTCAGGATCTGGAAACGAAGATTCAAGAAACTTACCTTTTGCTCGATCCACTGCAGCCACAGTGACAGGTCCCGACTGGTTCCTGGTTCTGTACAGCTATAGCGCACATGCGCAATAATGTGCGCTTTAGTTAGACAGAACAAGGAAGCGGTTGGGAATTTCACTGTGGCCGCAGTGGATCACGCAAAAGGTGAGTTTCTTGAATCTTCGTTCCTGGGTCCTGAGCTATTGATTGAAGAACGGGAGGTAAGGCATAGTTCCTTACACTCCCGGGCTTCAATAAATACATTAAAGGAAAAAAAGAAGAGGTGTGAAAAATTGGGAAAAAAGAATGCATAATAGTAAAGTATTTATATAAAGTGAATTATTAAGTGCTAAGTTTTTTTTTGTTACTTTTTATTATAACATGATACTTTCTGGAACGCACAGATAAAGCATGTCTTACAGTTTCTATTTTTCTCCAATACTGTTTTTGAACTCAGTATATTTATCTTCATTTGCAGGTTCCCTCATTCAACAACAGGAGTCATCGGCAAACCCCAGCACCTGTTCCTAAATCACCACAGGTAACTTCTAAATGTGTGCTTAAAGACAATACTTATTTTTGTCTTTAGCTGGGTATATACACTATTACCTTTTCCAGAATAAAAAGATGCACACTCCTTATACACAATAAGCAGGAGGATTTAATAAAAGTTCTTATTGTTAAAAATGGTGCTAATTTTGCCCCAACCAATCAGATGTTATTTACCATTTGAAAGCTAACATCTGATTGGTTGGGGCACCATTTTTAATGATAAGAACTTTTATTACATCTCCATTAGCTGAACCCATGTACTGTGATTTACCTGTTGTGGCACAGGTTTTAGAGTACACCTCCAAATATATATTCTTCCAGGACTGTATACCTACTATATATATATATATAGATGGGTATATACTCTATGAATTATAGACAAATCCTAATTTAGCGAAGGGTTCGTCTTAAATATTGGGAGCTGATAGCAACCACCACTTGTGTGTGTTGTATAGGGAGGTTGGGTCAGTGTGTATTTGCCGATTTGTTGCAGATTACAGACTCCAATGGGATCTTTCCTGTATCTGTATTTTTGCATAAATGCAGTTCACTATTAAAGTGCTACCTTTTTAAAATTATTTTATTTTATCATTCATGATTTGAAGATGACCTATAATAAAATGTTCACATTATCATTCTGCTAATTAGTATAGTATTTGTGGTTGAATAAAGACATACATCCATTCAGTTCAACCTACTCAGCAATACCCATATTTCCTGCCTAACTCTTGATCAAGAGGGAAAAAAAACACCAACATTATGAAGCGGAAAAAATTCCTTCCTGACTCGGATCCCTGGACCAACTCTACTTTTTGTATCAATTCCAGTAACCTGCAACAGTCCTTGGGGCCGATTTACCCAGACTCCCTGGGCAAATATATGGAGTTAAGGTTGCGCTAACTGGTTTGCGTGACTTTAACTCCATATCAGCATCGTATGCGTGGGTTACGCAAAAATCACCCACGCATCTGATGCATTTTTTCTCCCTTGAATCCATACCTCTCCTTATACAAGTCAATATCTTGCTGGCTCTAGCTGTTGCCGCCTGTCACTGCTTGCTACCTTTAAGTTTGTTATCCACCGAAACTACAACATCCTTTTCGAACAGGAATTCATTTAACACAAAGCCATTTATATATAGTATAAGCAGCACAAGAATTTTTATGTCCAAAATGCCTCACCTTACATTTCTCAATATTAAATCTCATCTGCCACTTAGAAGTGGCCCCATTACACAACCCTGTGGCACCCCACTTAGATCTTTTTAATTTTTTTTATACAAAATGCAATATTTAGCTTCTGTACATTAAAAAATTAAAAAATTTCTGTGATGTTCATGAAATATGCTCAGAGGTTTTTGGAATTTCTTTGTAGGTGACAAAACCCAAAGTAGCACCCCCTGGACCTCCTATACAGCCCCCCTTATCATCAGTGAAACCTTTATACACACAGGTATGTGGATCCAATATTATTTATTGATTATGTTTACAAATGTATAAATGGGAACAGCTAACAGATGAACAGATATACACTGTATACAGTTCTGACTGCTAACCAGATAATGCTGATAGTGGGACTGCTTTATATATATATGTAAGTATAAAAATGCAGAAAAGATGCTAAAGTACAGCGCTGCGTCCCCAAGTGGTGCTTTATAAATAAACTATACATACATACATACAAACAATTCCTTTAAAAAATAATAGTAATGTCTGCCAGAATAGTGCAAATTACTGATACAGTCACTAAACAATAGTGTGTGTAGCTTTGCAGCCATTCCGTCTTTCAATTATTTTCAATGTGGAATACTTTGGTATTATCCAAGTTCCATATTTTTTGTAATATGTTATTTCTTCCTAAACCCCCAAAACTGTCCGGGATTATTTCAATGTTTCCTTTTTCAATTCTAGAAACCAATCCCTCCGAAAAAACCACTACCAGCACTTAAACAAAAGCAGGTAAATAGAACTTTGCTTCTTTCTTGTTACATGCTAATTCTACCTTATGAACAAAGTGTTGAACCCATTATCCTATAACCCAGATCTTGTGATATCTAGTGTCTTTTATTATGCCCAATATTATGTATATACAATAATTATTGTTTAAAATTGTGCAGCTTCTTAATGTAGCTATCAAGTTATAAAGACATCCATCTTTTACAGCAATCTAAACAAATAATTGCTTCCACTTCATGCACATTAATATTTGCATAAATGTACCCTTTCTCAGAATGCAGAAATTGCAAATTAAATGTTGTCAGAGATTGGTAATGGATTTGTTCTACCCAAGCCATATACTGCAATTTTCTATGATTAGCTAATTTAGTTAGGGCCATGTTATTTGAGCACATTGTTCTAATCTAATAAACTGAAAGGATTTTCCAAACCATGTTCCAAACAGTCTATGACTCAACTGCAGGTAAATGGAATTCTGAGAAATAATGCTCACTAACCACATGTTAATAATGTTAATTTCCAAAACAGCTGCAGCTATTAAAGTTCAAGGCACTCTATCTTCAAATTCAAGAGATTTTAGTTTTCCTAAAGATATAGCAGTTCAGATCCCCATACATATTTCCTTTTAACAACATACAAACTTGTTTAAAAGTAGATTACTTTTTTCCTTTGTGAATGTTATTTTATGTTTATTTTTAGGAATTGGAAGAGAAACCATCTTCTGTTGCTCCAATACCACCAGTGAAGCCAGCTGCACTGAGAATGGCAATTGTATCATCACAGGTAAGTCATGTGTTCATTAGATGGGAAATAAATAATCCATAAAAAAGTTTACATCTATACACAAATACACAATACATTTACAGATAAATTATTCAGCAGTTCTCACACATTTGTTTGTTTAGGCAGGGCACACATTTTGTTATGATTTAATTACTTTGTACTGTGATTTCCTAATTATAAATAATATTTCTCATAATTATGTATGTTTTTTAACAGAAGGTTGCTTTGAAGCCTCCTGTTCAGAGGAGATAATTCTATTCTGGCACTTTATTTTTCTTTGATGAACCAAAGATAAAAGATTTTGCACAAGACATCTCACTGTCTGAAAGTCTGCATATAAATGGGGCATCCACTCAACTGCTGACCGGGCTACAGCCGAAAGAGATGTGCCTTTGCATGGATGTTCTAAGCATCAACAACAAAGAGATCTCATAATCATTAGAAATACAAAGGCAAGATTCCACTATCTGAATATGCTTTTAGAAAAGAAAGCAGATGAAAGTAAATGGATTTTGCTGTAGAGTGGATATTTTTCATGTGAGCTTCATTTTGCCTGCCAAAGTTTTACGTTTTGACAGAATCAGTGATGCAAATATTGTCCTGGCACTGGAATTCTGCATAAGGATTATATAGTAATTATTGAATAATTATTAGTGATAAAATGCACAGGAAGCAGTGGAAGAAGATCAATGAAAAGGCCAGGGCAGCTACAAGATACATCATCATCAAAATATATGGTTCTAGCAACTCTACAAACTGGAGACTAGTTTGTTGAACGAACATAGATACCTAATGCTGCTTTATATAAAAGTTTTATATGAATTTTTTGCACTAAATTTTATTTACCTTAATGTATCTTAAACTCTGGAATGGATTCCATAAGCAGCGTCATCAGAGTTTACATAATTGTTCTTAAATGTTTTCAGCAAAGACAAAAACATTTCTAAATCCAGTGAATATGAAGACAGTGAATTATCAGTTGTTTATATGTTGGTTCATTGCCATGTTTTTTGTATGGATTCCATAAAACATTATTTATCTGTCTCTGTGCAGAATGGCTGTGTGTACTTTAGCTCTGATTGAGTGCATACCAGAGATTTAAGCCATTCTACTCTAGGCTACAGACGTTTGTTTCTTCCCCAGATTGTATGTAGTCTCTGATAATGAGACATAAGTGAGTTTACAGATTACTAGGTACACATGTATGTAAAAAATATTCCAATCGGCTGCACAAGCATTTTCAAAACAAGATGTAAAGTTGCACAGTGATACTTCTAGAATACTAGATTGTTTTTATAAATAATCACAATATATGTTATTTTGCACTTCTGTTCTTCTCTTTTTCTGGTAGAGAGAGAGTAATGATACAGATAAACATCTCATAAACTATTTCCAGCTTTGTATGGCTGACTGTTGCCTTTGGTATGAAAATGTTTACACACTGTAATTATTTTTTCACATCATGCTGTCTTGCTATTCAGGATATTAGTAAAGGTGATCATTTTACCGATAACAGACCCACACCTTGCAGATATTAGGCAAATCCCTACAGGATCTGTTGAATATTACCCTTGTGTAGAGCTTCCTTAAGAGGCTATTTGATAGTGGGACGTACTAAAGGTGAAGTCATATGCCTGCTTGTGATTAACAGGCATCATGTTAATTTGAACTCTTGTTTTTGGCGCATATGTATTGCAAGCAGGTTCAATTAAATTATAACTATTAAAGGGGAACTGTGGTCCAAAAATGACTTTGGGTAAATTGATAGGAATTGCTCTTCTGAGAATTTTTACTGTTTATTTTCATTGTTTATTTTGCATAGTTTTGAAGATATTTACATTTTTGTGTTTGGTATGGCAAGCAGCACCACCAGGTCCCCTTCACTTCATGCTTCCTTCTCTGAACCATGTTAGTGGATGACATCTCCTCCTCCCCTTGCAGCCCCCCTCCTATTGCAAGCCCCCCTTGTCCCTCCCACTCATGGACCCCATGGCCCCTCCATTTGCAGGCTCCTCTTGGCCCCTTCCCTTATTGCCCCATGTGGCCCTGCCCACTCGCTGGTGCCATGGACTACACAGACACCCCCCCACCCCCACCCCAAAAAACTGTGAAGACAGCCTTTTCAGGCAGAGTGAGAACTCTGCCTGAAAAGGCTGTTTTCACATAGTGGGAGAGTAGGGCTGTAGATTCCCTTACTTTCTCTGTGGGGATCTTCACACAGCAGGGAGGGGGAGGGACTTCCTGTCTTGTCACTGAAGTCTGAGGTGGAGGAGCAGCCTTAGGAATGTCACATGTCAGCCTCCCACCCATTAACTTTCTGGTCAGTAATTTCTTTATATCTTGGGCTGTGGAGAACGTAGATAGGTGGTTGATGGCTTGTTTTAAAGGTAGGAAACTGGCCTTTCTGTTTGGAGACAACAGTTCCCCTTTTTTTTCCATTTAATTTTTTTCCTGTGATACACGATTGCTGAAAATATGTTAAGATACATGTAAAATGTTATTATCCTCCATGAATACTACATAACACTGCATTTCTGTATGTTATTACTGTATCCTTATTGCTCAGGGAAATCTCACAATTTGGGGAGGGGACTAAACTGCAGGAATTTTTGGCTAGGCAGATAAAGTCTTAAACGATCATATAAAATGTTGGAAGATTGAAAACATTTCAAATGATATTACATCAGCCACAATATTCAGGTATTTTTAAAAAGTCATTAAAAAAACATGTATATATTCAACATTGGATTTTGTTGCTGTAATATATATGCTTGTGTGTATTTTGTGAATGTGAGTAAAAGCTTTAATAGATATGTGGCCAATGAGACAGGAAATATGCCACACTCAAAAATGCAAAAGGATTAGTAGCAAATATGTAGTCCCCAATCCCTTTTATGCAGGGCTAGTAGCTATCTTTGGGCCCTATTTATAAAAGATCGGTATCGTTATCGTAAAATACCGATCCGTTCGCTTTTCCAAGGCATATTACATTCTAATGCGCGATCGCCTTTCTAATGTCGCTTTTCCAAGGCATATTACATTCTAATGCGCGTTCGCCTTTCTATTGTCGCTTTTCCAAGGCATATTACATTCTAATGCGCGTTCGCCTTTCTAATGTCGCTTTTCCAAGGCATATTACGTTCTAATGCGCGTTCGCCTTTCTAATGTCGCTTTTCCAAGGCATATTACACTCTAATGCGTGATCGCCCTTCTAATGCGCGTTCGCTTTTTCAAGGCATATTACCCATTAGAATGCCTTTTCGCTCAAACAATGACTTTTCACCACCTTCAGGGTCGCGCTAATCTTTCGCTCTTTTTAACGCAAAAACCACCTTTCGCTCTTTTATAAATCGCGTTATGCCTTTTCTCTCCCTTTTCGCTAAAATTACCATTGCGAAGTAAGACGAAAAGGGTTTAGCGATAGCTCGCGGAAACGGTTTCGCCATTCATTAACGCTACCTTTATAAATAGCGTTAACTGTCTTTTTGTCGAAAACCCATGCGAAAAGCATATGCGAAAACATTTCGCTACTTTTCGCTCTTTTATAAATATGCCCCAAAGTGTGTGACAGTCACATGCTGTGGTGTGTTATAAACCCCCACCCCCCCAAAAAAAACATTTCTGAAGCTATTTAAAGGAAAATTGTACTCACCTCACCCTCGCTCCTCTTCCTCCATAGCAGCATAGTACCCAGGGTGAGGACCTAAAATCACTATGTCCTCACCCTGGGTACTTTCCCTAACTCATGCACTACTTACTGCCAATCTGCTTCGGCGATCGCTCCATTTATCTCCTCTTCCTGCTTCAGTGACAGATTGCAATTGCAGCCAATAGGAAGACACGCTCTGCAAGGAGGCGTGTCTTCCAATTGGCTGCCCCGCGACTGTCACTGACAGTAGAAGAGAGGTGGAACAGAGCGGATCGCCGAAGCAGATTTGCAGTAAGTAGTGCAGGAGTTAGGGAAAGTACCCAGGGTGAGGACATAGTGATTTTAGGTCCTCACCCTGGGTACTATGCTGCAGTGGATCCAGGAAAAGGTGAGTATCATTGTCCTTTAAAGATCCGCAACCATTTTCTGTTCCTTCTTTATAAAGATAAACAGTTTTGGCTAGGTAAAATATGTTTGGGAGGAGCTAATGATACAACTGATGATGCTCTGTACAGCAGTATGATATCACTTGACATGCTCATGCCTAAGGCATGGAGGTGGAGCAATGGTGTTGCTGATGTACTAGCTGGAAACACCACTCTTAATATTATATTGCTTCAATTTTGGATAGACTGCAGCTAGAAGCTTGATCCTATATTTGTTTTAAAGGAAGGAATATGCTCTTTTTAATAAAGGCCACTTGTATGGAGACCACAGTTACCCTTAAAGTCAATAAACATTTTAGGGTAAACTTCTTAACCTATTTAAAAATCATGAAATTAAGTATTTTGTCATATATAAACTTGATAAAAGTCAGATTATTAAGGGAAGTTCTGCGGCATTCGCAGTAGTGAAATGTAGTATTGGGAATATTCTGTCACACATGGGCCATATGACATGTAGCGACTAATGAAGGGTTTGGGGAAGACGTGACTAACATTGTGCTTTAAGGTAATATCTTGGCCCAGTCAAGTAAACTTGTAAGGTTCTACACATATGTATATTTAAAGGCATGCCAAGAATAACTGTTCTGTGTACAAAATACACTATGGCCTTGTGCTTACCGTAACTGCCTTTTTTAGACAAAATAACTGGTTATTATGCCTCCTTTGAAAGGAGAATGAAATTTCCTTTTAATATGCTGCTAGCAGATCCCACATTTGCTTGTAAACCAGTCCATGTAATAATACAATGAATATTAAATTCTATCAATTTATTGGAAAGGTTACACATGTAGGATTGCTTGTGTGAAGGTTTCAATTTCTGCTCTGAGTAAGAGCAATTTATATTTCGCCATAAGTGTTCTACTTTGTACAAGAGAACAATGACGGGATGTTTGTAAAGCTCCACGCTGAGTTACGATCACGACCAATCAATCTGAGGAACAGTAAAACAAGGCGTAAAGTCTAAGGGACCACAATCACAATGCGAAATAGCACACATAAATAGATTTTTTTTCCCCTTCATTAAGAATATAAATAACTTTGGCGGCTGAAAACAGCACTAGTGGAAAACCCATCTCCTTAGGTATAATTGATAGTATGCTATAATAGCTAAAGAAACACCATTTTATTTTTATGCGGTATGTTTGTTATACATACCAATTTTTTTTGGTTATGCGATACTGTGGCCAAACTTCTCTATTAAAACCATTTAGCAATCAGCTTTGATTGGTACAGTGCATTTAGAATTTTTAAAGCAAATATCTCATTGGTTTTCTAGGATTTAATAAAGTTGTTAAATAGTACAGTCCACCCTTTGTGTGGATAATACTTAAAACCTGCAAACTTTGAAACATTTAAATTGCATATAAATTGCAGTTTATTGAGTACTACCAATAACACCTACAAAATAAAAATATGAGGTTAGTTTGATTTGGCAGAAGTTTGGTACCAAGACTCTACAGTTACCAAATAATTTAATTTGGGGGCAATCAAGGGACAGGTTTTACTTAAGAGCCACCAAAGGCAGCTAGTTTTTTGGTTGGCTGTTTACTCATCCACTCTATTATATATTATAGACCTTGTAGCAAATAGACCTTTATATTGTGCAACCTGTGAAAAGGAACATTTTAGGGCACAGATTTTTTAAAGCAAAATAAATTTCACTCTGACATAAAGGTGAGAAACATCTGATTAAAATGTTGTATTACTATGCAAATTATAAGAGTTCTACCTGTTTTTAATTGATTAAAACCTATCAATACCCTTCTGGCAATTGTATTCACCTTCTCCCTTTACAACAGGTAGATACAAAGGGGCTTATGTACAAAGAAGTGCAATAGCTTGTCTGTCCTTTTAAGCCCCCCATAGATGGAATCGATATTTTGAGTGATTCGGCAGATTTGATCAAAGCGTGCAAAATATCGATAACTTTTTTCTATTTTTATGAGTGGTTTATGGGGAAAAAATTCCATCAACACCATCAGGGGGAAATCTGTGGAATATAGGCAACCAAAGGTAGGGAACTTCAATTGGTTCTATATAGTTTGTAGGTAGGCACACTCAATATGGTATTCAAATAATACTCATTTATTTAAGTGCTGAAAACAACAAATGCCAAATACACACAACGTTTCGGGGGGGTGACACCTGAGGAAGGGGGTTGGACCCCCCGAAACGTTGTGTGTATTTGGCATTTGTTGTTTTCAGCACTTAAATAAATGAGTATTATTTGAATACTATATTGAGTGTGCCTACCTACAAACTATATATGACTGATTATACTTACCTGCAGTGGCACAGGTTATAGCAAGTGCACCTCAAATCTTACCTATCAGGGCTACCACATTGGATTGAAAATTGGATGAACTTCAATTGGTTCTTCTGACCAGATTTCCAATTGTTTCTGCCAATCGGAAATCTGATTGGAAAACATTTGCCCATGTATGGCTACCTTTAATCCACAGCAACAATTGGATGCTGGTCTACTTCAGTTAGAAAACATTTGATAACATGCTGTAGATTAAGGCCAAAGGCAAACCATTGCGTCTCTTGGTACCTAATTTTTAAAGTATCCAATTGGCAAATTCATCTCTTCCTTCCTTAATCACACTGAGCATTCCTGAGCGGTTGTTTAAATTAGCAGTTTGTGACCCATAAGTTGGTGGGAAACATTTTTTAGGGTGACATTTTCCATTTAGCAATCTGTATTTTCTTACATTAGATTTTTGGCAATTGGGACTAGAGCTCGGTTAGCTTCCTCCTTGCTGGGCTATGTGTGGGAGGCTGCCTCAGTCTGCATCACTACAGCTATTGAGTAAAAAAAAAAAACATTTTAGACACTGAAAGGCTTTAAGAGTATACCAGGTCATGTAGTTAAACAGCAGCTTTAGGACTGCAGATTAGTCATGGTGGTGGGGTTGGGTTATAATGAAGCTTTAAAATTATTGCATGTATTAAACATGACATATAATTGTTAGTTGTCTTTTGGACTGGGCAGAAGCTGTTAGATGACTAAGCAAAGGCATGTTGGTTAAGTACTGCTAACAACACAATGGGCTTAACAACACAATTTACTACTGTACAGTGAGAACTATGCAGGGTTCACTACCCTACTCATAAATGTCAGTCTTTGGTGAATTTAGCTAAATTTGCTATATAAAGAAGATCCAAACATCTGATAAGCTGAAGAAAATATAAGTGGTATATATAAATTGGCATTGGTTAATGCAGTGCAGGAACGTTGCAATTTATTACATCCCTCTGTTAAGGTGGCTATACATATACGCATATATGAGCGCTCACAAGACGTTCGATCGATCCTGATAGAACAACCTCTTCTGTTCTTCTATGTGATCGCAAAATGAATGTGATTTTGCGATCGCGTGTCGGTCGCTTAGAAGAACGGGAGAGGCAGCATCGGTCGAAGGGAGCGCTTGGTTAGGTATGTAATATCGGGTATATGTATGGCCACCTATTTAAATACACATCTGGGACCCACCACCACCACCCACCCATATCTGCCCTGTGTTGACCACATTTGGGTTCCTGTGTGGGTTTCCCCCGGGCACTCCCCTTTCCCTTCCCTTTCCCCCTCTCCACAGAACAGGACACTCGGCTACTGCTGTAGTGGAATAGTTAGAAAAAAGATCAGAGTTCTGATTGCCTAACAATGAGCTATAACAATCTTTATCTCTAACGTATATATATCTTAAAGGGGAACTAAAGTCTCCAGACAACATTGTCATAATAGACAGAGCACATTCACAAGCACAACAATCTGTATTTCACCTCTTTCTTTGCTGTGTCTTCTGGTTGATTTATAAAATTAATTTTTAAGTACTAGGAGTCAGATCCCATAATCCACCTTAGCTGGGTGACACCCAGCTTAGTGTATGTAGTACACTTTACATGCTCTGTAGTGCTCAGCAGATTAAAACGTGGAAGCTGCAGCCATGCTTCCTAGAATCTGACAGTCAATCATGGTACAGCTCAGAGATCCTCCCTCTCCCAGACACACAGCAGGGATTTCATTGCATTTTTTGTAAACACATTTAAATGCTCCTGACATTAACAATGATTTATTCCTTTTCATATAAAATAGAATTTTTTTTAGCATTTTATATCTTAGCTAGCATAGATGGAGGAAACAGAATATTAAAATGTCCTTAAAATTAAAATTAAGTCTGGGGAAGTAAACCTGCAACCTCATGTACTCTTCGGGTTTCTTAAAGCAGAGCTAAATACAACCATCCCAATAGAGCTTTAATATAAAATTAGTACATGAAAATCAGTTGACTATTTGGTATTGTTTCATAAGTAAGTGGATTTGAACCTATGACCTCATGAGCCGTGTGTTTCTAAAAGGAGTGCGTTAGACTGCTGAGCCATCGCAGCATACATTGTCCCAGAAAGGCTGTATGCTATTCATGCTGGATAGAAAATAAACTGCAAGGTGACAAGCAGCTTTCAAAGTCTTATCAGAGACTTCCATATTAGTGTGGAAACATCTGTATAGAAAATATTCTGTGCATAGAGATAGTGAATACTGGGGTCAGGGAGCATGGCTAATGGGTGCACATGCTTACAATTTTCTCTGAAGACTACATGGGCTGTGAGTTTTACTGGCTTAAAAGGCTTAAAGTTTATTAGTTGCAAAATATACTTCCTACAGGTATATAAATGCAACAATATATAGTTGTTCTAGAAAGAAAAATTAACATTAGAATTAAAGTTCTACTTTAAGCCTGAGAACTAGGGTCAAAAGGGTCTAGATAGGGAGAAATAACATGGTTGAACAACAGCTGCATAATCTGCGTTGTAAACGTGGACATTCTAACAGTTAAGCTTTGTGCACACGAGTGATTGCTGGCCCAAACCACAATGCTCAAGTGCATTCCGAATGTCCATTCATCATCAAAATGGTCATTTAGAAAACACTCATGCGTCTCAGGTCAGTAACGCCAGTTAGGTTTTCAGGATCTTGTACTTAAAATTATACACATTAATTGCAGGTTCTGCAGGACAGGGGGCTGCTTCATTATTTTGTAAGACTTTTAAACCCTTTGACAATAAGTCTGTATGCACATATATACAGTACATATATATAGTAGTACTGTACATGCAATTAGACACATACAGTACAAACATTACTTGATTTATATATTAAAGACTCCTTGTACCTTATTTTCTCCTTTAGAGAGAATGTGGTTGATTGATTGATTAATTAATGTACATCATAGTTACTATGTCATGTGACAGTCCTTTTATATGCACTCTACAAAATTTGTGATGCAATAAGGTTAAAAATGTTGCCTGAGCTTTCAGTTTGCAGCCACCAATGAGATGTTAGATTACCGGTAATTCTATTAAATATCATCTGATTGGCTGCAGCAGAGAAATAGTACAGGTATATATTTGCACCTTTTATTGCATAAACCCCATGTCCGTAGGTGATGATTCTATTGATGCTTTTAAAAAGGAAACATAGTCCAGGTCCAATAATGATGTATGGGTGCCATAGGAAAAGGCAAAACAAACATATATTTTAGGAAATAAATTGAATGATGATCTCTGAAAACAGCATAACTGCAATGTGTAGATTAGTTTAGATCTGTACTGATCCTGGGAATTTCTACCATGAAACAAAATGTGACAGATCTCTACAGAAGTTATAATATTTGGATTAAAAGAAAAGAGAGAAGTAGTGGAGCCTGAAGATTTACTTTCCTCGCACTAAATGTATTTATAAACATAAGAGTAAGTTCCAGTACAATGACTGTATTATATCTATTACCAATGAGCATATTACATGAACATTGGGGTTTTATTTCTATAGTACAAATCTTGCAAATTAACCATAACCATTTTATTAAGGAACCCCATATTGACAAGTGCAATCTGTACTGTATATTTCCCTTCTCATATATTTAGAATCATCAGCTACTTGGCTGACAAACTTGTATCAATATCAGAAAAAGGTTACTGGAAACAATCATTCTTCCCAACCACCATTGTACTATTTATTTGTTGATCCGTCCACCAATTTCTTTATATATTCCGTCTTAGACATCTTACATTTTAGCTGTCAGTCAAGTGCCTTGTTATCATAAACTCTGCTGTGTGCAATTTTACCGGAAGTGGAATTGTGACAGTTACAATGGGCACACTTACTCTGATGTGTGTATGTTGCTAAATGCCTTTAATCCAGTATTTGTTTTGCTCAGGTTCAGTATCCCCCTTTCTCTATTATTCGACTCCACCTTTTATCTGACCTGACTTTCTGTGAAGTCACACATCAGCTGTCACAGGTAGGGTGAGATTCACCCAGAGCCACATAGCCTTTGGTGAAACTCATTTGGGAGGTTTATTCAGAGCACCTGCAGGTCTTGTTGAATCTCCCTGATTGGCTCCTGAGCATAATTACAGCAGGTGTGGCCCTGTGTTCCCAAGACACCCGTGGTAAGACAATTTGGAGTTCCAGTAGTAATACTGTTAACTAGTAATCCAATTCTAATTAGAAATCTGAACAAAAGCTGCTAGATTTGTATTAGGGTCTGTGTGCCCTACTGAGCTTTCCTGCATTGCTTTATAGGTCCATGATAATGATATCAGAGACAGCAGTAAGGATGCACAGTCAGGTTGTATACACTCATACATACTCTGTTTCCCGAGTTCTATCCCTCCCCTCGCTATCCCCATTAAAAAATGAAATAAATATTGATATGCTTGGGATGTCTTCAATTTGTCCTGATCAGTGACTCGGAGACAGCATGAAGCAGCAAAACGGATGTCATTTTTATTGTCAGCATGATGTACAACTAAAGAGCAGCCAAACCGGACTGGGAGTTCTGAGATCAGAGACTGTGGAGAAAGAACACACAATGAAATGGAAAATTCCCCATCTTGAACTTATACAAGTTTTACAAATATGCACATTTCTAAATTCTCAATGGCCATATTCCAGATAGCAGGGGAATCCACTTATTAAGGATTAAATAGCAGGAAATACTATAAAAGACTAATTCACATAACGCTAATCTAATGGAAAGGGTTAAAGGAGAGCTATGATCTAAAATATATTTGTCTAATAGACTAGAAATTAATTATTGAAATGGTATATCACTTGCATTATAAATATCTAATAGACTAAAAATGAATTATTTAAATGGTTTAGGGCTCGTTCACACTAGGAACGGATAAAAACGCAACTTTAAAATGCAGTGCATTTAGTGATTTTTCACACGGTTTTGTATCCCTTGCGAACCGTGTGCGTTATTATCCGTTTATGTCTGTTTTTTTCTGCGTTTGTGTCCGTTATATTTTAAAGAGTTTTTGACCACATTTTTTCGAATTTAAGGGGGCCGAAGAACACTTGTCACTCCCTGGGAGGGTGGGAGTTTCAGGAGCTTTTGGAGAGAGAGGTAGCAGATAGTGTTGTGAAGAGAGATCTTACAGTTTTCTGGAGATTTTGCTATTCTTCAGCGTGTTTCCTATACCCCGCGGACCGGAAATGACATCACAGGAACTTCCAGGCATCCTTTTTGAAAAATGGAAAGAAACGCAAATGTGTGTGTTATCCGTTATACCATGTTTTCATGCATTTCAAACAGACAGAAATGCCTGCAGCAGTGCATTTTTTAAACAGACTGGAACGGAACAGAATACAAGTGTGAACGATATTGTGAAATCTTATGGGTTTTTACTGTCCGTTTTTTAAAACGCACCTGCGTGTGTAGTGTGAACGAGACCTTACCACGTATTTTTTCTAACCAAAGATACTAGTGTGAAATAAGTAAAATATTTTGCAGTTCTGCAGGTTACTTTCAATTGAACCCTTTTCTAGCCATAGCATAGGAATGGGGTCATTCATCGAGGTTCAATATTGTACCAGATCACTGTTTTATGGCAGGATTATGGGTAGCATGGCACACAATGGGTTACGCTGGTGGTCTTGCACAAAGCAGACAGTGCACTTACATTCTTTAAAGATGATATACAAGCTTTAATTACATTTAACTGTAAATATTGGAATGGTTTAATAACAAAACATAAACAGATTCCCCACATAACGTGCAGTAATGGAGTAGTCCCTGCCTATGGTGCACCACTTTAAAAATTGACCAGGCCTGTATATTGTGTGTCCTTGCAAGTTGGTGTACACTTATCTGTTGCCATCTAAATTTGTATGCCATAGGGTAACTTGTCTGTCCAGTAATCTGTCCTTTCAACATGCGGTAACAGAATCTTATACACAGGATCTGGTGTTACAGTCAATTAGGACATCACACTGTGCAAGGGATCACACCTCTCCAGACTCAATTAAGATTCACCTAAGGCTTTGCAGTGGCGACATTGAAAAGTGTTTGTTTTTGCGCAATCATGTTTACACTGTTTATCATTTAAGCAATAAGACCATGTCCCCAGTAGGTATTAAATATTTCTCACAAAAATGGCAAATTTCAACCCAAAGTCATCAGAAATGTTCATATTTGGACCAAGGGTTTGCTCCAAATTTCACAATAATGAATCTCGGTATAAAAAACCTAAAGTAGGTAAGTGGACAGACCCTCATACTTTTTTTGTCTGAGGCACCCTGAGTATGTTTATATTAAAGGTAAAGGGGAAAAGGGGGTTAGGAAGTAAAGCCTCCTATATTAAATACAGAATTCTGAAATCAATAATGGTGATTCCACTGACCCTGTCATATTCCTATAGTATGTTATTGGTGATCCTGAAATTGTTGTGTCTTTCTATCTATTTAGGTCAGAGAACTTTGCTGCATCTTGGTGTTACGGACTTCAGCACTAAGGACAGCTCCTTCTAATCAGACTGACAAGAACAGGACTTTCCAGCCCTGCACTGAAATGTGATGGAGTCACTTGAGTGTTGAGCTGGGAATCTTCATGGTTTATTATAAGGCAGGTGAATGTGTGACAAGACAAGCTGTGGACCCCCACAGAGAATTCAGCAGGAAGCAAGGCAGTGGATGCTCTGTGTACAACACAATATGACACATGTCCCAGGAAAAAACAGTGATCTAACCTAAAGCACAACATACACAAGTCACTTCAATCTATCATTGCTCATTACATAGTTGTACACATGCCTGGTACCTGGTATCTCAGTGTATTTCACACTTCATTTAATAATATATCTATGAATAACATCACACAGGACAGTAACTAACCTGTCCTAAAATCAATTCCATTATAACCTCAGAATGTTATATATTTGTATATTTTGGTAGAAACCTAATGTAAATTAGTGTAGTAGATTAAATTAACACCTTATCAGAGTTTATCTCAGTACACAATGTATGTTAAGAATTAATACTGAACAAGACTGGCATTTACCATATTATTTGAATCATTTTAAAGCGCAGGATTTCATAGTTTGTATGTAGGTTTTGGTTAGAGATAATTACTAGTACAACGGATTACATGTAATTAAACCCTACACAGTGTCCAAGGGTTGCTTGACTCTCCTTCAGAATGTGCAGGAAGAATGGCCATAGGTGATGGGGCATCAAACATGACCTCCTCTGGCACCAACATGCTTGGAGTATCACTTCCCCCTGCGTGATGTGAGGATTTGTGGATTCCGTGGACTTGGGATGGCTGTACGAGGTATTGCATGGACCGTGGTGCTGATTCTCTGCAGCCCTAAATTCCTGGGAATGGATTCCATGGAAACTGGATTATCATTGGAGATGTCAGGCCGGGTGAAACGTGGTTGGGTGTGGAACCAATTCTTTGTGGTTGAAGAATATACAGGGACAGAGCCACTGTATGTCGGGAAGGTAAGAGAGGGATTCAGTCATGCGGTGAGAAACATAAATTGGTGGGCTTGACAGGTGGATGCTCATTTAAAAAGTCTCTATTGTCTTAATTATTACTAATAACATATTATATAAACGGGGCTAACATATTTGTTGCCTTTGCAAATACAAAACTGAGCTGTGATATTTGGAACGGGAGGGGTGCTGTTTTACTGATCATAATGCAGAATGTCAATACTCTATGATGAAAAGTGTATTTCCCAAAAAGCAGAGCTGGAATTTAAGTAGAGCATGACCAAGCAATATATGGACAGGGAAGACCTGTTGGGACTTATAGCTTTCCACATTTTAACTACATACAAATAATGTTACTGCTATGTCCAGGGTGCAGGAGACATTGGAAATTGTTCTTGTGCTACAGCTACATCCTCACTTGGGATGAACACTAAGAGATGGTGGCATATTTAAAAAACCACAGCGATTACGACCAGTGTAAATCAGTGCTCAATACATACAGTTGATTGTATTTAAACGGTACAATTTGGAACAATGCAGAATAAACGAACAGTGTGAATACCTACTACTGTGCACAGTGACTAAATGCCATAATGCTTGTGTTATATTGTCACTGGTGCAGCATATATGCAGAGAAATACATGAATAAACTGTATTCCATCACTGTATATTCCATTGGTGTGTAACACTGCAATGAACACATCAGTCAGTAAATAGTAATGCTGAATAGTAACCTGCATAGACACCCCCCCATTCTAATGAGGCCACTATTTATGAGGTTATGGCTGTGGTATTCAATACCTGTAGTCGTGTGAGGGTTTATAAATATGCCCCAGAATTCTTTGTTGTGTCTTTCTTTAACTGAACAATATATAAGTTTGGTACGTTTGGATTTGAACTAAATCCAGGAAGGATGTTAATCCTTTTGATGGACTGATTAGAAGGTACAAGGGGGAATTTGCCAACCGTTAGGCAGGCTTGCAATGGCTTTAGTTGTTTATTTGTTAGCTTGCATTCCTTTAAATCAAAAAAAGGACATCCTGAGAGAGATTAAGCATGTTTAGTCCGAGTCCGTATTTACCATATAACAATATAATTAAAACTTACATTGTAGATTGACAAGGGAGAGGCCCCCATCTGCTCACAGATGAGCCATGAATGGAAATAGCCTGTGACTGTATAATGGTAGGACTAGAGTTCACTCACGGAACATAGTGGGACTCATTTTTTATCAATTACAGTCACACAGATGCTAAAAATTTGTTTTATTGGGCAGATTGTCACAGACTACCACCTTTCTGTCAGTCTAGAGAAATCATCCAAGGTAATTACAACATCAGGGGGCGCTCCCACCGGCCTTTAAACATTGGAATCGCACCGCGAGGCATCAATGACAAAAATCCACTTTATTGTTCTCCATAAAAACCGAAACACCTGCCGCATTTTGGGCCCTATTTATAAAAGATCGGTATCGTTATCGTAAAATACTGATCGTTATCGTAAAATAACGACCGCTTTTTTACCGATAACGACTGTTTTTTTACCGATAATGACCGGTATTTAATGATATCGGTAAAAACCGGTCGTTATCGGTAAATAACGGTCGTTATCGGTAAAACCCGGTCGTTATCGGTAAAAACGGTCGTTATTTTACGATAACGATCGGTATTTTACGATAACGATACCGATCTTTTATAAATAGGGCCCTTTGTGCTGTAGCCGCACTTAATAATAGGTCAACTTTAACCACAACATACATCAGGGGGCGCTCCCTCCGGCCTTTAGACAGTGGGTAAAGACGGAATCACACCGCACGGCATCAATCATAAAATCCCCTTTATTGTTGTCAATAAAAACCCAAACACCCACCGTGTTTAATGTAGCACTTAATGTTATATTTGTAATGTTTGCGTTTGCATAGATAAGGCTGGCAAATGTTCGCCATTGAATTTCAACACCAAATTAAAAAAATTTAACATTTAATTTCGGCAAAATTCTGAATCTTAAAGTTCCATCTGTTGATATTCTGAAAGCTCCACTGGATTCTAAAACTATGTAAAACCTTAAAACCAAAGACTCATCACTAATTGCCAGGTAATTAAAGTCCGTAAGTACCAAGGTTTCTGTTAATGTAACATTGGACCTTCTGCTCTGCCCCATTAAATAATTAGGAATGGGTAAAGTTTGCCATTGCTGCCAGTCTACCATAGTCAATAAAGGGTAAATATCTATGTTCCAGCCCCCTCACTATAAAAACAAATGTCCCCTGCAGCTATCTGCCACGGTGTCTGGGTGTGTTAGGGAGATCTAATGCTCCTTGCAGATTCGACATACCGGTAATATTCGGATGAAAACCTGTGTGGGTATGTGGAGGTATCGGGAAATTATGCAACTGGCATTGTTTTCCCACACCATAGGAATCTTCTGCTAACTCCTTCCTCACCCTCCCAGCAGTACAGTACAGGCTGCTCAGCTGTTCACAAGTCCCTCATCTGTATGGGGCTGATTAGATGTATCTTGTTTACAGTGATTATCTTAGGAAGAAACAGGTCTGATGTAAATTCTTTCTAAACAATATATTTATGTTGCCTCCCCAGCACTACACCAGCACTACAGCTTGTGTTTAACGTTTAAGAGACCTCCTTTCGACTTTAAAGAAGTTTGCAATGAACTCTCTTAATGTCCATACGGACGTGCGATCGCAGGGCCACCGACTAGCCATAGGTGAACTGATAGTCGAAACGTCTGTTCGTCTTACAGTTGTGCATCCCGGGTCGGCCCTACAATTGCACATGTGTACAGAGCTTCCGGTATAGACATCAATACCAGTAATAGGCCAAACTTTCAGCAATTTATTCCAATGGTTACCTTTTCCAAGTTTTTGAAAAAAAGAGAATGTTTCACAGTGCCCCAAAAATGCATTTCCATAAATGGGAGACCTGATACCCTGAGACCATGATCAGACGTTACTTTGCTCAGTAAGTGAAAGCTAACATATAATTGGTTGCTGAAAACAGAACTGTCTACAGAAGTATAATCAGTACTTATAGGGTAACTTATTTACATTGTTACCCTATAAACACTGTGGCAATGACGCAAGTTCAGAAATGTGTTCTATTTCATCCCATTGTGATCTATAGCTCTGTACCTATTTTGAATTCCCACGGCACTGACCCTGACAGTCCTATATGGATGGCTAGCAGCAATTTGCAATGCTTGGTGTGGGATTTAAACTCCCAGGCCACTTAATACACGTTGTGTATTACCGTTTGTTTATGAACTCCTGAATCAGGCTTGTTATACATACACGTTTATATGTCTCTAAGCGACAGCCAATTATATTCAGGGCATCATCTGTACTTAAGCCCAGACATATCTAGCAATAAATAAATTATTAGCCATTCCAACTAAGAACGTAGGTTTTATGTATCAGCTTGGGACTGTGCAGCGCAGCCGGCATCAAAAGCCGTATAAATTGCTTTCTGGGGTTTATAGGTGGAATCCTAGTTAACTACAGGCTAGAATGTAATGTTTCTGGCAGTATAGAGATCTTGACTAATACTGAAAAACCATAAATGTCTACAGCTATTAAAGTAAACTGTGTTTATGTGCTCAAAGGTTACCCGAGTTTTAGCTTTTCCCACACAGAATGGTTTCTATGCGCATAGAGTCCGCTGTGCTATTTGTTGTACAAATTGTATACCTCCAGAAATTGTCAGTACTTAAAAAATGGCTATTTGGGGGCTGGTGGTGGGGGTTACAGTTAAATCTCTCCTGCCATCCTGGAGCTGAACTTAATAGACACGTGGAACTACAGTGATAAAATCCGTGGACACGTGTCATTCCATTTGAGATCTAATAATTAGTAGCCATGTACTGAATTATTCTGCATTATCCATGCAGTTGCAAATGTCAGTGCTTTTTATTTGTCTATTTCAGATTTTTTTTTTCAGTGACATTTTTATCCCTAGGTGTATACGTAAAGATTAATACATTGCAGTTTAGGGATGCTGTCTGGTTTAATACACGTGTATACAGGTTTAGCAAGATTTTTTTTATCTGAATACACAAATAACATATTTTCCTTTTCCTTACCCTTTAGCACAATAACACGCCTATTATTTTTTAAACTGAAGGCTGGGGAGTTGCTTGCGCCCCCTGCTGGCCCTGCTGTGCTCAGTTTTCCCTTTGCAGATCTCTCTTGTTAAATAAGATTATGGGGGTCAGAGCCTGGCAGAGAAAAGAGAATGTGGAGAGATCTATTTTAGATATAAAAGGGATTAAGCACAAAGCTCGTGAGTTTAATTAACTTGCTCACATTTAAAGTAAAGTGTTGAAGTTTTCCTAGAAACTCTGGGGAGGCAAAACAACCGAATATTAAACTTGGCTAATCTAAAAAGCTTTGGATGGATTATTTGCGGTTTAAAACAATGCTTTAAATGTAGTGAATCGCTTTCCATCTGGTTACAATAAAGCGATGCTTGATAAATCATTTAAATCAGATCATCCACCTGATACAGTATTTTTATATTTATGGAAAGCGAAACCTATTTTTAGAATTCAAAGGGGAACTATAGCTAGAATATAAATGACTGCATGAAGATTTCTATACATCTGAAATGAGCAGCATTTTGCAAAAACCATGCCAAGGTTAACTTGTCATCCTCCCTCCCGCAGAAATAGATTTGCTGGGGAACCTCATGATTCTATTTACACCTCTAGCCTTGTAAATCAACATTTTGCTTAAATTGTTGGAAATGACAAAAGGTGATTGATAATAATCGGATTTACAAGAGCAGTTATACAAATATCTACCATAGGATCCCAATAAATGTTTCTAGTTTTATCCTTAGGCCTTAGCACCAGTACAGGGCCTCTGTGCAAATAGAAAGTAGAGGATATAGGTCAGGGCTAGAGATGGAACCACTGGAATACACTAGATGCCCAGAAATCATGTTGAGGCTTGATGGATTTGGGAACCCTTTGACATAGACGAAACAGCGCCATGGTCACCTCTAAGAGCTCTGAGAGTTGTATTGCACATTTTTTATTGCACAGATTCACTCAGACTCGGATGAAGGAGATGGTTCCATTAAATACACAATTTCTGGAGAGGGTGCCGGTTCTATCTTTATCATTGATGAACTGACCGGTGACATACATGCTACAGAGCGTTTGGACCGGGAGCACAAGACATTCTACACCCTACGTGCCCAGGCCAGAGACCGGCACACTGACAGACTCCTGGAACCTGAATCAGAATTCGTCATCAAGGTTCAAGATATTAATGACAGTGAACCTCGCTTCCTGCAGGCACCATATATTGGGAGTGTTCCTGAGTTGTCTCCAGTGGGTGAGTCAAACTGTCATTGTGTGGAGATCTATGTAAAGAATCAGATTATAACCTACCTCTGTAGTGGATTTCTATGCGAGAAACTGTAATATTATAGCCTTATAATCTTTAGCTAGGTACACACAGTCCAGATTTCTGAAAGATGACAGACAGGATCTGCAAGATCCTGTCTTCCATCTTTCAAAGATCTGCATACACACAGTATGGAGAACGCTTGGGACTGTGTGTTTCCATCGGCCACGCTAGACTCCTCTATAGGGAGTCTAGCGAGGCCGATGGATATTTTCAGCCCTTTCTGAACGAGCGTTCGGCCGACCCGATCGTTCAGGGGAACGAACGTACACACATAACGATAAAGCCCTGATACCGTTGGATCCGACGGGCTTTATCATTACTGTGTGTAGCCAGCTTTACAGTTCCAGGAGGAGAAGGAAACCAGAAGCCACAAAGGGGTAGGTTATAATAAATAATGCACCTTGGAGTCCCATGCCCTGTATAAAAGGCCTGTGGCATCATGCTTTTATATGGTCATGGAACTCCTCAGTAACTTCTAATATCCTTATAATTTACAGTTGTGGGTGCATTATCCACTACATAATCCACTTGGCCGGACAAACAAATATGGATTTAACTGGGTTAAAATGGAGATGTACACTCAGAACTGAATTACAGTTTTGTTCACGCTGTGAGAAACCGTTTAAGACCCATTTGGATTAATATCTTTTTACCCTATATTTAAACCCGGCCCCAACCACCATAGAGGCATTTTATAAATACCGCTTTAATTTTCGTTTAATGCTGTGAAAAATGTCTTAACGATATTTGGTGAAAATTCTGGTAAAACCGCAAAAAATGCAACAAAAGGCAGAAAAGGCAAAAAAGGCGAAATGTCACCTATTTATAATTAGCGTTAAATAAAAAATGTCAAAAAAATAGCTCTGAAATTTCACCTTCTCTGCTTGATAAATATGCCTCTAAATTCAGCATATACATTAGTGGGTTTTTTTGCTAAAGCCCCCCCTTGCTTGCAGCCCTGGTCTGGTAATGGCCGACTCTAGATTTCTTTTCGCCGTGATACCAGACTTAACACAATGAATAAGGCAAAGTTGTCAGTGCACATGGATACTACCGACACACATCGCCACAGCGATACCTTTTGCAGCGAAAGTGAGCAGTTTTATAGATACAGCAAAACGGACACTTTGCTATGATGTCCTGCGATAGCGAAATGGTGAAAATATCAATCATTTATAAATATGCCCCTCACTGTATTTATGTTGATTTTATTCTATTAGGGGGCTTTAACCTGTTATTGAGCTCCCTTTTTATGTGGCCTTGTTGGCAACCTTGTAATCCTTTGCAGGTACATCTGTCATGGTTGTGTCTGCATGGGATGCTGATGACCCAGCCTATGGGAGCAGTGCAAGGGTGGTTTATAGCGTCCTGGATGGAGAAAAGCATTTCACCGTTGACAGTAAAACAGGTGAGACATGTAAGAGCAAATGGTATTGTGATTGTACATTGATTGGATAAGTTCTCCACACTGGTTCTCCCACTTCACCTGTCCTATTTAGATGGCAGTTTACCTGAAAGGCTGGATAAAAAGGAGCACGGTTTGTTTCAGCAAGTAGTAGCCATTGTCTGGTGAGTGGTTGTAAACGAACCAATTTTTCCCAGAGTTCTGTTTCTAGAACCATTTGTTTGATTAAAGTAAACACCAGACATGCATTTCTCAATATACAGAAATGTATAGGTGCATTTTCATAAACAGTCAAGATGAAGTGAAAATGTTTTGTGGTAAACTGTCATTCAGTAGTCTAGCCTAAGAAGAGAAATGCCTACAGCTTTTCCTTATCAAAACATTAACCTTGTTCTATTCAGGCGGTTCCAGCTGAACTTGCCTATTGTTTTCTCTATGAATAGGACATCATAGTCATTCTAAACCACAAAACCTTCAGAATCTGTTTTCAGACTCAACTGGCTAAAATAGAAAAATCTCTTTGGCTAGTACCATCCAATCAGAGCCTGCTGAATTCACATAACATCAACAGATGGCTCCGCACATATTTGTCCTTCATGAGAAACAAAAGGGTGAAATCTGACCATTCGCATCTGTGGCCATACAACACAAAATCCTAATATTGGTAAACATTTTTAATGATCAAATAGATGAACAGGTAAGCGTGTATACATGCATTATACCCATATCATAACCACAAATCATAGATCAATGTTCAAGTTGGATGAAATGTTGAATTAATGTATGTCTAGCTTTAAGAAGACCTATTCTATCTGGGTGTTATCAGAACTGTGTGTAACTCATGTTTGTCTGAGGAAGGAACCAGTTGGGTTGCGAAACGTTACCTAATTAAATGGTTTGAATTAAGACTGATGTGCCCGGCTATATCTGTGAAGATTATACCTGTACTGCTGGCTGCAGTGCTGGAGCACCCAGCATTCATTGATTGCTGTTTTGGTTGAGGTGGGCAGGATCCTACCCTATTGTTTAGCTTAACTCATAGCGCCATCCTGGCTCCACACCCTCTCTGGCAGAATTTCAAAGCAGAACCAGAGCAAATCCAGAGGTGAGGATCTGTCGGCTTTGTTCCATAACCTGTGTTCTGATAGGAGACCAGTAGTGGTTTGTGTCACTACAGTTGCCTTTTAATGTAAAGAGATATGCACTTTACACATTTTCAGGGAGAGTCAATAAAAGTTCTTATCGTTTAAATGGTGCTAATTTTGCCCCAACCAATCAGATCTTATTAACATTTGAAAGCTAACATCTGATTGGTTGGGGCAAATTTAGCACCGTTTTAAACTATAAGAACTTTTATTGTTTAACCCTGAAAGTTTATTTTTTTAAGAGGTGCAAAATGTTGCCTTAGCTTTTAATCTTCAGCAACCAATTAGATTATATCAAATGTTTTCTAACTTCAGTAGACCAGCATCTTATTGGTTGCTGGTCTATAATAATAAAATAACCAGCACAGGGAAATTATTCTTATTAAATAATCCTAGTGTTCTGTAAGGAATCTGATGTAGAATATTCATCATTATGTGAAGTAGTTAAAACTAGCAGACTCTTTGTTGGTTGTAAAGGGGGCTGCACCACATGTTATATGAGACAGAAGTTGATAGATTACATTTATTTAACTTAAAACAACTAAGCACCAATGTATCATTTCTGGGTATCTAAGTCTTTTGCTCCTGTGCTCAGCCCATGCTGGTAATACACGGAAAATGCTGCTTCATAGTTATGTTTAAATCAGAATAACTCAGTTTTAAAAAAACTGAGTTAAAAATGAACATGAATCTTTATGATCTTACTGGGGGAATGCAGTTAGTTATATTCCCCGAACAGTAGGAAAGAGATAGGCTGCCCATTTCTGGTTATTAATACCGTTTGCAATTTAAAAATAAAAAATGGATTGAGTTTAGCCAGAATCCTGTCTGAGCCGATCTGATATAATAGGATTTTTTCTCTCTAGATTTTTCTGTCTGGTAGAGCTGTTCTGTACATCGCGTCATTGAGTGATTATCATCCAATTCTGTAGTGTTAACACGGATTGCTTATTGACCTGGACAGATCACTCCATCTGACAGCATTTTTTATGGTCAAATAAAATCTCATCAAAACCAGATGAAAGAAAAACACGTTTTCGGTTTTTTTTCTTGATCCTCCTAAAATGTGACCAATTAAATCGCAAGTTCAAATGAGAAATTAATTAAAAAATAATAGAATTGTGTATGTTATGGTTTGGCACAAAAGAATGCTAAATGGCGCCTTCTCTTTATGTGAAAGAAAAAAAAGAATGTGACTTTTCTCAGCCTGCCTGTGAGATCACATTCAATATAATAAATCCCAAGCCCAAACAAAGCTTGAACATATTTGCATATATTTCTGTGATTGTTAAATGCTTTCTTTCATTCACTGTTTATGTGAAGGGTCATTATGCTGCTCAGTTATGGATAGAAAAAGCTTTAGAAGTTGTTTATTGCTTTTCTTGCTAAGTTACAATCAAGGAAATTCTGCTTATGAGAGATGTTTAATGTTACTGCTCAATAACATGGTCACAGAGGGCACTGCCTCATCTATGCATCTATTACTTTACTTACAATATGGAATAATAATTATCATTAAAGGGCATGTCCACCCTTAAAATAAAAAAGGTGACTTTTTATGTATCTGCCCGCAACCTCAACTGTTATTTTTACCAGTTTATTACATGAATTTGGAACCAGATATTAATCATACATTTTTTCCCATTATGGAAAAGGTATCTGCCTCCACCCTTGACTCAAATAGCTTTTATAAGCTTGAGCATGTGCAGAGGAGGCAGCAGGGGAATCAGCAGTCAATTATTGGTTGTGATGGCAGCAGTCACAGTCTTGGCTGACTACATGGAGGGAGGAGCCAGCTTACTCTGCATAGTATGTAGCCCGGGTGCAGTAAAAAATATATGCACTGACTCACTCAAAGGGATGCACTCATGGGTCTTGAAAAAACGGAATACCGTACAATTTATTAGAAGGTTAACATGTTTCCGTCCGCAACAGGGGCCGTCATCAGAACCTGATGCAAGATGCTAGACTACACAAATGGTCTTAACAGTCCATATAAATTAGTACAAATTAAAGTTTACTTGCAAGTTTTACTTTTTACATTGATTATTTCTGATTGGCTGTATCACCTGAACATTTTTTTCTTTCTTTTTAGGAGTCATACGCACAGCGGTGTCAGACCTTGACCGTGAATCCGTGGACAGATATGACCTTGTCATTCAGGCAACAGATATGGCTGGACAGTTAGGGGGACTGTCAGGCTCAACAACTGTCACAATCGTTATAACAGATGTTAATGACAATCCACCCCGATTTCCTCAGAGTAAGTCTTTATCGCAGTGGGAGATTTTGTTACTGCCAATAGGGATGTGCGTTTAAAAGAAATGGGTTCACCTGTAAATTACGTAGATAGAAACTGATACAATATGTACAATATTAAATTGGAAAGTTTAGGCTATAATTGGTAGGTGCATTCTGGCAAACTGGCCCTGATAAAACCTTATAGCAAATATGTAGGGGCTAGTGCTGGAACAGTCAGGCATTGGCTAGTGGGTTTCAGAACAACTATCGGGGACACAGAAAGTATCCCAATAAGCACTCACACACTTCATCCTATTAAAAAATTATTATCACAGAAAAATTCCCTGGAAATCCCAACCCACATCAACAAATGTGGGTTTATTCCCAAAGCCCAACTTGGCTGACCAACTCTTCTAAAGTGTGGTGGATTATCTTCTGCAATGGACCAATATCCTGTTTCAGTTCGTAAAGGTTCGCCTATGTGGAACTAACAACCAGTTAGCAGTTAGTTTGTTCAAAGCAAATTTCTGACTGGGATGAATCAAGATGTTATTATAATGGTCCCTGAGTAGAATTGGTCAGGAATGGGAAGTCCATGCAGCAAGCAGTGTGGAATAATTCCAGATTCTTGACTTGTTGGTGTGAAAGCATTTTTGCAACAAAGTCAAAACAATTAGATTGTTTTTTTATTAGAATGAACAGACTCTGCAATCATATAGCAGTTGCCTCTAACATAAGTTCAGAACCTTCTAATTTCTTCATATTAGGGAAAGATTATAAATCCCAGACATGTGGGAGAACAGATGTACCACATTAACAATTTATTTGGTGAAAACATAAACACAATGTATGAAAATATAATTGCACACTACCTACATGAACGCTCTTTGTTTGTTTTGACTAATATAAGGGAATACATATGTTAGAAATTGGCAACATAGGCAATGAGCTGTAAGCAAACCTAGGGGAAATAGCTGGAATTTGCTATGACTGCTATCTTTACTGAATAATTTAATTTTGCTCATATGCCAACCATTCTGTAACTGGTAAGGCCTCATTTGGAATACGTGGTGCAGTTTTGGAATCCTGTGTACAAAAAAAGGAAATCTTTGTAATTGAAAGGGTTCAGAGAAGGGAAGCTAAATTAATAAGGGGACTGGGGGAGCTTGGATAAGTTACAATTTTGCACCCTAGAGAATAGGTGCTTGCGTGGGGATATAATTGCATAAATACATTAACGGGCTAAACAATAAAATATCTGCAGCATTGTTCACCAATAGAACATGTCGGAGGACACATGGGCTACCTTTTAAACAGGGGTGCCCAACCTGGCCAATGCTGGGAGTCTCACTAGCAGCACCCTATGACGTGAGAGGGCCGCAGGGAGTAGCCCCGCCCCGGGCTGCCCAGATACACCCACAACATGCCCCCGCCATGCCCCTTACCACGCTTACTCACGTCTCTGTGCGGGCCTCAAAAAAATGCAGCGGGCTGCGGGTTGGACATCACTTCCTTAAGACCAGGAGAAAAGTAGTTTAGTTTTCAAGTACAGAAGGGGTTTCACTGTGAGAATGGTAACACTAAGGAGCTGTCTTACATTGGACACGGTGATGGCGGATTCATTGGACAGTTTAAAAAACAAAAGCAAAAAAAAAGCTGCTTTTCCTGTAACCAATGTTTCATGGCTGGTGATGTAAATCCATAGATTTTGGAGGGGTTCAAGCCATTGGGAACTGGTAGGCCAAAAAGATGTTCTCAGCCCTTTATTGCTATGGGAAGAATAAAAAATGAACCATTAATCCACTGAAATTTGACTTAAAGGACAATTATACTCACCTTCCCTCTGCTCCTCTTCTTTGGTCAGTACCTTTTCCCCAGGGTGAGGACCTGAACTGCTAGGTCCTCACCCCTGGGTTCGCATAACTTGAAGCAAGTTACGCAAATCCAGGGGTGAGGACCTAGAGGTTCAGGTCCTCACCCTGGGTAAAAGGTACAGACCAAAGAAGAGAAGTGGAGAGAAGGTGAGTATAATTGTCCTTTAATCCACCAAAACCCACCAACCCACAATGCATGGAGCACCACGTATAGAAACTGTGGAACTACCTGCAAATACACAGCTATACTGTCTAATAAACCCAGGATATGTACTGCATAGTGCGCCACCTGTTGCCGTGTGTTAGCATATTAGAAATCAATGAGGAGTTATTCTGCATTCTATCTAGATTTATGCAGGGCACAGAGCACTGAGGTGACTTCTAATATAATGATAAATTGCTGTAGGGGGTACATTATCCTTTTCAATATAGTAGCAACTGTTTTGGAGACTATAATATTATACAGTTTTAAATCCTTCTCCCCACCGAGTAGTCATGATCATGTGTAAATTCACTGATTTTCTCAATGTCATCTTTCTCTGCTGCCTTGTATTATTTAAAAGAACGCAATTCAAGGTTAAAATCCTAAGTACTGGCTTGTAGAAAGAAACTACAAATCCCACGATCCAATTTGATAGCCATCACTCAAGGGCAGCAGTGGCTTTTAGCACACGCAGTCACACCTTCAGATTGTCATTAAATCTGCCACACTCTGCTTATATTTCATTCTTTCAACGTGCAGGCAAATTACAATTCCCATAATGCACCTTAAAACTTGAAAATGTAATTGGAACATCAAACTTAACATCATACAACAATGTGAGATGTCATCAACATTAAAAAAAAATACTGACCAGTAAATCCACTATCGCTACTGCTACAACCACCGAGTGGTTACGATTGGCTGTGTGCAAGGAGCTATATCTCAGCATGTGAGCATCGGAAAAATGAAGATTATAAACCAAGTGGGCTTTCGGGGGGTAATCATTCCAAATAGCTTAAGTTGTTTTGGGGCTAGAGTTACCCTTTAAAGGACAATTACACCCATGCAATCTTTCTGGCTCCTCCCACAGTCATTGTCACTGACGATTTTCCCATCTCTGACACTGAATAACATATGTTAATGAAGGAAGGGGAGGGGCTTAGAAACTGTCAGAAACTGCTGGAAAGCAGTCAGTATGACATATAGCTAATCCACACAATCCTGATATATATGCTGTATGTATATATTTAGTGAGATCCTCAAATCTGCATGAATATTACTACTGTTTCTGCCAGTTGACAGGAGTTCTGTTGTTTTGCAATGAACTGGAACAATTGGTATAAAGCAAGTATTTTGATTCCCAAATTTCCATGACAGAAATATTAGGTGATTTACACTTTGCTATGAGAGGGCGATGTTTTTTTGTTGTTGTTGAAACAAATAGATGATTCCAGCATTTCAGGATGGTTCACACTATAAATAACCTATACATGGATGGATGAGTGATTTTTCCGGTAGTTTGCACATTGGACAATCTATCCTCCTGATCTCCCCAAGACTTGTTCCCTGCGAGAAATAAGGGAATTAGTTCATTTTTCCTTCCAACAAAATATTCTATTTTTGAATACAAAAAAGAGAAAAGCTTTTTTCCCGGCTGTTTCATTGTTGTTTGTATGTTTCTGTTTTCCTGTTGTGAAACCTTCAGATGATCATTGTGAATGCATGAGAGAGCATTTGATAGATTTTTGATAGACCCAATATAAAGTAGGATTATCTAGTGAAAACCCCACTTCAGGCCTCTGCTTTTTTGTATAAAGGTAATGAGAAATATAAATGATTGGAAAGTGTAAATATATATTTTCCTATACATTAGTCAGTTGTCTATTTCAAATAAGAAAATAGCTGACTGACTAAACTCAAGAGTTACAAATTAAAGGGCATGTGCACCCCCAAAACCAAAATTGAACCCACTACTGGCCCCACTGTGTAAATTCTTACCTTACACCTTAGCTCCTTATGGTTCTCCTGCAATGCCTGTCCAAAGTTGCAAAAAGTAATGAGTAGGAGCCTGTCTGTGTGTCATATGGTCCCTGCTACTTCCTTGTCCTCCTGGAGGCATGCGCAGGGAAGCCCTTCCCCTCCCTCCATCCCTCCCTCCGGTTCCCTCTGCTCCTGTTCCTTTCTGTAGTGTTGGAGGGGTTTCTATAGTGTAAGGACACCCAGCCCACCCTCAACCACCATGTTAGCTTGTTAAAAAAAAGCCACAGAGATAGACTTACCATTGTTCGTTCCCTCGCCTCTCTGTATATCTGGCAGCCGCATCTGAGATTGGCTGACTTTCAGCCAATCACAGACACGGCTGCCAGTCCAGCCCCCTATTGTTACTTCTGGGAATGGTTGTAGTAATAGAGCAGAGAGCTGAGAGAATGAACGATGGTCTAATTTTTTCAACAAATTTACATGGGCTGGGGTGCCCTACGCTACAGAAAATTACCCTTTAAGATAATGCTTCTTTCTTGGCTCCAGCCTCTGAGAATTATTAAGCCCCTGAACAGCAGATCTGGACCAAACCCTGAGAGAAATCTTGTGTCTCCACTGTTGCATGGCCCAACCCCACCTTCTCACCAACTTACAAATCAATAAAAATAGGTGATCTGACAATTCTTTAGGAAGTCGGTTGAGAATGTTTGGTTGTTTTTCTTTTCAACCTATAGACGATATGTCCACACTAAGGCTGAGGCCACACTATACCATGTCCTAGCTATTGCGCAATGTAGCGCAGGCGGAGCTCATACGATTGCACAAAAGAAAGCAGAAAGCAGATTGTATCCGCTCCGATTAGCAGATCAAAGCACATGGCAGCGCGCCTAGTAGGGCCACAACAATTGGCCAACACTAGTGTGCACTTTTTAACACACGATTGGATAGGGTGTTAAAATGCAGCAGTGTAGCCTAGCCCTCAAGCAAAATATTGGTCAGTTATCCGACAAAACAACGGCAACTGTCGGTGGATAACTGAACCATGGAACTATTTTCTAAAAATTCAAATTTCAAAAATTTTAGATTCCAGAAATTCGAATTTGTAGAAACTTTCTTTGTAGGAAATTTTCAAAAATACTATAGGGAATTCCAAAACTGGAAGCATGTGAAAATTTTATGGTGTGTTTTTTAAAGATTTTGGGCAATTCCCAAGACCATTTTCCAGATCCCTGAGCCATTTACAGTAAGTTACTATTGCTATTTATACCTTCACTTTAGGCCGAATTTAAATTATAGTGCGTTCAGCCATCTCTATAAATGACTGACAAACTACTTTTGTTGGCATCACAGACGGTTAGAACCAACCAGAAATGTGCGTTGCTTTGTATCGGCTCCCTTACCAATAGAAAAATTATGCTTTCAGGACCACAGCTTACCAGTCCCTATACCAAATTTGGGTGGTTGGTCAAGGACCGAGGTACTGTATGCAACTGTTGACACAAAAGAAATTTGGGTTGTACATAGTCCTTTTTTTTCCGGCTACATAACCTTTTTTATTACGTTTTATTGGGATGCGATCGGTATTTTACGATAACGATACCGATCTTTTATAAATAGGGCCCTTTGTGTGTGTGTGTGTGTGTGTGTATATGTATATATTCTAGAAAGAGGGCACTTACTGTGAAATGTTTTTGTTCATATATTTACCCCGGTGCTACAGAAATGTATGTAATTTATATAGTCCAAAAGAAATCCAGTGCACTCAGCAGGCAACGTTTCGGCTCTTGATTCTGAACCTTTGTCAAGCCTAGTGATTAAAGTGTAAAAACAGTGTAGTGAATTAAATACATACAAGATGATCACATCACTTCCTGTGACATGTTATCAACTGAATAAATTATCTCTACAAGCCATCAAACATTTAAAATATAACATGTATATGCATTTTTCACATACATTATTAGCAACCATAGTATACAGTGTAATTTATGCATAATATACAGTGTAATTTATACATAATAAAAACCTTTTTATATATCATCAAATTATAAAATGATAATAAATATGGTGATAAATAGTGAAAAAGTAGTGAACCTAATAAAATCATTACAAAATCAGAATATGGGCCAAGGGATATTCTAAAAGACACTTTCACATATTATTTATTACTAGACAGTTAAATAACGGGCGCTAGACATTAATTCTCTCTCTCTCGCATGTACATGCACAGAAGCAGAAGTCACACACACACGGTTTTAGGGACGCACAGTTGGCCTTTTATTATATAGGATTTGTGAGAGTGTCTTTAAGAATATCCCTTAGCCCATATTCTTATTTTTTAATGATTTTATTAGGTTATCTACAATGATTAAGTTAAGATTACAGTTCACCGTGATCCACTATTGCTTTTATTGCATCTCAAGAGTGAGAGCAATAGTGATTCTCTGACATGTGTAATGTTAAACTAAAGTCAAACTACATTTTTGCCTATTTAGAAAGTTTTGAGTGACTTTGTGTTGCTTTTCTCTGTAAATAGCTCCCACTTGATATATTGGCAGGAAAGTGTGCAATCCTCTCCTACTAATCTATAAAAATACAAAAATCAATTAAATTGCTGTTAAAAGTACTAAAATAACAATTAACCAATTTCTCTTAAGTCTCCAGTTTTACCAGGATATGCCTTAAGTAAAGATCACTAACAAATATTTGAAACAGGAAATGTGGAATACTGGATGAATCCAGTGGCGTAACCAGAAATCACTGCCCCCCCCCCAGCACTGCTGGAAAGCGGGTGTATCTGTCATAGGAAAAACAAGAAGATGGGGCACCCTTGGCTCCTGGGCCCCTCTGCGGTTGCTCCCTTGGTAGCTATGTCCCTAGGTGGATCTTTTTTTAAGGAAACAGGAAGATCTGACTTGAAAGCCACTTGATTGATCACTCTCTTAAAGGGTTTGTCCACCCCTTAGAGAAACTTTTAATATGATAAGCAGGACACCTTAAAACATAAGTTCCAAATTGGTTAATATATTTAAATATACTCCCAGACAGACAGACTGCTGCTGCTGTTATTTTTCCATTCCCGGGCAGCAGCAATGGAGGCTCCTGTGGGAATGGCAGTCAGCCATTGGCCGTGATGTCACTGTCACAGCTGTGACTAACTGCCTTGCCCGGAAAAGCCAGAGAGCAGTGGAGGTGGATCGAGGAGCTGGTAAGTATGAGATCTCTGTCCAGGAGCATATTTACAACATTGACCAATTTGGAAATTACCGTATGTTTTAAGGGGTCCTGCTTATCATATTTAAGGTTTTTCTAAGGGGTGGACATACCCTTTTATTAGACAAATAGCCCATATATCTTTGTTCTAAGGATGGTATTAATAAAACTTTGTTAATGTAAAATAATGATTTTGCCGCAATAACGACACAATTGTTATTTTACATGTTTGTTTTTATTTTGCACAGTATCGTAAAATAAGGATGTACTTTTGTGGTTTCTTTTAAAATGGCATTTATGCATTTATACCATATTTAAAAGAAACCAGCAGTACAAATACAAAATAATTAAGGCTCTAAGTAATCGCTGTGTAAAATAATGATCATGTTATTGCAGAAATATCACTATTTCACATTAACAAAGTTTTATCAATACTGTCCCAACTTCTTAGAAGTCAAACAAATTCTTCGGTTAGCTGTAGACAACCAGATTTTGTTTCCAACCTTGAACTCAGGACGCTTTGTTTTTTGTTTGTTAGGGGACTCATGAGCCTTTGAGCTTGAAAAAGAATGTTGTTAAAGGGACACTAAACCTTATTTATTAAGAAATCTGTAGGTATTATTCACAGGAAGGGGAGAACGCTTATTTCCACCTCCCTGTGAATAATAAAATGTGTGGGTAACAGTGCAAGACTTACCTTCCAGCACTCTACTCACGGCTCCTTCCCAGCTGTCAGGTGCAATGTCCCGATCGTGAACCTACCTTCTGTATTGGCGTGCATGCTCTGAAGATAGTTGTGTTCAGACAGGACAAAGTGCCATCTGCTGGGAAGGAGCCACGAGTAAAGCACCAGTAAGTAAGTGTTGCACTGTTACACAGGCCTTCTATTATTCACAGGGAGGTGGGAATAAGCGTTCTCACCCCCCTGTGAATAATAGATACAGATTTCATGTACTTAACAAAGTACTTAAGTGTCCCTTTAGTATTTTCTACATTCTCCTGAAGCCCAGAAAATGAGTCTGAAGCCCAAGCTGTTTTATGAATAAAAATTGGGTAGCGAAAAAAGTTTATAGCCAAAGTTAATGAAGAACAGAGACTTCTTAGTATTAAAATAAACTGAATTATTGTAAGCAAATTCAATTAGCAGCATAAATGTGACAATTCATTTTGAGATGTAGCAGAAAAGCACCACAAATATTGCTCAAGAGTCTAAAGTTCTTTTAGTTTGACCACTGGACAGATGAATGTTAAGGATCATACAATGTTCTTCCATAGAAAGCATATTCCAGGGACCAGAAGGTATAGGCAAAGGATATAGCCATTCCCAAGGTTTTTTCCTTGGGATCTTTATCCAAGAACAGACAGGACAAGCAGACACATATCTTTTACAAATATCGTAAATCTTTTCAGATGAGAATAGCTTTCAGAAAAAGCCACTGGATGTAATAGATTGTCAATATCAGAGTGTCAGTGTGAGAATATTGCTCCAATTGCATTCTCTGAAGCTTCAACCTCCAGTACAATTGGTGATGCAGGATCAGGATGGATATGGATGGGGCCAAGGTGATGAATGCATAAAAAGTCTTCTGTGCTTCTGCAGATCATTGAAAAGACAGGTTGACATTAAAGGGCAAGTTTTTTTGACCGGTCGGTCAGGAGGAAGGACTGTCGGTGGTGGCAATAGTGGCCGTGGCCGACTGTTTGGCCCGAGCGTGCATTCGACCAATTCGGACAAACGAGCGGTTGGTCAAGTCCAAAAACTTATACAATTATTTTGGCACGATCGACCGATACACTATCGGTCAATCGGACCGAAATATTGCATGGTGTGTACCAGCCTTAACTGTGGTCTCCATATAAGTGCTCACTATTTATCAGAGATCTTTCATTCTTTCCAAACAAGTCTAGGATGATGTCTCTAGCATCTATGGAGTTATAGGCTTATAAAGTTACAGTTCCTAGTCTGTCCTGTCTGTCTCTCTGTCACATGATGTTCTGTGTAAGAAGCCTCACCCCCAAAAATCAATTTTCTGAAGCTATTTACAGAACTGCAGCCATTCTCTGTCCATTCCTCTACCTATGGGCACCTTAGGGAAAGAAAACGTTTTCTTTTTCAGGCTTGTGGTAGCTTTAAAAACCATTCAGAAGTTTGGGGTCAGGGTTTATGATGCAGCTGATAGAAAAACATCCTTAATACTGCTGTAACTTTGGATAGACTGAAGCTAGAATTATGATCCTGGTGTCATTTTAAAGGAAGTGTGCCCTTTTTAAAAAGGCCGTTTGTATGGAGACCACAGTTCCCCTTTAATGAAATAAATAAGAGGAGAAACTATTTTAGTAAAAGACTTGATAAAACATCTGCAGAAGTAAAATATTAGAGTTTTTTGTGGAAGGTAGGAGGAAGCCATTCCAAGACAAGTGCAAAGGGACATATTTTTAAAACCCCTGTATCGTTAGTTTGTGATACAGCGTGTTATCTTTACTGCACGACCGTACATGTACGGCAAATGTTTTTAAATATAGGAATAGAATACCAAGCATTAGTAAAATACCGCAATAATATTCTATGGGTGAATATTAATCTACAGTTGTAGGTTTATGATCGCTATTATAGATTTACGATTGCTAAAAAGTGATACCACGCCTTTAGAAATATGTCCCGAACTTTCTTCGGATCCAACTTTCTTTTGGACTTTCTTTGGATCCAAAGTAATTCCTGTGCATATTAAGAGATAATGATTTCTTCCTTCCAAAATTCCCCGTTATATAGGTACACTGCTGAGAAATGCATTGCACAGAGCTGTGCTTAGCTCATTTCCACTTCATTATTTTCTCCCTACAGCACTGCGCTGTGTTGTTTCTATAAGTATAACTGTTAGGCTGAGACTACAATGTATGTGAAAAGCGAGTGCGAATCAGTGTTAGCATCCATTTGCACTGCGATCCACGTAATAGTCCGAAATCATAGCACATCTGAAATCAATGCAGTCTGCAGCGTGCATTAGAAAATTTGCAAATGTGAGTAACAGATTAAATATATTTCCCTTACGAATTGAGCACCCTAGGAATTCAAGCTACTGAGCATTTTGAACCTCATTTAAGTCATTTCTCCAGAGCGTTCTGCTCTTGAGAGATTTTCTGTTTTAAAGGGGTTTGTCTGTCTTTAAGAGGGTGCGTTAAGAAACAAAAACGTTTAAAACAAGAAAGGGTTTAAGGGTTGCGTGTATGGCTTTTTTTCTTGCGTGTATTGCTGTTTCTCTTGCATGTATTGCTGTTTTTCTTGCGTTTATTGCTATTTAGTATGGACAGTTTTGTTGGGGCCATGCAATGTGCATCCTGCCGCATGTATGGGATCTTGGAGCAGCCGCACCAAGGGACCTATGTATATGTCAGATGTGAGTGGGTTGCCCATTTGGAATCGGAGGTCCAGAATCTAAAGGGGAAACTTGCAGCATTGCAGGGGGGGATCGAAGGTACTGGCAGGGGCCAGTAAACTGGAGGGTGGAAATGGGGCAGATAGGGTGATAAAGGAAGATAGATTTGTAAGGGTCACCAGGGAAAGTAGGGGACAGAAGTTTAGGGTCGCTTCTTCCCAGTTGGTTGATCCCAACAGATTTGCCGTTTTAGGTGAAAATGTGGAGGACGATGGCTCAGAAGTAGCTTGTATGGAGCGGGCCATTCCTTTGAGCACCCAGGGGGCGGCCATCTCCAGTACAAGGGAGGGAGAATTGGGGGCTAGGTAGGATAAGCAGGTGGTAGGGGACTCTATTATCAGAAGGGTAGACGGTAATCTGTCGCCAAGACCCTACATGCAGAACAGTGTGTTATATTTTTGGACGAGCTGTGTGCATACACTTTTTCAGTGGGGTATCATGGGATATGGTCCCCTTCCCCACATGAATTATAATTTGATGGGTTACTGGTAGTTGAGTGCCATGGAACCTTGTGTCCCATGTTAACAGTGGAGTCTTTCTCTCTTTCTTATTTTTATGCAGAACAGTGTGTTGTCTGCCTGGTGCTAGGGTTCGACATGTGGTGGATCGTGTAGACAGATTATTGGGTGGGGCTGGGAGTGACCCGGCGGTCCTGGTTCACATTGGTGCCAATGACAATGTTAGAGGTGGAGGTGAGGTCCTTAAAAATGATTTCCAAGAATTAGGGGCCAAGTTAAAAGCAAGGACCTCAAGGGTAGTGATTTCAGAAATACTATCGCAGCCACGTGCTAAGGAGGAAACGGGAGCTCAGGAGTATAAATGCGTGGCTAAGAGGGTGAGGAGTCAATAATTACCCCTAGACAGCGTGCTGATTGGATAGGGAAAATGAGGGTATTCTCAACAGAGATCGAGAAAGATAGGACAGGACCAGGTTTAGGTGGAAAAAGATCAGTTCAGTTTTAGAAAGATTTCATTTGAGGTAGAGTTGAGACATCCAGAAGGAGATGGCAAGGAGGCAGTCAGAGACACGTGATTGGATGTCAGGAGTAAATGTTCGTACACACGTGTACGACCGTTCGTTTCGGCCGATAACCGGCCAGTGTGTGCCGTTTATCAGCCGAAACGGACGTTCGTTCGGAGATCTGCCAAGTCGGTCGTTCGGTGATCCCCGACCGAACGTCCGTTTCGTCCGATAAACGGCCCACACACGGGCCGATTATCGGACAAAACGAACAGTCGTACACGTCTTGCGTCGCGTGTCGGTACCCGCGACCGCACATGCCTACGGACCCAACCACACATGCCTACGAACCTTTAGCGTAGGGTTGGACAAGTAGATTTGTGTATCGTCTGCATATATGGTAAATTATATTTGTAGACAAAAGAGGTAATAACATCTCCCAAGGAAATAGTGTAGAGGGAGAACAATAAGGGTCCAAGAACAGACCCCTGATTGATTGTAATATCAATTTCCTGTTTCCTGTATTATTATATAATCTCCCCTTGACCTTTTTTATTAAATCAGACACACCCTGCCTTGTATATTGATATTGTGTTCCCATTTATCATATTACTAGTTTATAAAATGCCACGTGTGTACTTGCGTTAATGAATAAACATAGGTGCACACAATAATACAAATAAATATAAACAATTACCTACATTATACATTTCCATTCGTTTGTTGGATTAATAAGGATTTATAACAATGACAAGTGTAGAGTTCCTAGTATAGCCTATGTATGACCTGTTGATCCTTACGGATTTTGCTTTGTTAATAATTTTGGCTTACTTCCTCTCCTGTAGTTTCCTTGCGTTGACATTTGTTGCTTAGCAACTGTACTGTATCTATGGAAACGTCTGTAACACTGTTCGGTGTGTTGTTGCTGGTGGTTACTAACTACGTTTTAAGAAATATCCAAGGCGCAAATATTTAAAATGAGTCCGGACATGAGTGAGGAGCAGTTGCAGGAGCTTTATGCCTGGATAGACCAGGTACCACTGAGCCGGGCTAAGAAGAACATTGCACGGGATTTTAGCGACGGAGGTATGATTATTTCTTTCCAGGCAATACAAAGGTACTGACCGTATGGAAGGTTCCCACTCGGACTGTAACATAATAAACACTGGGCCATTCACATGCTGTGCGCGTTGTACTGGCGGTGGATGAGGGAGTGCAGAGCCGTGTGTAAGAGGATGAGATGTTCGGATCTTTATTACACACACACTGATCTGTTAATTGGAATAACCATAAGGCCTAACATAACCCCCCCATACACGGCATCCATATGTCGGTCGATTCAGCTAATTCCATTGAATAGACCAAACAGTGATATTGATCAGTTTATTGGAAAGACAACGGGACATGTTACGTGACGTCTACATCGTCTTTCAAGATGTAGAAACCTATGGAAGATCGTCTGCGCAAGGTGGGAAATTTAAATTGGTTCAACCAATTTGATTTCCAATCGGCTGATACAATCTAAAATCCAATTGGAAAAAAATGACCTGCGAAGTCCTTACCCCCAGGTACACTTTTTAAGTCAAGTAATACCCAAAGTTTCCTACGAAGCTGAAGTTGCGAAGCTGAAGTTGGTTTCTTATTCAAAAAAGTTGGTTTCTTTTTCAGTTAGTTTCTTATTCGCAGACTGAAGTTGGTTTCTTATTCGGATTTGAATAAGAAACTGGTATATTGCAATAGGTAAACCGCTTTGGGCCACTGAAAAATCACAGCAGACAGACTTGTACATACCCCTGGCACATAATTCAGTTGAGTCCAGCCTGGCCTAAATTGGTTTTGGGCATGCAAGTTGGCACCAAAATCTGCAAAATAGCCATTTTAGCCATTTGAATAAGAAACTGATGTATTACAATAGGTAAACCGCTTTGGGCCACTGAAAAATCACCGCAGACAGACTTGTACATACCCCTGACACATAATTCAGTTGAGTCCAGCCTGGCCCAAATTGGTTTTGGGCATGCAAGTTGGCACCAAAGTCTGCAAAATAGCCTTTTTGCACATTTGAATAAGAAACTGGTATATTTGGCAATAGGTAAACGCTTGGGCCACTGAAAAAAACACGCAGACAGACTGTACATACCCTGGCACATAATTCAGTTGAGTCCAGCCTGGCCCAAATTGGTTTTGGGCATGCAAGTTGGCACCAAAGTCTGCAAAATAGCCATTTTTGCACCATTTGAATAAGAAACTGTATATTGCAATAGGTAAACCGCTTTGGGCCACTGAAAAATCACCGCAGACAGACTTGTACATACCCCTGCACAATTCAGTTGAGTCCAGCCTGGCCCAAATTGGTTTTGGGCATGCAAGTTGGCACCAAAGTCTGCAAATAGCCATTTTTGCACATTTGAATAAGAAAATGGTATTGCAATAGGTAAACCGCTTTGGGCCACTGAAAAAACACTGCAGACAGACTTGTACATACCCCTGGCACATAATCAGTTGAGTCCAGCCTGGCCCAAATTGGGTTTGGGCATGCAAGTGTGGCACCAAAGTCTGCAAAATAGCCATTTTGCACATTTGAATAAGAAACTGGTATATTTACATAGGTAAACCGCTTTGGGCCACTGAAAAATCACCGCAGACAGACTTGTACATACCCCTGGCACATAATTCAGTTGAGTCCAGCCTGGCCAAATGGTTTGGGCATGCAAGTTGGCACCAAAGTCTGCAAAATAGCATTTTTGCACATTTGAATAAGAAACTGGTATATTGCAATAGGTAAACCGCTTTGGGCCACTGAAAAAAACACTGCAGACAGACTTGTACATACCCCTGGCACATAATTCAGTTGAGTCCAGCCTGGCCCAAATTGGTTTTGGGCATGCAAGTTGGCACCAAAGTCTGCAAATAGCCATTTTGCACATTTGATAAGAAACTGGGATATATTGCAATAGGTAAACTGCTTTGGGCCACTAAAAAAACACTGCAGACGAACTTGTACATACCCCTGGCACATAATTCAGTTGAGTCCAGCCTGGCCCAAATTGGTTTGGGCATGCAAGTTGGCACCAAAGTCTGCAAAATAGCCATTTTTGCACATTTGAATAAGAAACTGGTATATTGCAATAGGTAAACCGCTTTGGGCCACTGAAAAAACACTGCAGACAGACTTGTACATACCCCTGGCACATAATTCAGTTGAGTCCAGCCTGGCCCAAATTGGTTTTGGGCATGCAAGTTGGCACCAAAGTCTGCAAAATAGCCATTTTTGCACATTTGAATAAGAAACTGATGTATTGCAATAGGTAAACCGCTTTGGGCCACTGAAAAATCACCGCAGACAGACTTGTACATACCCCTGGCACATAATTCAGTTGAGTCCAGCCTGTCCCAAATTGGTTTTGGGCATGCAAGTTGGCACCAAAGTCTGCAAAATAGCCATTTATGCACATTTGAATAAGAAACTGGTATATTGCAATAGGTAAACCGCTTTGGGCCACTGAAAAAACACTGCAGACAGACTTGTACATACCCCTGACATATAATTCACCTATGAAATAATGAAGGTTTATCGATAGTTTCTGCCTATGTGACTATGAAATAAGTTAGTTTGGCAGCCTTTTATATTTTGATTTATTTTTAAAGGGTATGTCCATCTGCAAAATTTACTCTTAGTACACTAGCCCACCTCCAATCGCTAGGTTTGTTTGTTAAAAAATGTGCAGAACTCTAATTACAATTTTTCGATCCCCTATTGCTCTAATCTTAACCCTCGGCTTGCTGGAACTGCAAGCAGGATGCCAGACCAGCAATAGCCGGTGGCTGTCACAATACAGAACCCTGGGGGAATGAAGGATTGTACTGTAAGTAGAGCTCTGCATCTTTTTTTTTATCAAACTGACTCAGTGGTTTGGGGTGGGCTAGTGTGTCCTTTTTAAAGGTAGGGCACACGGCAGCAAAGAGGGTTCCAGAGGGATGGAGGGAGGGGCTCTCCTGTGCATGTCACAGTATTAGCTGACAGTAAGGATCCAGGCTGCATGGGAACGGATAAGGCACAGGCGCAAGGTGACGTATGCAAGCTTGGATTTAGACAGAGATGCACATGGTCTACAAAAATGTAAGTATCTGAAGATTGCCTGAATGGATTTTATTTGCAGTTTGGCTTGTTTTACAGCTATAATACTGGCCAAAAATACGGTGTTAGGGGTGGATATTCCCTTTAATACTGTGTTTGTGTTTAATAAGTGTAATAACAAAAGTAGAAATACATGCTAATGTTTTCCAATTTACCCTGGTAAAAAATTTTTAAATATTGGTACCATTCAAAGAAGTGTCAATCAGCTAATCAGCTGTCACAATCACAAATGCCATCGATAACAGAAGCCATCCGTTTCAGTTTTCTCCCCAGAAACTTTTTCAAGCCATGTAGCTTAAAAATGTTGCTGGGTGGGGGTGGGACGGAGAAGTTCGGTGTTGGGGAAAATTAAATGTATATTATTTTTAATAGTTAATTCTAATTCTAATTAATTCTAAACCCCCCCCAATTGATGTTTGAAAACTTTTTTAAGCACATTGAGCGTATGTTATTGCATGGTGTGAATGTGAGTTAGTTGAAATCTTTTCTTCAGCTTTAAAGCCACAATTCAAAAGGCTTTAATTTTTGTGCAAAAAAACAAGCTCAATGATCATTGCTAAATTTATTGCATTGCTTGCACTGTGCTATTTCCAAATTTGGCAATGCAAAATGAGTAAATAACCCTTCCTAACCCAAAATTATATTAATTAGCATGGGTTTTGCCCTTATTTTTTCCTGGGATTTTGTAGGTCCCTCATTATCTTATTAGAAAGGGGTATTGACTGTGCAGTTGGATTTTTGTCTGTGCTTGGTGCTGGGCACACAATTATTAAACCTACATCTCAATTTACAACAGTGATCTCCCCAGAATTTTTTTCTAGCCGGGTATACTGCCTGGCTAAATGATGCTACAGAGAACACTGCTTTTACTTCATCACTGCAAATGACTGGTTTTAGTTCAGTGCAATTGCCATACTTTTTGTCAGGCAGGTCCTTATCATGGATAGAGATGAACTAGAACTTAAACTCAAACCCGAGTTTGAGCCAAACTTATCGAGTTCGAACTGACTCAGACTTCTCGAACTATCCCAGACCCGGATTTCTCAGACTTTCAAACTTTCTGGACTTTCAATAATTATCGATCATTCATCGTTGCTGTTTCCAGAATTATCGAATTTATGAGCTGTTCGCTAACCCTCCAAAGTATCGTTCATTTTCGCAAGCCCTCGAAAGTATCGTTTGATTTTGGTAACTCTCGAATTTATGGTTATGTTTGTGCTAACCCTCGAAAGTATCATTCGGTAACCCTCAAATTGGCCGTAACCCTCGAATGTAGCTTGTGCAAAATCTAACAATTGCCCGTCTGACTTCAGGAAGTGTTTTAACAGGTTTTAGTGATAGTGACATGTTCCCCAGACCATTTCCCAGGTGCCACAGCCATTTACAGTAAGTTACCATTGTTAGTTTAGCTGTAAATCAACCGGACTTTTTGAACTATCACTGCCCCATAGACTTTAATGAGTCCGAATTCGAACTTTTACTGAAGCTTGAAAGTTTGAAAACAGACCGAACTTTATGAAGTTCGGCATCTCTAATTATGGATTTATCAAAAGGGAGATGATTTGTCTTTAGGTTTTGATTCAGCTTTGCTGTTAACAATATATAATGAATTGTGCTTCACTTAATTTATCATTAGAATATTTCATCTGAATTTATTATTTACTAATTTAATGTATTTAAAGTTTTTGTAAGCCTATAAAATAACCATGATTCCAATAAAAAAAATTAATAGTGCAACAAAATAACTGATTTGTGGATATATACATATAAATATATGTACGTTCCATTCCTTCAAGCATCTGCACTCCCACGTGTAACATACACAGCCCGGGTGCTTAACCAAGAACACTCCATGTAGCACAAATCTCTCCCAAAGGACAGGGCACTCACGGGACTTAGCAATATAAACATGTGTAGGAAACCAGTTCGGTCACTGAACTGACCGTCCTCAGGATCGTCAGTTCCGTCTTGCTCTCACCATCTTAACAGTTGTAGGAGGACATGCCCCCCACCACCCCTAACGTGCCATAAAACCAACACCCTTAAAAACATCATAAAAATAAAAAACCATCAATATATGACATAACTTCACTAAAAACACCTTACCAAACTTTTTAATTAAACACCCATCTATAATGCAATGTAAGACATATCAAAGGAATAATTTGTTGTTGGTCCCACTACGGGGATCTATATTCACTATGAGAAGGAGTATATCAAACTCTATTAAGCCTAGAAGGACCCTTACACCATACCCTTATAGTGGTTAACCCTTTTTAGAATATAATTTGGATTATCTGAACACAATTTTTTATACAAGAACGGAGATGGACAGTCTACAAAAAACAGGACAATGATACAACTTCATTTTATCCAACAGTATCCAGTCTATGTATCCAATGCACCTCTAATTGTAACAGCTTTTTATCTCTTAACGGACCTGTAACATAGGGTGTCACATGATCGATAGCCATCCATTTAAACATTGAGATATTGTGACCCGCATTTTTAAAGTGGAGGGCCACTGACTGTTCCCCGTACTTAGTGGACCCCAGGACCGCAGTCCCAGATTCGCTTATTGCAGTCCTAATTGAGGCCCTATGGTTATTCATTCGCTCTCTTATAGTTGTGCTGGTTTTCCCAACATAACATAGTCCACATGGGCACGTGATGATGTATACCACAAAAGTGGAAGTGCAGGTAAGTCTGTAGTTGATACGGAATCTTCTCCCCGTATGTGGGTGGGGGAAATCTTTGCCAGTCATAGCATATTGACAAGTTTGGCATCCCAAACATTTCACGCATCCCTTAATGTCGCTACTCAACCATGTCTTTTTACCTTTACCATCAGGAGGTTTAACATCCGTTTTCACCAGAAGACTTCTCAGATTGGTGGCCCGTCTGTATGCACACCTTAATGCAGTGTTTTGGAATGGAATAGTTTTATCCATCTTAATAAGATTCCAATGTTTATGGACACTTTGAGTGTGGTTCATAGTAAATGTCATCACATCTTTACTTTTAGTAGGTTCAACAAATTGTGAAGCCCCTTGATGTGACAAATATCGTTCCTTAGCTTTGGAGAGTTGCTGTTGTAATAAACTTCTTTCATATCCCCGATTTTCAAACCTCTCCATCATTTCTTGAATTTGGGTATCAGCCATAACTGGATTCGAATTGTTCCTCAGGACCCTTAAAAATTAAGAGAATGGAACACACGTACCTGTTGGATTGGATGGAAACTGTTACGCTGCAGGATCGTATTCCGATCTGTGGGCTTCCTATACAACATAGTATTGAACCTGTTATCATTTAACATGATTCTAATGTCTAAAAAATCAGTGGTATCTTTATGCATAACCGTACTGAACTTGATGGGTGAGTTGAGCCCATTCAAATAGTCAAAACATTTTTGGGCTCCAACGTGACCCCCTCGCCATTAAACAAACACGTCATCAATATACCTTTTGTATATCACCAAATGATTATCAAACTTGGGAAACACATATGTTTTGCTCAAACCATTCCATATAAAGATTGGCAAATGAGGGGGCTAAGTTGGAACCTATCGCCGTGCCTGACACTTGCTGATAGTATTTATCTTCAAAGCGGAAATAATTATTACTCAGGATAAACGATAAAAGATCCATTAGAAAATCGATAAGGGGCCCCCTGTGTCCCCCCTTCAACAGGGCATCTCCGCATATCCCAACACCCTCAGCTTGTGGGATTACAGTGTACAGGCTCTTAACATCGGCTGTAACTAATACCATGTCTGTCAATAACTCATTATGGTTTTTTAATATATCCAACAGTTCACCACTATCACGTAGGTATGAATGCATGTTTTTAACTTCCGGCTGCAAGAAAAAATCTAAAAATTGGGCTATTGGTTTAAACAATGAGCCCCTAGATGCTATGGTGGGGCGCCCTGGTGGAGACGAGGTTGATTTATGTATCTTAGGGATAGAGTATATGATAGGACACTTTGGACTATCATTGGTCAAAGTCCACTTGTGGGGTCACCCTTGAGCACTTTATAGCTATTAACATCAGCCAATTGCGAAAGTAATTCTGTACGATAATACGTGAAATCTAAGATCACAATCGCACCCCCTTTATCGAACGTATCGATAAACCTTCATTATTTCATAGGTGAATTATATCCCAGGGGTATGTACGCATATGTCTGCAGTGTTTTTTCAGTAGCCCAAAGCGGTTTACCTATTGCTATATACCAGTTTCTAATTCAAATGTGCAAAAATGGCTATTTTGCAGACTTTGGTGCCAACTTGCATGCCCAAAACCAATTTGGGACACGCTGGACTCAACTGAATTATGTGCCAGGGGTATGTACAAGTCTGTCTGCAGTGTTTTTTCAGTGGCCCAAAGCGGTTTACCTATTTCAGTACACCAGTTTCTATTCAAATGTGCAAAAATGGCTATTTTGCAGACTTTGGTGCCAACTTGATGCCCAAAACCAATTTGGGCCAGGCTGGACTCAACTGAATTATGTGCCAGGGGTATGTACAAGTTGCTCTGCAGTGTTTTTTCAGTGGCCCAAAGCGGTTTATCATATTGCAATATACCAGTTTCTTATTCAAATGGCTAAAATGGCTATTTTGCAGACTTTGGTGCAACTTGCATGCCAAAACCAATTTGGGCCAGGCTGGACTCAACTGAATTATGTGCCAGGGGTATGTACAAGTCTGTCTGCTGTGATTTTTCAGTGTCCCAAAGCGGTTTACCTATTGCAATATACCAGTTTCTTATTAAAATGTGCAAAAATGGCTATTTTGCAGACTTTGGTGCCAACTTGCATGCCCAAAACCAATTTGGGCCAGGCTGGACTCAACTGAATTATGTGCCAGGGTATGTACAATTCTGTCTGCAGTGTTTTTTCAGTGGCCCAAAGCGGTTTACCAATTGCAATATACCAGTTTTCTTATTCAAATGGCTATTTGCAGACTTTGGTGCTAACTTGCATGCCCAAAACCATTTGGGCCAGGCTGGACTCAACTGAATTATGTGCCAGGGGTATGTACAAGTCTGTCTGCAGTGTTTTTTCAGTGGCCCAAAGCGGTTACCTATTGCAATACACCAGTTTCTTATTCAAATGGCTAAAATGGCTATTTTGCAGACTTTGGTGCCAACTTGCATGCCCAAAACCAATTTGGGCCAGGCTGGACTCTACTGAATTATGTGCCAGGGGTATGTACAAGTCTGTCTGCGGTGTTTTTTTCAGTGCCCAAAGCGGTTTACCTATTGCAATATACCAGTTTTCTTATTCAAGATGTGCAAAAATGGCTATTTTGCAGACTTTGTGCCAACTTGCATGCCCAAAACCAATTTGGGCCAGGCTGGACTCAACTGAATTATGTGCCAGGGTATGTACAAGTCTGTCTGCGGTGATTTTTCAGTGGCCCAAAGCGGTTTACCTATTGCAATATACCAGTTTCTTATTCAAATGTGCAAAAATGGCTATTTTGCAGACTTTGGTGCCAACTTGCATGCCCAAAACCAATTTGGGCAGGGGACTCAACTGAATTATGTGCAGGGGTATGTACAGTCTGTCTGCGGTGATTTTTCAGTGGCCCAAAGCGGTTTACCTATTGTAATATACCAGTTTCTTATTCAAATGTGCAAAAATGGCTATTTTGCAGACTTTGGTGCCAACTTGCATGCCCAAAACCAATTTGGGCCAGGCTGGACTCAACTGAATTATGTGCCAGGGGTATGTACAAGTCTGTCTGCAGTGTTTTTTCAGTGGCCCAAAGCGGTTTACCTATTGCAATATACCAGTTTCTTATTCAAATGTGCAAAAAGGCTATTTTGCAGACTTTGGTGCCAACTTGCATGCCCAAAACCAATTTGGGCCAGGCTGGACTCAACTGAATTATGTGCCAGGGGTATGTACAAGTCTGTCTGCAGTGATTTTTCAGTGGCCCAAAGCAGTTTACCTATTGCAATACACCAGTTTCTTATTCAAATGTGCAAAAATGGCTATTTTGCAGACTTTGGTGCCAACTTGCATGCCCAAAACCAATTTGGGCCAGGCTGGACTCAACTGAATTATGTGCCAGGGGTATGTACAAGTCTGTCTGCAGTGATTTTTTCAGTGTCCAAAGCAGTTTACCTATTTCAATACACCATTTTCTTATTTAAATGTGCAAAATGGCTATTTTGCAGACTTTTGTGCCAACTTGCATGCCCAAAACCAATTTGGGCCAGGCTGGACTCAACTGAATTATGTGCCAGGGGTATGTACAATTCTGTCTGCAGTGTTTTTTCAGTGGCCCAAAGCGGTTTACCTATTGCAATATACCAGTTTCTTATTCAAATGGCTAAAATGGCTATTTTGCAGACTTTGGTGCCAACTTGCATGCCCAAAACCAATTTGGGCCAGGCTGGACTCAACTGAATATTGTGCCAGGGGTATGTACAAGTCTGTCTGCAGTTTTTTTCAGTGGCCCAAAGCGGTTTACCTATTGCAATATACCAGTTTCTTATTCAAATGTGCAAAAATGGCTATTTTGCAGACTTTGGTGCCAACTTGCATGCCAAAACCAATTTGGGCCAGGCTGGACTCAACTGAATTATGTGCCAGGGGTATGTACAAGTCTGTCTGCGGTGATTTTTCAGTGGCCCAAAGCGGTTTACCTATTGCAATATACCAGTTTCTTATTCAAATGTGCAAAAATGGCTATTTTGCAGACTTTGGTGCCAACTTGCATGCCCAAACCAATTTGGCCAGCATGAAAACCAATTTTGCACTGATGCTAGTGTTCAACACTTCGCAGACCAATCTGACTGACTCACTGATTATGTGCCAGGGGTATGTACAAGTCTGTCTGCGGTGATTTTTCAGTGGCCCAAAGCGGTTTACCTATTGCAATATACCATTTCTTATTCAAATGTGCAAAAATGGCTATTTTGCAGACTTTGGTGCCAACTTGCATGCCCAAAACCAATTTGGGCCAGGCTAGACTCAACTGAATTATGTGCCAGGGGTATGTACAAGTCTGTCTGCGGTGATTTTTCAGTGGCCCAAAGCGGTTTACCTATTGTAATATACCAGTTTTTATTCAAATGTGCAAAAATGGCTATTTTGCAGACTTTGGTGCCAACTTGCATGCCCAAAACCAATTTGGGCCAGGCTGGACTCAACTGAATTAGTTGCCAGGGTATGTACAAGTCTGTCTGCAGTGTTTTTTCAGTGCCCAAAGCGGTTTACCTATTGCAATATACCAGTTTTATTCAAATGTGCAAAAAGGCTATTTTGCAGACTTTGGTGCCAACTTGCATGCCCAAAACCAATTTGGGCCAGGCTGGACTCAACTGAATTATGTGCCAGGGGTATGTACAAGTCTGTCTGCAGTGATTTTTCAGTGGCCCAAAGCAGTTTACCTATTGCAATACACCAGTTTCTTATTCAAATGTGCAAAATGGCTATTTTGCAGACTTTGGTGCAACTTGCATGCCCAAAACAATTTGGGCCAGGCTGGACTCAACTGAATTATGTGCAGGGGTATGTACAAGTCTGTCTGCAGTGATTTTTAGTGTCCCAAAGCAGTTTACCTATTCAATACACCAGTTTCTTATTAAAATGTGCAAAAATGGCTATTTTGCAGACTTTGTGCCAACTTGCATGCCCAAAACCAATTTGGGCAGGCTGGACTCAACTGAATTATGTGCCAGGGGTAGTACAATTCTGTCTGCAGTGTTTTTTCAGTGGCCCAAAGCGGTTTACCTATTGAATATACCAGTTCTTATTCAAATGGCTAAAATGGCTATTTTGCAGACTTTGGTGCCAACTGCATGCCCAAAACCAATTTGGGCCAGGCTGGACTCAACTGAATTATGTGCCAGGGGTATGTACAAGTCTGTCTGCAGTGTTTTTTCAGTGGCCCAAAGCGGTTTACCTATTGCAATATACCAGTTTCTTATTCAAATGTGCAAAAATGGCTATTTTGAGACTTTGGTGCCAACTGCATGCCCAAAACCAATTTGGGCCAGGCTGGACTCAACTGAATTATGTGCCAGGGTAGTACAAGTCTGTCTGCGGTGATTTTTCAGTGGCCCAAAGCGGTTTACCTATTGCAATATACCAGTTTCTTATTCAAATGTGCAAAAATGGCTATTTTGCAGACTTTGGTGCCAACTTGCATGCCCAAAACCAATTTGGGCCAGGCTGGACTCAACTGAATTATGTGCCAGGGGTATGTACAAAGTCTGTCTGCGGTGTTTTTTCAGTGGCCAAAACGGTTTACCTATTGCAATATACCAGTTCTTATTCAAATGTGCAAAAATGGCTATTTTGCAGACTTTGGTGCCAATTGCATGCCCAAAACCAATTTGGACCAGGCTGGACTCAACTGATTATGTGCCAGGGGTATGTACAAGTCTGTCTGCGGTGATTTTCAGTGGCCCAAAGCGGTTTACCTATTGCAATACATCAGTTTCTTATCAAATGGCTAAAATGGCTATTTTGCAGACTTTGGTGCCAACTTGCATGCCCAAAACAATTTGGGCCGGTGGCCTCAACTGAATTATGTGCCAGGGGTATGTACAAGTCTGTCTGCGGTGATTTTTCAGTGGCCCAAAGCGGTTTACCTATTGCAATATACCATTTCTTATTCAATGTGCAAAAATGGCTATTTTGCAGAGTTTGGTGCCAACTTGCATGCCGAAAAACCAATTTGGGCCAGGTGGACTCAACTGAATTATGTGCCAGGGGTTGTAACAAGTCTGCATGCAGTGTTTTTTCAGGCCCAAAGCGGTTTACCTATTCATACACCAGTTTCTATTCAAATGTGCAAAAATGGCTATTTTGCAGACTTTGGTGCCAACTTGATGCCCAAAACCAATTTGGGCCAGGCTGGACTCAACTGAATTATGTGCAGGGGTATGTACAAGTCTGCTCTGCAGTGTTTTTTTCAGTGGCCCAAAGCGGTTTATCATTTGCAATATACCAGTTTCTTATTCAAATGGCAAAATGGCTATTTTGCAGACTTTGGTGCAACTTGCATGCCAAAACCAATTTGGGCCAGGCTGGACTCAACTGAATTATGTGCCAGGGGTATGTACAAGTCTGTCTGCGTGTTTTTCAGTGTCCCAAAGCGGTTTACCTATTGCAATATACCAGTTTCTTATATGCAAAAATGGCTATTTTGCAGACTTTGGTGCCAACTTGCATGCCCAAAACCAATTGGGCCAGGCTGGACTCAACTGAATTATGTGCCAGGGGTTTACAATCTGTCTGCAGTGTTTTTTTCAGTGGCCCAAAGCGGTTTACCATTGCAATATACCAGTTTTCTTAGTCAAATGGCTATTTGCAGACTTTGGTGCTAACTTGCATGCCCAAAACCATTTGGGCCAGGCTGGACTCAACTGAATTATGTGCCAGGGGTATGTACAAGTCTGTCTGCAGTGTTTTTTCAGTGGCCCAAAGCGGTTACCTATTGCAATATACCAGTTTCTTATTCAAATGGCTAAAATGGCTATTTTGCAGACTTTGGTGCCAACTTGCATGCCCAAAACCAATTTGGGCCAGGCTGGACTCACTGAATTATGTGCCAGGGGTATGTACAGTCTGCTGCGGTGTTTTTTCAGTGCCCAAAGCGGTTTAACCTATTGCAATATACCAGTTTCTTATTCAAGAGTGCAAAAATGGCTATTTTGCAGACTTTGTGCCAACTTGCATGCCCAAAACCAATTTGGGCCAGGCTGGACTCAACTGAATTATGTGCCAGGGGTATGTACAAGTCTGTCTGAGGTGATTTTTCAGTGGCCCAAAGCGGTTTACCTATTGCAATATACCAGTTTCTTATTCAAATGTGCAAAAATGGCTATTTTGCAGACTTTGGTGCCAACTTGCATGCCCAAAACCAATTTGGGCAGGGGACTCAACTGAATTATGTGCCAGGGGTATGTACAGTCTGTCTGCGGTGATTTTTCAGTGGCCCAAAGCGGTTTACCTATTGCAATATACCAGTTTCTTATTCAAATGTGCAAAAATGGCTATTTTGCAGACTTTGGTGCCAACTTGCATGCCCAAAACCAATTTGGGCCAGGCTGGACTCAACTGAATTATGTGCCAGGGGTATGTACAAGTCTGTCTGCGTGTTTTTTCAGTGGCCCAAAGCGGTTTACCTATTGCAATATACCAGTTTCTTATTCAAATGTGCAAAAATGGCTATTTTGCAGACTTTGGTGCCAACTTGCATGCCCAAAACCAATTTGGGCCAGGCGGACTCAACTGAATTATGTGCCAGGGGTATGTACAAGTCTGTCTGCAGTGATTTTTCAGTGGCCCAAAGCGTTTACCTATTGCAATACACCAGTTTCTTATTCAAATGTGCAAAAATGGCTATTTTGCAGACTTTGGTGCCAACTTGCATGCCCAAAACCAATTTGGGCCAGGCTGGACTCAACTGAATTATGTGCCAGGGGTATGTACAAGTCTGTCTGCAGTGATTTTTTCAGTGTCCAAAGCAGTTTACCTATTTCAATACACCATTTTCTTATTTCAAATGTGCAAAATGGCTATTTTGCAGACTTTTGTGCCAACTTGCATGCCCAAAACCAATTTGGGCCAGGCTGGACTCAATGAATTATGTGCCAGGGGTATGTAAATCTGTCTGCAGGTTTTTTCAGTGGCCCAAAGCGGTTTACCTATTGCAATATACCAGTTTCTTATTCAAATGGCTAAAATGGCTATTTTGCAGACTTTGGTGCCAACTTGCATGCCCAAAACCAATTTGGGCCAGGCTGGACTCAACTGAATATTGTGCCAGGGGTATGTACAAGTCTGTCTGCAGTTTTTTTCAGTGGCCCAAAGCGGTTTACCTATTGCAATATACCAGTTTCTTATTCAAATGTGCAAAAATGGCTATTTGCAGACTTTGGTGCCAACTTGCATGCCAAAACCAATTGGGCCAGGCTGGACTCAACTGAATTATGTGCCAGGGGTATGTACAAGTCTGTCTGCGGTGATTTTTCAGTGGCCCAAAGCGGTTTACCTATTGCAAATACCAGTTTCTTATTCAAATGTGCAAAAATGGCTATTTTGCAGACTTTGGTGCCAACTTGCATGCCCAAACCAATTGGGCCAGGCTGCCAATCTCGGCACTGACTGCTAGTGGTTCAATAACTTGCAGCCATGCTGACTGACTCAACTGAATTATGTGCCAGGGGTATGTACAAGTCTGTCTGCGGTGATTTTTCAGTGGCCCAAAGCGGTTTACCTATTGCAATATACCATTTCTTATTCAAATGTGCAAAAATGGCTATTTTGCAGACTTTGGTGCCAACTTGCATGCCCAAAACCAATTTGGGCCAGGCTAGACTCAACTGAATTATGTGCCAGGGGTATGTACAAGTCTGTCTGCGGTGATTTTTCAGTGGCCCAAAGCGGTTTACCTATTGTAATATACCAGTTTTTATTCAAATGTGCAAAAATGGCTATTTTGCAGACTTTGGTGCCAACTTGCATGCCCAAAACCAATTTGGGCCAGGCTGGACTCAACTGAATTAGTTGCCAGGGGTATGTACAAGTCTGTCTGCAGTGTTTTTTCAGTGCCCAAAGCGGTTTACCTATTGCAATATACCAGTTCTTATTCAAATGTGCAAAAAGGCTATTTTGCAGACTTTGGTGCCAACTTGCATGCCCAAAACCAATTTGGGCCAGGCTGGACTCAACTGAATTATGTGCCAGGGGTATGTACAAGTCTGTCTGCAGTGATTTTTCAGTGGCCCAAAGCAGTTTACCTATTGCAATACACCAGTTTCTTATTCAAATGTGCAAAATGGCATATTTTGCAGACTTTGGTGCAACTTGCATGCCCAAAACCAATTTGGGCCAGGCTGGACCAACTGAATTATGTGCAGGGGTATGTACAAGTCTGTCTGCAGTGATTTTTCAGTGTCCCAAAGCAGTTTACCTATGTCAATACACCAGTTTCTTATTAAATGTGCAAAAATGGCTATTTGCAGACTTTTGTGCCAACTTGCATGCCCAAAACCAATTTGGGCAGGCTGGACTCAACTGAATTATGTGCCAGGGGTAGTACAATTCTGTCTGCAGTGTTTTTTCAGTGGCCCAAAGCGGTTTACCTATTGAATATACCAGTTTCTTATTCAAATGGCTAAAATGGCTATTTTGCAGACTTTGGTGCCAACTTGCATGCCCAAAACCAATTTGGGCCAGGCTGGACTCAACTGAATTATGTGCCAGGGGTATGTACAAGTCTGTCTGCAGTGTTTTTTCAGTGGCCCAAAGCGGTTTACCTATTGCAATATACCAGTTTCTTATTCAAATGTGCAAAAATGGCTATTTTGCAGACTTTGGTGCCAACTTGCATGCCCAAAACCAATTTGGGCCAGGCTGGACTCAACTGAATTATGTGCAGGGTATGTACAAGTCTGTCTGCGGTGATTTTTCAGTGGCCCAAAGCGGTTTACCTATTGCAATATACCAGTTTCTTATTCAAATGTGCAAAAATGGCTATTTGCAGACTTTGGTGCCAACTTGCATGCCCAAAACCAATTTGGGCCAGGCTGGACTCAACTGAATTATGTGCCAGGGTATGTACAAGTCTGTCTGCGGTGTTTTCAGTGGCCAAAACGGTTTACCTATTGCAATATACCAGTTCCTTATTCAAATGTGCAAAAATGGCTATTTTGCAGACTTTGGTGCCAATGCATGCCCAAAACCAATTTGGACCAGGCTGGACTCAACTGATTATGGCCAGGGGTATGTACAAGTCTGTCTGCGGTGATTTTCAGTGGCCCAAAGCGGTTTACCTATTGCAATACATCAGTTTCTTATCAAATGGCATAAAATGGCTATTTTGCAGACTTTGGTGCCAACTTGCATGCCCAAAACCAATTTGGGCCGGTGGCCTCAACGAATTATGTGCCAGGGGTATGTACAAGTCTGTCTGCGGTGATTTTTCAGTGGCCCAAAGCGGTTTTACCTATTGCAATATACCATTTCTTATTCAATGTGCAAAAATGGCTATTTTGCAGAGTTTGGTGCCAACTTGCATGCCAAAACCAATTTGGGCCAGGCTGGACTCAACTGAATTATGTGCCAGGGGTATGTACAAGTCTGTCTGCAGTGATTTTTCAGTGTCCCAAAGCGGTTACCTATTGCAAATACCAGTTTCTTATTCAAATGTGCAAAAATGGCTATTTTGCAGACTTTGGTGCCAACTTGCATGCCCAAAACCAATTTGGGCCAGGCTGGACTCAACTGAATTATGTGCCAGGGGTATGTACAAGTCTGTCTGCAGTGATTTTTCAGTGTCCCAAAGCGGTTTACCTATTGCAATATACCAGTTTCTTATTCAAATGTGCAAAAATGGCTATTTTGCAGACTTTGGTGCCAACTTGCATGTCCAAAACCAATTTGGGCCAGGCTGGACTCAACTGAATTATGTTCCAGGGGTATGTACAAGTCTGTCTGCTGTGTTTTTTCAGTGGCCCAAAGTATATACCAGTTTCTTATTCAAATCCGAATAAGAAACCAACTTCAGTCGGCGAATAAGAAACTAACTGAATAAGAAACCAACTTTTTTGAATAAGAAACCAACTTCAGCTTCGTAAGTTTCCTTCATTTCCCCCAGCTCCGGCTTTCAGACTGTCAGTTACAGGACCAATGGGAAGACAATAAGCGCGTCTTTCCATTGGTAGGATCATGGACGGTGTGGAAGGCGGCGCTACACCGGGTGAACGTAGGAAACGTTGGGTAGATATTACTTGAATTAGAAAGTGTACCCAGGGGTAAGGACTTAGCTATTCAGGTCCTCACACTGGGTACTTGTAAGGGGGAGGGGGAAGATTTAATTGACCTTTAATAAAACTCCCCATATTGATGCATGATTGTGTGAGGCATTTTAAAGTTGCAGTTTTAGGCAAGTAATCCCCATGGATGTTTTGCATGGTAATTAAACAATCACATATCCATTGGGCATCCCCAAGTTTAATTGTACCTACTCAAACACATCAGTGACCAGAAAGTTTTTACACACACTCCAGTTTAACTTCTGCGGTGTAGATGCCCATAAAAATATTCCATTTGGCACAACATCAGTTATTCCATTTTCCACACATCAGTTAATGCTTTATCTTGTGTTAAAATAATGGAAGCCTTATGCTGGCCATACACTACCTAGATCGTATCATTGATTTATTTTCTATTACTTAAAAGTTTTATTTGGGCAGCACAGTAGCTCAGTGGTTAGCATGGTGGCTCAGTAATTAGCACGGTGGCTCACTAATGTCCTGAGTTCGATTCCACCTTTGGATACATCTGCAAGGAGTTTGTTTGTTCTTCCCGTGCTTGCGTGGGTTTCCTCCGGGCACTCAGGTCTCTCCCACAATCATAAAAACCTGATAGGTTGTATGTGTCAAATAAAGTTTAGATTGTAAGCTCTTCAGGACAGGGCTTGATGTGAATGTATGCATGTAATTGTAAAGCTCTACGACGCTATATAAATCCACAATAATAATGATAATTACTCCATAGACATTAACTCCTGATGTTTCTGTAATGCTACAGCAATGTTAAGAGGAAAGCTGCCTATTATATGTCCAGCATAAGGCCTGGCATACACAAGCCAATCTTATTGGTAGTCTGTCAGGCAGCAGTTTACTGAAATGTCTGGCCACTCATACCATGCCTTATTACTCTGACCAATTGTGAATTTCAGGAGTGATCATCAGGTCCTAAATTACAGCCCATTAGGCCTAGGCCTCACTATACTGTTCCAAAAATCGAAATACAATTTTTGTAGCAGTGTGATATGCAATTTTGTGTTAGCACATGTGCATCCTTTTTTTCCTACTGTTTGAATAAAATAATAATGCATGTGATGCACACCAAAAATAATAGTATGCGTTGGGAAAATGGAACACAGAAAAACGCAAATGGTGGGGCATATGATTTCCATGTAATGTGCAAATAGGATGCAACCTGGAAAAAGGATTGCATCACGCACAATTTGTGAATAGTGGAGCCTAGTATTTAGCAGTGGTGTGGATTGGGAATAATTATTGACAAGTTTATGCAGCCCCAAAGCTCTTTTTTTATTGTAGCACGGAAACTGCTGATTATATTTAAGTTTATGCCTTAGTTCTCCTTAAAGGAAGTGTACTCTCAGAAATGACATATTTTACAAACTTTTGTATAATAAACTCCCCTGTGCCCCAGCCCCCAGGATCCCTTTCTTGTGAAATAATTCTGCTTGTAGCCTCTGCAATCAGCTTGTAAAGTTCTGCTCCTCTTTGGGGGGGGGGGTGTCCTTCACGCTGCACTGCTTGTTGTTTATCTGCTGTACTGACATGTTTTAACCCTGCCCCTTTTGACCACATGACTAATAGACTGTTCCCTCTCTTCACGTGCACTTTTTTTTGCTGCATCAAATGTTTATTGTACATAGAGAGGGAATATTAACACAGCTCATCTACTGAACTTAGAGATCACTGACAGACAACTTACACCTCACTTGGTACTGATTAATGGAATAAAATATAAATATTTACTAATGTTTATAATGTTTTTATTGATTTCTATGTTTGTATGTAGCAGTGTGTTACTGTGAGTCTGTCAGTATTTGTGTAACTGTGAGTCTGTCAATGTGTTTGTGTAAGTCAGTCTGTGTGTTTGTGTAACTGTGTGAGTCAGTCAGTGTGTTTGTGTAACTGTTTGTGTAACTGTGAGTGTCATTTGTGTCCTAAAAGCAATCTTCACTAGCTTTACTGCAACTGTAGTAAAGAGTTCCACAGTAGTGAAATTTAATAATAAACTCAATCATGGATTTTCCCTTTGCATAGTGCATGTGCATCGCTTTCAGTGTGGAATAGAATTGTAGATAGGAGAAAGACAGCCATCCATGATGCACAGCCCTTTCCCCTTCCCATAGTGCCTGTGCATCACTTTCAGTATGGCATAATAGTGTAGGTAGGAGAGAGACAGTCATCCATCATGCACAGCCTTTCCCCCTTCCCATAGTGCCTGTGCATCGCTTTCAGTGTGGCATAATAGTGTAGGTAGGAGAGAGAGACATCCATCATGCACAGCCTTCTCCCCTTCCCCTAGTGCCTGTGCATTTCTTTCAGTGTGGTAAAGTAGTGTAGGTAGGAGAGAGACGGTCAGCCATCATGCACAGCCCTTTCTCCTTCCCATAGTGCCTGTGCATCGTTTTCAGTGTGGCATAATAGTGTAGGTAGGAGACAGTCATCCATCACGCACAGCCCTTTCCTCTTCCCATAGTGCCTGTGCATCGTTTTTTAGTGTGGCATAGTAGTGTAAGTAGGAGAGAGACAAACATCCATGATGCACAGCTCTTTCCCCTTCCCACAGTGCCTGTGCATCATTTTCAGTGAGGCATAGTAGTTTTCAGTGTGGCATAGTAGTGTAGGTAGGAGAACGCCATCCATCATGCACAGCCCTTTCCCTTCCCATAGTGCCTGTGCATCCCTTTCAGTGTGGAGGAGACAGCCATCCATGATGCACAGACCTTTCCCCTTCCCATAGTGCCTGTGCATCGCTTTCAACATATTTTGTCCAATTAACACTCCTGACCACAGCCTGACCTACCTGTGCAAGTGCCACAATGGAAGTGAAAGAATAATACCCTCCCACAACACACCACTCCCATGTCCCCCATAATTCAAATATAAATCAAATAAAATGGGCATCTTCCACCCCACCTCCTGTCCCTCATAATTCAATTTAAATAAAGTTTACCTACATCCCCACCACCTACCAGGTCACCCCTATACCATAAAAAAAGGTAGCCCATAAAAAACTAAATTAATGCCAGAAATCCAGACACATGCAGCACTTTATATCAGTTATAACACATGTGCGCGTGCACCCGCACGTCACCATAGTTACACAATACTCATGGCTGCCGGCACTCTCTCAGCAGTCACAGATTCGCGACTACATTAGCCGTGCGTTGCGCATGCGCGAAGCGGCTTGGACAGTCGCAAATATCGTCGGAGGCTGAGTTGAGCTAGCATGAATGGGGAAGGGGTGTCTATCTATTGGGAAAGATTACAGGGGCCCTGCTAATCTGATTAAGGAGCTGTAAATAGGTAAGGAAACACCTAGAAATATGTTTTCTTTTGAGGCTAAGTTGTTTAGAGCAGTGAACTGTTCCTTTAAAGATTTTATTTATTATGTAAAATTCTTTTTGAAGCAAATCTTGGGAATTTTGCTCACATATTTAATATTGTTATTAATGCCTAATCTATAAATGTCAATGCAATTTTGTTTTGTTTTTTTCTATATTTAAACTGCAATATTAGTCTTTTTTTTTTGGTCTTTTTAAAGTGATGGTTGCAGAGGTTGTAAAACATTTCCTTCCAAAGATTGTGGACATGCACAACTACATTCCAGCTAATTCAGCCCAGCAGAAGCTCAGCAACTGGGGAATACTAAATCGGTAATCTTGTAGTGCGGTATACCATTTAACATTTTCTCTTGCTGGATGTGTTTAAATAATGGCTTAAAATGCAAAACAAAAACAAAATACACATTTAAAAAAAAAAAGGCAGTTACCTATACAGTAAAGAAATAATGCACTGGAAAATGCAAAGTTTCCCCTTTTTCCTTGTCCTGTTGTTAAATCAGACTCCAAAATAAAAGTTTAAGATGCTAAAGGGAAAGTTCAGTGGAAATACATATGCTTTTAAAAACAGCATTTTCCCATTTGAATGACCTTAACCTGACCATTCAGCATTTTGTCTGTGCATAAATAAATGGCTACCAAAACACTAACTTCCTGTTAGCAGGACCCCTAATAGTGCCTGTTATGGTAGTGTTAAAAATCCTTACCTTACTTTTCTGTTCCTTATGGTTGTCCGTCAGGGCCTGGTGAAATGTGAAAAAACTGAACAGTAGGAGCCTCTCTGTGTGTATCCCGTGCCTGCCACTACCTGTTCCTCTAAGAGGACTTAGGCATGCACAGTGGAACTATCCCCCCACCCTCTCCGGAACCCTTTGGAAGCTGCAAATAAATTTATAAAAAAAAAGATAAACCAACCAAGGTAAACCAACCACTTCCCACCCTAAGCGCTAGGTTTAAATATTCTAGAACAGCCCGGAAATTTACTTACACTCTCTCATTCCCTCAGTTTCCTCTGGTGCGTTTGTGATTGGCTGAGTCTCAGACAATCGCAGACATGGCTGCCAGTCCGGCCCCCATTGGTCTTCCGTACGGAAAATAAGCAGAGGAGCGCGGGGACGAGGGACCGAAGGTGGGTAAGTACATTTCTGGGCTGTTCAGATTTAACCTAGGGTTTAGGGTGGGATGGGGTTGCCTGACAGTATATTACATTTTTTTTCGGGGGATAGAGATATTCTTTAAGTTCCCTTTTAAGTTTTTTTTAAATTATATTTCCTACAGTAAAAAGATCTACAATGTCATATCCGTAATAAGAGTCTAAAGAATTCCTAGTTCATTTCATCAGTGCTGTAAAAGACTTAGTACAATGGTTAGTTAATGTCATGTGGAATGTTTAATGACAGCTGTGTTATCCAAGAAGGAGTCTCCTTGCTTGAAAAGCTGGGTACACAGCATGCAATAATTTGGCCCGACCGACTGACATTTCAGTGTTTCGGACGAAAGCACGATTGGACGGGTCGGAAAACTATGACCGGTGGTGTGGTCCTGTATGGTCCGCATGATCGGTTGCGGCTAACTGTCGGAGGCGGCTGATTTTGCTGCGACCGACAGTTCTTCCTCCTGGCCGACTGGTCAGGAGCCTTAATCGGTCTGCCAGGAGGAAGAATTGTATGGTGTGTACCCACCGTAAGACAGACACAGGCAACATGCTTTTATAGCCTTTCAGTTGTGTCTTTCAGATCCAGTGAAAAATATCATTATTTTTAAAATTCTTTCAGGTAGAGTCAATAAAAGGTCTTATCGTTTAAAATGGTGCTAATTTTGCCCCAACCAATCAGATCGTATTTAACATTTGAAAGCTAACATCTGATTGGTTGGGGCAAAATTAGCACCATTTTAAACGATAAGAACTTTTATTGAATAACCCTGTTAGTTTATATTAGGCATGCCTAGTTATTCTACATATTCTCTTCCATTTTGTAAAATCAGTTGAATTTATACCCCTAGCTATTGCCTGCTGTTGACATAAATGTTCTGACATTTTAGGTTATGTAACAGTCTTCTTTTTCCCAGAATGCACACTAACATGGAATGTTTCTAACAGTAATTTCTACTAATTGGCTGTTAGAAACATGCTCAGATCTCTACTCAGCAACTGAATCAACCCAGGCGCTGGGTCAAGGGCAAGACCATAATGGACTCTATTAGGGGTCCTGCAAACAGGAAGTCATTATTTCAGAAGCATTTATTTATACACAGACAGAATGCTGAATGGGCAGGTTAAAGTCATTAGGATGGAAAAATACTGCTCTTTTTCCTTAAAAGTATAGGTATTTGCACTGAACTTTCCTTTTAATATATAATCCTTTTCTCTTAGATTCCCATTACTGACCATTGACATTTGGAGACAACAGGGCAAGAGAAAAATATTTGCAAACTTGATAGAATTTTCAACACATGGCAGTGGGTACTAATGCTTCTACTCCAATAGGTCCATGCTGGAACCATTTTTTGGAATAAGGATTCCTGGTAAAGGTAACATTTTGTGCTACTTTGCTGTCCTTCCACCTGACAGTGGATTGCCCTCTGCCATGGTACAGAAAATAATGATAAGTAGGCAAATGTTTTTCTATTTTAAGCTTTATTTTCAATCTATTTTTTTTTTTTTTTTTTCGTTTCAAAAGTATGTTATGGTGTACATTACATATTGGTTGTGTTATTATTTTGTTGTACCACATCGTAGCTTATCAATTAAACACATATTTTTATACTTTTGAGTTTTCTTTTGGAGTTTATGTTAAAAACTATACATTCATTAAACTTTATGTTGTTTAGTACATTCTACATCTGCATATATTTTCTTTAGTATGGTATGGCGGGGAGGCCATCCCACTAGTGGGGCACATAGGTTATTTCAGTTGTTACCTACTTCTATCCAGGGTTTCCAAACTTTATTGTATTTACCCGGGCATTTTCTGTGAATATAGAGGATTTTATGGTATGCTATCAGTTATCAGTTGTATCCATTGCTTGCGTTTCGGGGTGTTTGGTGACATCCAATTAATATAATTACTTTACGTGCGTAGAAGATTAGTTCCAGTGTTAAGGTTTTAAGGTGATGAGGCCAATCTTCTAGTAGCCTGAGTATACATTCCTCTGCTCTATATGGTATGTTTATTGATAGTTCGTTAGAGAGGTATGTGAGTATTTTTGCCCAGTATAGTTTGATTTTTGGGAAGTCCCATATTAAGTGCCAGAATGAGGCGTCTGTACATTCACATTTAGGACAGGAGGTGTCCATGGTTGTTCTAAAACGGGCTAGTTGTATTGGTGACAGGTACGCTTGGTGCACAATATAAAACTGTATAAGTTTGTTGTTTGCTGCAGGTGATGCAGATCTAGGGGAGTCTGTCGCATCCATCAATTGCTCGGTGGTTATCATTGGCAGGTATTTGCTCCATTTATCTTTTAGGAGGTCCATTTCTTTTTGGGCTGTTTTGTATATTAGATGTTGATAGATTTTGGAGATTAGTTCCTGTTGTGGGGAGTGTTGTAGTATGTCTATAATTTGATGTGGGCTGATTTGTGGAATTCCATTTGCATACAATGTTTAATTTATAGGTATCGGAAGCGGTAGGATAGGGCAGTTTGTTTTCAGTAGCTAGGGACTCGTAGTCTCTAATAGTGCTGTTTTGTATCAGCTAGCTGATTGTGGTAATACCCATCTTTATCCAATCTTGTGCGGCAGGGAATGCTGCCATGTGTGGGTATGTTTTGATGTCCCATATTGGTGTAATTATGGGGATATCTTGTGGTTGCACGATATTGTTTATCTCTCTCCATATTTTGATGATTTGGGTGGGCAGTACAGTTCCAGGGCCAATTATATGTATCTTTGGTTCAAAGAGATATGCCAGGAAGGGGCCCTTGAGATATAGTGCCATTATGAGGTTGGATTGATTGGGGTGCTCTTCAGCATCAATCCAGCATTTCAGTAGTTTGGTATTATCTTAGGTCTGGGAGTACTAGTTGAGCTCTATCTTTGAGTAGCTTCAGCTGTTTTAGTCGGACTTTTGGGTCTTTTAGATCCCCATAGAAAGCTTGTGATGAAGCTATTCATTGCGCTGAAGTATGTTTTTGGCATATAATTTAAAGTGTGTTGTAGTGTGTAGAGAATTTTTGGTAAAAGGAATATTTTGACCAGGTGTGTTTTGCCAATTAGATTTAGTGGGAGTTGTTTCCATAAGGAGGTTTTGTTTTGGACCCAGGTCAGTAAGGGTTGTAGATTTAGATTGTAGAATTCTTTATAGTTTTTTGTAATAGTTATGCCTAGATATTTGAATGATTGTACCACTGGGATTGTGTGGGGGATGCGGCTTCCCAAGTCCTGATCACTGTCCAGGGGATATATCATTGACTTAGTCCAGTTAATGTATAGGCCGGAGTAGGGTCAGTACGCTGTAATGTGTATGTTTAGTGCCGTATTAAGTGAGTTGGGTTTGGCGTCTAGGAAAAGAATAACATTGTCAGCATACAATCCTAGCAGTTCAGTGTATGGGCCAAGTTTGAATTCCTGGTTTAGGAGTTGTGATCTGATTTTTTCAGCCAGTATCTCGATAGCCATTGCGAACAGGTATGGGGATAGGGGGCATCCTTGTTGTCGTGGTCTAGTTGGGTTTGTATAAGTTTTACGAATGCCAGTTCGCAGGGCACGTGATCTGACTGAGCCAGAATGGGTTAAACTTACAGAATCTAGTATTGCGTACGGATTGTCGGGTCAGTGTTAATAAGATCGGTGTATGATCGGATGGGCCTCTTGGTAGGTGGTTGATGGTTTCAATTTTGTGTATCACATATACAATGTGATACCTGAATCCTAAAAACAGAAAGGACATTGAAAAGTTTGACAGATATTTCCTTTAGAATGTTATGACCAACTTGCTAAAAATGTGCACAATTATAAATCATTTTAAAACTCTATTCAGCCAAGTGCAAATCAGTAAACTGATATTGCTTTTTGATTGAGTTTTTTGTTTGTTTGTTTTTTAATTCATTTTTCATCTAAAATATCCAGTTAAAAATCTGTAGTTGATAGCAAAGTACATTTTGTAGCAGATCATAAAATGTTACTTTTTCACATTAATACATTGTGCTAAAAATTCGTCTGACAGGAAAGCACTAGGTCCCCACCAGTTCTTTTTAATAATTCCTCTTTGTAAAAAGGAACCTGAACTTTCCTGAGCCTTACCCTGTACACTGTAAGTTGGTAAAATTCCAGCAGGCAGTATCATGCTAAAGATGTATTATTACTTTCTTCCTGTTGAACTATCGGGGAGATTCAATAAAAGTTCTTAGCGTTAAAAAATTGTGCTAATTTTGCCCCAACCAATCAGATCTTATTTAACTTTTGAAAGCCACCATCTGATTGGTTGTCGCAAAATTATCACAATTTTTGACTTACTTACCAGCCTTTGTCCCCTTGCAGATCCTGTCTGTCATCTTTCAAAGATCTGTACTGTGTGTACCCAGCTTAAGCCTTAAAGTCCACCCTTAAACCTATTTTTTAATATAGCCTTCCCCCTGGTCCCCCAGCCCCAACTGCATTATTTTTATTTTTAGAAAGCCCCCCAAACTCTACTTACCTCCCCTCTTTCCTCCGCCGCGCTCCCGGCCCTCTGCTTGCGAGGAAATGCAAGCAGAGGGGCGGGACCGGCAGTCGCGTCTGTGATTGGCTGAGCGGCAGCCAATCATGGACGCGGCTGCCGGCAGCTCACTTCGGCGGAGGAAAGAGGAGAGGTAAGTAAGAGTTTGGGGAGCTTTTTAAAAATAAAAATCATGCGGTTGGGGATGGGGGACCAGGGGGATTACTATATTAAAGGGGATTAACGCTAGGGGGAGGGAATCCGGAGAGGGGGAGAAGGGCTGCAGTACGCATGCCAAACTTCTCCCGCAGGCCAGGTAGGAGGCAGAGTCCAATATGGACTCTGCTAGCCTCCTGGTGGGCAGTTTTTGGGACTTTGGGGGGGGACTACAGGAGAACCCTATGGAGCTGGGATGTGAGGTAAGGATTAAACTACACTACATGGTGGGGCCAGTAGTTGGGGGGGGATTATAGTTTTGGGGGTGGACATGCCCTTTAATATGGGACAGCCAGTTTATGGTAAGGAAAAGCTAGTTTGTTAATTGCTTTACTTACCGGTATGCTGTGTTTTATGCATGGCTTTATTATTCTTAATAACTGATTAATAAGCAACTAGATAAGATACTTTGTTCCTTCATATGGTGTATTCTTGTTTTAGTGACTGTGCTTTGGTCATGACAGTAATAAATCTGTATAACTTTCTTACAGGAAGGTATTTTCAAAATGTAACTTTCATGTCCCAGAGGATATTTTGCGGAAGGTGATTACTAATATTCCTGGAGTGATTGAACCTGTTCTGTACACATTGAGGCAGAAGATTAATGAAAAACTGCAAGAACAATGCCAGATACAAAGGACCACACAGGAAGCTAAAGTATGCTATATTCCATAGACTTTTGCAGTTTTCCACGGTGCATTACTGATTTAGCTTTTGGTGTGCTGATAATATATTTTAGCTAGAATAAGTCATTGTTTTATGCAAAACTCATCTTTGTACTAGCTTTAGAAAACTAGCTGGCTACATAGTTTGCTGGCTATATACACTTCAAAACATGCATTTCAAAACAATAAAAGACAGAAATAGTTCCTTTACCCTTTTCACAATTATAATATTGCAAAAATTTACAGTCAATGTAAATTGGATTGGATTTATAGTTTTCAGTGTATGAACCACCACAATCATGTCTCACCAAAAAACATCTTTTTAATTATGAAATCTACTTCATGCTGATGGAGAATGTATTTTAAAAATCGTTAACATTTCCTCTATGATTTTTAGGTGTCAGAATATTTAAGCCTTAATGTAGGACAGCCAATTTATGGTAAGGAAAAGTTAGTTTGTTACCGTAATTGCTTTACTTATGCTGTGTTTTATGCATAGTTTTATTATTATTAATAACTGAATAATATTTTAGTTTCTCTGTTGTTATGTAAAATACATAGAAATAGTCTATTTCGTAACTTATTTATCTGCAACTCAGTCCGGCTCATTTACCCAGAGCCGCTGGGCAGTTACATGGAGTTAGTCGTGCTAACCGTTTCATTATTGGTTAGCGTGACACCCGAGCATCTGACGCTTGCGATTTAATATCGCCTTTGCGCTAATAGCTGGCATTAAAATTACACTGTGGGTAAACCCTTTTTGTGGGATTTACCCACGGGAGCAAATGCGATATTGAATCGCAGAAGGGAGATTTAATCGGAGCGATAACGGCTGTGGGTAAATCTTTCGCAGTATGTAGTAGTAGTAGTAGTAAGTGTGATTCCCCATATTGTTTGTTCTATGGACATTACATTTCATTATCTAATAACTTCAATAAATAAGTGATTTAGCAGCCAAATTATTATTAATCAACATCTGATATTATATAGAGGAATTCATGTTGTACGCAAGAGTACAAGAGTACAAAAATAATAAGCTGGGATTCCATCAGAAAAACATTTGGGCCTATCCTCTAGCAGCATAACAAAGTGCATTAATTATTGAATGCCCACTAATTTAATAGGTTGTATATATTTGTACCTCCAATAACCTTTGGCAGTCTTCCTTCTATTTAGTTTGATGTACATTGATTTTGTTTATGATATATTTTAAAACTATCAACACTATGAACTTTTAATATAATATAAGTCGATGATTAAGTATTTATACATTTCATCACACATAAATATAGAAGAAAATTGTATATACCCTGACTGGCGTGTGTGGACAAGTACAAAAAACTGGCATGGGCATGCTCCCTAATAAGGATAGGTGTGGTACTGAACATTAATGAAGCATAAGGTACCACTGTAGTAAATAGCATTTACCTATATATTTACATGGGTAACAGTTACCACTAGGTTACAACATTGGTGTGTGTTTTTTTTGGGGGGGGGGGGTTTTGTACAGACAATGTGATGCACAGGAGCTTGCTGGCTAGGACTTGAGATAAGTTCATGTGTTCAATTCATGTTAGGTTGCCTGAAAATCTAGTGTGTGTACAGGTATTATTACACAATTACAGGGTTATTCAATAAAAGTTCTTATCGTTTAAAATGGTGCTAATTTTTCCCCAACCAATCAGATGTTAGCTTTCAAATGTTAAATAAGATATAATTGGTTGGGGCAAAATAAGCAGCATTTTAAACCATAAGAACTTTTATTGAATAACCCTGATAATCTTCTCAAAATTATTTCCGCAAGTCCAAGATGACGTTAATGCATTTTGGGCACTTTTTGAAGCAAAAAGGGGTATAGATTTAAGGGAGAAAGATATTACTATCTCTCTTTACTAAAGCCTCATTTGGAATCCCATTGCAAAGAGTACAAACAAGGGTAATTTAATTAATAAAGGCAACGGGGTGGGGGCTTGACTAAGCAGATAGATTAAAACTGTTTACACCTGGAGAAGCTGTGTTTGCATGGTGATATAATCACTTTATACAAATACATTAAACGTACACTAAACCCCCCAAAATGACACTTGCTAAATCAAAAGTGTAATTGTAATGGAGACAGAAGCTGACAAGAGACAGATGCAGGATCGTGGTTTGGTGAAGTGCTCCTGTCTCCTTTACAATTATACTTTGATTTAACAAGGGTCATTATGGGATTTAACATTGATTTAACAAGGGTCATTAAGGGCCATATTCATAAAGGTGCAGTATTGCTTTTTAGTGATACTGCGCCTTTAATGATCGGTTTAACGTTAAAACGATTTAATGTTTGTGAATGATTGTTATAGAAAATTAGCGATAGTGACCGCAAATTACCAATAACGATCGTAAATATAGGTTAACGAGATTGTAGATTTACGATCTCCATAGATTACCATTGTGGTAGTTTACTACCGCGTGGTATTCTATGACCAATGGTTCGTTAATTAACAGATGTTTGGTCGTAAATGTACGACCATGGCCGTACATTTATGGCTGCTGTCGTACATTACCATAACGTGCAGTATCACTAAATTGCGATACCGCGCATTCTTAAATATGGCCCTTAGTGTGTTTTTAATGGGCGGTACTATAAACTCTAGTCTATGGTGCATTGTTACCCAGCAGAATAGACGATACGTGGGCATTCTTTAAGATTAGAAGAAAAGTTGAATCTTCAGGTTTCTTTACAGTGAGAATGGTGAAACTGTGGAAGTTTCTTCTAACCGATGTGGCAGGTTCATTGAATAGCTCTAAGAGAGGGCTGGATACATTTCTAAAATAGAAAAAAAAAAGAGAAAACATTGAACAGTACCGGTTATATATAGTTTTCAGTTTTGTAGTTTATAGTGAACCAAAAAGTAAAAAAGTTGTGGAGAAGGCAACAAAAGTAACCTTCCAATACAAAATGTGGGGAGGAGGGGCTATGTGAATAAAGTAAAGAAAATAATTTTTCTGGTCTTTATCAGTTTAGGATATATTTCTTCTAAGATTGAAAATTAAGTTTGCTGATGGCCGTATACTATTTTACCACGTTTTGTTTTTTTTGTTTTCTACTTGATGCAATCTACTCGCTGTTTTCTCTTTTATTTAATAAGGATAGCACATCTTTTGTCCAATGCTTTATTGACAGAAATGTATCTGTTGCAGTTTCTGATGCTCCTCTCTCTCAAGTGTATGTGAAGGTATCTCATCATTCAGGTTCCACAGAAAAAAAAGTGAATCAAAACATACGGTAAGCTTGCATTTCTTGTCTAGAGACAGATGTGAAACCAACATTTAACTGCCAGTGGTGGTGGCTGGTAGTAGATATGAGTTGTTTGTTTTTCTTAAATTGGCCATGCTATAGAAGAAAAAGTTGATGTGTCAGAATGTTTGTGTTATTGACAAATCTGTAGACACTTAAACTGGGTCCACTGACAATCACTTAGCTGCCATACACTGTTCTTACCTTCTGACCATACACTTGTTCTGCCATACACTGTTTATACCTTCCGATCATACACTTGTCCTGCCATACACTGTTTTTACCTTCCGATCATACACTTGTTCTGCCATACACTGTTTTTACCTTCCGATCATACACTTGTTCTGCCATACACTGCTTTTACCTTCTGATCATACACTTGTTCTGCCATACATCTTTTTTATCTTCTGACCATACACTTGTTCTGCCATACACTGTTCTTACCTTCCGACCTTACACTTGTTCTTACTTTCCGACAGTCCCATGTAATTCGGAAAGTTTCAGGAGTCGATCATTTGTGACCATCATTTTGTCCGTTATGTCAATTACAAACCTTAATTTGGCCAGTAAATTTAAGGAGGTAAAGATGGGTACTCACCTTGCAAGCCTTAATCCCGACCGACCGGTTGGCCAAGACAAAGGACCATCAATCGCAGCAAAAGTAGCCACAGCTGACAGTTCACCGTGGCTGAGCGTGCAATCCATAAACCACACGATCTTTGGGGTTTTCAGATGTGTCCGATCATTCATTCATCTAATTTGGATTCGGACATACGAACGGTCGAAAATCTGTTGCGTTAGGCCCAAAACCCATGCAGTGTTTTTGGCCCGATCAACCAATACACTGATCTATCGATCGATCAGGCCAAAACATTGCATGGTGTTTACCCAGCCTAAGAACTGCCTTTTCACCCAATGATATGATGCTTCGACGTTCATTTCGAATCAAACTTCAGTGCATGATCAGCATACATTTCTATCAGGATTTACCTATATTTTGGTATAGGAAGCCGATAGCAACCACTGTTCACCAGAACAATCTCCTAATACAAAGTATAGGGAGGTCATATCAGGACTGTGGAATTTTAGCTAACATCTTTTGTTACACTTGTGTAAGCACCAGAACAGTATCCAAAGGTTATGCATACACAAACTATACAGCAATGTGGAACACTACACCTGCCTTTCTTGCTGCAACAATAACAAATTAAATAAGATGGGGAGCATGTCCAAGATGGTGGCAGCATAAGATTTGCTTAAGAAGAGCTCCGCTGCCTCAATAATCCTGTGCCTATCTGAACAAGGTTTGCAACCACGTGAAACACTCAGAAGTAATCCCACACTCAACGGCATAAGATCACTCCAATGACTAAGCCAAAGGACAAGGAAAAATGATCAGCCACTGCGTCTGAACGATTATCCTAGTTCGCGCGAGAGCAGGCCCAAGATGGCGCCCCAAACACCCGGGCTTGTTGCACAGTCTTAGTGCAACGCTGCTCTGGTAGGCTCTGCCCCCTCCTCCCCATTGGTGACGAGGCCAATAGGAAGGCAAGCTCTGCAACAAGCGTGCCTTCCTATTGGCCTTGTTGCGCAAGGAGAGGAGGGGGCGGAGCCTACCAGAGCAGCGTTGCACTAAGACTGTGCTTTAAGTTACGCGAACCCAGAAGTGAGGACCTAGCGGGTTCAGGTCCTCACCCTGGGTAAAAGGTAATGAACAAAGAAGAGGAGCGGAGGGAAGGTGAGTATAATTGTCCTTTAATAGCAGAGACCGTGATAGTACACTACGCTTGGCGTGCTTAAAGGGGGAGTTAAAATACGAAAACGCCATAATAATATTCCCTGATTTTTTAATCAACCTCAAAAAAGGAGAGCAACTTTTCTGGAAGTTAAAAGGCAATTACGTCAATAGGGAATAAACTACACAATGTTATACTCAGCGAAATTAAAGGTGATACAAGGCCATGAGGCTAAAGTGTTTGAAAATACTGTTGAAGTCATGCACTGGCTAGAATATACAACAGGCAGATCACCCCCAGATAATATATAGAAAATTGGGCTGTTGTATATCCATATTAAAGTGCAACTAGAGACCAAAACTTGAATACATAAAAAAAAATAGAATTCTAGTGCACAAACAATTCTAATTGCATATTGGCTTACTCCATAAGGTTGCTGCTACAAACAGCCTGCTAAACCCTGGATAAACAAATGCAATTGGAGGTAGCCAATATGAAATTAGAATTGTTTGTGCACTAGAATTCTATTTTTTGTATGTATTAGATTTTTGGTCTCTAGTTGCACTTTAGTATGGATGTACAACAGCCCAATTTCCTATATATTGGGAGTTATATTGAAACCTTCTAGGAAATTGTACTCCACCCAGAGTTAGGTCATGTACTTGTTTGAGCAAAGTACTTTAAACTAGAGAGTCAGCTTCAAGCATCCAGGCCACACAGGAGAAGCTGTCAGCTCATGTAGCCAAAAAGGCAAGTACCAGTAGGTTAGGACCCAGTTAAAGAAAGCAACCTTGAAGTGGTGACTGGGCTTAAAATAATCTGGCCAATTTATCGAACTACCTTATATACTTGAGTATAAGTTGATCCGAGTATCCAAGTCGGGGTACCTATTTTTACCTGAAAAGTTTGTAAAAAAAATGATTGACTCGAGTATAAGCCGAGGGTAGAAATTATGACCACTACTGCCTTCTGATTCAGTATTGTTTTGTGGCTTAAGTTGCCCTTTAAATGGAAAGCAGAATTCCCATACATTGATCTCATACAGTAATAGCCAAATCCAGTACCTGTAACTCCCAATTCCTTGGCACTCCAGATGTTTGGAAACTACAACTCCCAGCATGCTTTGGCTGCATGGAGTTGTAGTTTCAACAACTAGTGTCAAGGTTCAATAAACTTTAAATTGAGCTTACCATCATTTACAATTTTTCTGACCTCCATATAGTAAAGGACTCTCTGTCACCTGAGAGTTGTAGTTTCAAACTGTCATTTGCACTAAAGTAGCAGCCATTTTTTGCCCCAAACTGAGAAGACCCATCACATTTACAGCATCCAGATGAGCAGTGACAGTGCTGGGTGATTCCATCAGACTGACTACAGGAAGCAGGTAGGAGTGTAAAGGCAGATCAGCTCCTGTAAGTTTCTGTGCAGGTGAAGGATTTTTAACACACCTACTGGTTATAATCTGCAATTGCAGCATTTGGATCTAAATTTGGACTTGACCCGAGTATATGCCGAGGTTAGGTTTTCAGGCTAAATTTAAAGCATGAAAATCTCGGCTTATATTCGAGTATATACGGTAATTGCTTTTATTTATCCAGGGTTTAGCAGGCTGTTTGTAGCAGCAACCTTATAGAGGTAGCCAATATGCAAATAGAATTGTTTGTGCACTAGAATTCTATTTTATGTATAGATCACCCCCAGATAACTGTAACCACACCATATCACTAAAGTCATCACCCACGTCAAAAGCAAACAATGATATTCAACATTATAATAACACAAGAACAGATTGGAAATAACTTATGATGCTACTGCTACTGTATATAAAACACTCCGAACCATTATATTTATATAATAAGTATAGCTATACAACAAAAGATTTTATACTTGACAAACAGTTACCAGAGAGGGGAGAGGGAACCTAACTAAAATGCAAATTTTAGATAATACTATTGTCTACTGTTTAAATATTTATATGCAACAAGTAATACCAATTTTTGAGAAAACTGCTTGAGTTTAAATCTGTGAACAGGGCCACATCTACCATGAGGCAGAGCGAGACATTTGTGTCAGGCTGCACCCCTGCACTAAAGAAGAAAGGCGGCAGATAGGCAGTAGTAGAATTAGAAATGTATATCTCTTTTGGGGTTAGAAAGCAAAGGAACCACACTGATAAATGTATGAATATATATATTGTTTACTTAATCAAGTTACAGTTACAATAAAACAAACTAAGACTATTTAGACATAAATATACACACTATATTACAATATATAAATGATTACATGTAGACTGCATTAGTTACCACAGAAAGTATACTTCAATGGTAGCCTTGCTCTTGTTCTGGCCTGTATCCATCAGATCCCACATGACATCCTTCTAGCATGGCTTCCACCCTGTCCAATCTCCAGTCTGTGTCCTCAGTTTTCCAACCGGCTTTTCCTAGTCTAAAGAGAATTTCTTCTTCTAATCTAAAAGAGATCCTCCTTAGTCCAAGAGAGCTTTCCCTCACTGCCTTCTACCCCAGCTTTTTATCCCATTTTCCATCTTTTCCTCCCCCCAGTATCCCTGATCATCAATCATATCCTGCAAATATGTTTTCTCTTCCTGATTCCCCCAGACAAAATGTCCATGTGATACACAGTATGTAAATGAAAACGGACTACCTATTGTTCATATCCTATTGATTTGTCCAGTTTAGGAACCAACCTTAATTTATACTCTGTGTATAAACTAATTATCATGGGAATACAGTATCCTGTCTTCCATGGATATATTGTCTAACATGATTGACCAGGTGTCCTGTGTGAGAATGCTGTCTAGCTCTATTGTATTGCCCAATATACATTATAAATAGAATCTTGGCATATATAAATTATATAAAACAGTTTATATTAATACATGCAAAGGGTCATGATTTCTTACACCTTGACGGCAAACGTCCACCTGCAACCACGAGAAGTGTGAGCGCTGCCCCCATGACTCCAACATGCACGGTACCTTGAAGTTAGGAATTCCACTTTTGCTTCCTAAGAGTCAGTTCAGGACACACACCCTGCTGCCCAGCATAACCTAAGGCTCCTAGTCAAGGAAGGAAGTCAGTGGAACCAATCAAAACGCTTGTTTAGTGCACAGCACTATTCATTCCTTGCTGCCTATTTATCCTCTGAGGCTCCTCACTTGTGTCAGAGGGTGATTAACAGACCAGCAGCAGCAGCCAATAGAGAGAGGGAGGGAGGGTCTGGTGTGGCACAGTGGCAAGTTAGGTGCAGATATGAAGTTTAAAGGATAGCTAAACTGAAATTGATTTACTCCATAGTCTGAAAGCATCCCCCCCCCAGAACACCAATAAACTGCTACTTAATTTTTATTTTCCCTAGTAACAGACATGATGTTGTCAAAGGCATTTTATATGGTTAAGTTAGCTTTAGTTTGTTAGGCTAGGTTAGTCTAGTTATGCTAGTTAGGGCCCTACTGAGTCTACCTTAACATGGTGACAGGCTTACAAATCTTTTGTCTAAAATATTTTATACTACAGAAAGTATGGCATTTCGAATATATTGTAACAGTTGTACCAACGTATATAGCACAGGCTATAAAATAAGTTATTTTGATTAGAGAAACAAAAACCTAAAAGGAGCAATATGATAGTGGCAACAAAAGCTGTTTGAGAAAGGGATATCTGTTTTTAGTAATTTACATTATTGCTAATTGACTGACTAAATAAATGTTTAAATACCTATGGGATAGGAAGTTCAAAATCGTAACATGTTACCCATGCCCATCAACAAAACCACTTACTTACTTGTAACACATTGTATATTGAAGGTAAAAAAAGATAAGCAGAGTAGAGATGTTGGAGTTACAATGGAGATTGATAATCTGCTATATACACACTAATTATTATTTATAACCCCCCCCACCAGCCACCATGAGCTTACAATATAACCTAGTGCCCTTTGTTGCTGAATTCCCGCATGCTAAAATCATATGTATGGGAGATTTTAACATAGCTCTAAATCAATACTTATATAAACTATCCCCAACTCATACACCAAGTCACTAACCTCTAGAAACCTCATTCTAATCTTTCATTCAAGATATGGGTTGGATAGACACATGGAGACACTTAAACACCCAAGAGAAGGACTTTACATGCTATTCAGCTACTCTAGAACTGACCTAGCATTGTTACACAGATCATTGGCCCGAGAAATCTATCAATTCCAACATTTGCCGAGGCATCTCGGATCTCTCCTAATTACTACTAACAATAAGACACTTAGAGGAAGCAGCAATCATCAGACCCTGGAGACTGCATCCATTCTGGCTTATCCTAATACCCCAACCTGATCTTATACCAGAACAGATTGAACTGTTTTGGGAAGATAATTCACCAGACACAGTCACTTTTATTTTTATTCACTAGCAAAGCAAATGCCAGAACAATTATATAACTTAAATCCCCTAGAAGATAATAAGCATAAGTGGTTAATACTACAAAGACAATACACAACTTTACTAGAAAAAAACAAACCTTCTTTGAAAATTGCAATCAATCAACCAAATTACTCGTAGCTTTAACATGCCAAAACTAACCAAATTCAGACAATTGTGGCTATTAACAATCCAGACAAAGGAATTGTTAGACACCATCAATATCCTGGAAAGCTTTAGCTCATTCTACGCCAAATTATATAATTCAAAACCCTATTAATAGAAAACTACATGGCACAGATGACTTACCCATAGAGGTATATAAAAAATACCAATCTGAAATCACAGACCACTTACTAGAGGCAATCACTAAATGTTACCTACCCAATACCTTTTAAGAAGCCAATGTCATAGTCCTACTTAAACCTGGCAAAGAACCCACGAATTGTGCCATTTAAAAATTCTCACAAAAATCTTAGCATCTAGATTACAAAAGGTCATAACTGATATTATACACTATAACCAGACAGGCTTCATACCAGGAAAATCAACATCCATAAAATATCATAAATGCCTTGATTCAAACTCAGTTAGAACATGATAATGCTGGCCATAGAGTCATGGTAGCACTGGATACCCAAAAGGCATTTGACTCTATAGAGTGGGAGGTTTTATGGGCATGCCTATATAGATTCGGTTTTGGTACAATGTTTATTAATTGGATTAAAACCTTATGCAAAAAGCCCACAGCACAAATTACAGTTAATGTAAGAACCTCCACTGCATTCCAATTAACTAAGGGTACAAAACATGGCTGCTCACTATCTCCTCTACTATTTGCAATAGCAATTGAAGCTAGGACCATACACTGAAACCCTAGCCATGTATGATGGTATGCCTGGAAAGCCCTGAAACACCATTAAAAACCCTAGTGAATCTCATAAACTCATTCAGCCCCTACGCAGGACTGAACATGAATTGGGAGAAATACTGCTTATATTACGTTTTGAACCTAACAAAAGGAAGTTTCCTGTGAGTGGAAACAAGTGGAATGTGTACAAAGTCCCTTGTTCTAAACGACCTTGCCCTCAAGGGCATAGAAAAAGAAGGACATTTAATCATTTGATGGTTGTATGTTGTGTGTGAAAGTTTGAAAATAAGTTTGAAATAAGGATTGTGCTGATAGTGTGCTGTTTTAAGGACTGTGTGTGCAGTAAGCAGATTAATCTTTCTTCCAGTTAAAGGGGTGCTCTGGGCTTCTATATTCTAGTATCGCACCTGTTGTAATGGCAAACAGGTTGTGAAAGGGTTAATAAATGTTTTGTTTTTTTCCCTCTCTTCCTGGCTCTTGCATTAATTGGTGTGGGGGCTTGGGCCTATTAGTTAAATAGGATTCACATTGGTTGGACCTGTGGTTTGAACCTAACAAAAGGAAGTTTCCTGTGAGTGGAAACGAACTAGAGTGGAACGTGTACGAAGTCCCTTGTTCTAAAGGACATAGAAAAAGGACATTGAAACAAGAAGGGCAATTAAAAAAGGTTGTATATTAGAAGGGACAGTTCTGTCAGTACCATGCAATGTGCATCCTGCCACATGTATAGGAACCTGGAGCAGACATTCCAGGGGATCTATGTCTTTGTCAGGTGTGAGGGGGTTGCCCGTTTGGAAGCTGAGGTGGAGAGTCTAAGGGGGCAGCTTGCAGCATTGCAAGTATTGGAAAATCTGGGGGGACAGCAGGCACTGGCTGGGGCCAGTATAGAGGTGGGTGGGGGAAGGTTGAAGGGAGAGGTAGTTTTGTTAGGGTCACTAGGGGAAGTGGGGGATGGAAGGATAGGATTGCTTCTTCCCAGATTGCCCATTCCAACAGATTTGCTGCCTTAGGTGATGAAGTGGAGGAGGACAGCTCGGAATTAGCATGTATGGAGCGGGCTAATCCCTTGAGCACCCAGGGGACTGCCATTCTAATACAAGGGAGGATAAACCTAGAAATACTACCGCAGCCACGTGGTACGCTAGGGAGACAGCAGGAGCTTAGGAACATTAATGCTTGGCTAAGAGGGTGGTGTAAGGAAGAAGGGTTTGAGTTTATAGAGAACTGGGCTGACTTTGCTGTCGACTACAGGCTCTTTCGTAGGGATGGGTTGCACCTCACTGATGGTGGTGCAGCTGTGTTAGGGGAGAAGATGGCTAGAGGGTTGGAGTTTAAACTAACTGGGATAGATAGCCCAGGAGGAAATAAGGATTTAGATAGGCCAGTGATGGGTGGAAAGGGGGGGGGGGGCTAGCATAGGGGGTAGTGAGGATCATATTCTAAAATGTATGTTTGCAAATGCGAGAAGCCTAGATGACAAAATGGGTGAAGTGGAGATTATGGCGTTGAATGAAAAGTATGATGTAATAGGTATAGCAGAAACGTGGTTGAACAGTTCTCACATCTGGGCTGTAAATTTAGAAGTATACGCCTTGTTTAGGCAGGATAGAGAAAAAAGGAAAGGCGGAGGAGTATGTGTTTATGTTAAAAAAATTAAAGCCATATTTAAAAGAAGAGATAACTGGCAATAGGGATGTTAAAGCGGAGGCAATATAGGTGGAATTAGGCAACAAGATCATCATTGAACATCAAGAACATCATTGTTGATGTCTGCTATAAGCCGCCAAATGCTAGCAGAGAGGAAGTGAGTCAGCTTCATATGCAGTTGGCACGGGCTGCAAGTTTGGGGAGTGTGCTCATTATGGGGGACTTTAATTACCCTGACATTGATTGGTGTAGTGGAACTGCTAACACAGAAAAAGGTCGATGAGTTCCTGAATTTGCTGCAGGATAATTTTCTCTCACAGGTGGTTGAAGTTCCTACTAGAAAAGGAACTCTGTTGGATCTGGTAATATCTAACATCGTGGAGCACATTATAGATATAAAGTTAACTGGAGGCTTAAGGAATAGTGACCATGAAATAGTGTTGTTTGGAGTATGTTATCGAAAGGAAAAGTGTGCTGGGTTAACAAAGACTTTTAATTTCGGGAAAGCAAATTTTCCCAGGTTAAAAGTAGCTCTTCAGAATGTCAACTGGGATAATGTATTATTAGGTAAAGGTACTGAACAGAAGTGGACTGTGTTCAAGGGGATTTTAAGGCATTTCCCATCTAAATTTATACCCTTGGAAAATAAATGTAAAAAAAATAAATCTGCGCCCATGTGGCTGAATTCTGTTGTAAAGAGGCAAATGGAAAGGAAGAAAAAGCATTTAAAACCTTTAAGTCAGATGGAATGGAAAGGGCCTTTAGGGATTATAAAAACTGAAACAAGGAGTGTAAGAAAGCAATTAAACTAGTTAAAAATTAATAATGAGGTTAAGATAGCTGAACAAAACATCACTAAGCCTAAATTTTTTTTTAAAGTATATTAATAGTAAGAAGATGAGGACTGAAAATGTGGCACCATTAATTAATGGGGATAAGTTAGTTATGGAGGATGGCGATAAAGCAAATGTGGGTATTGTCAGCAAGGTTTCTGCTTTTGCTGATGACACAAAACTGCTAAGTGGCAGATGAGATTCAACGTTGAGAAATGTAAGGTGATGCATTTTGTACTTAAAAATCCATGTGCTGCTTATACTATAAATGGCTCTGTGTTAAGTGAATCCATGTTGGAAAGGGATCTTGGAGTTTTGTTAGATAACAAACTTAAAGGAAGCAAGCGGTGCCAGGCGGAAACAGCCAGCGCCAGCATGGTATTGTCTTGTATAAAGAGAGGTATGGATTCAAGGGAGGGAAATGTTATTCTCCCTCTTTACAAAGCATTGGTAAGGCCTCATTTGGAATATGCAGTGCAATTTTGGAATCTTGTGTACAAAAAGGACATCTTTGAAATGGAAAGGGTTCAGAGAAGGGCAACTAAATTAATAAGGGGATTGGGGAGCTTAAATATGAAGAGAGAATGGAAAAGTTACAATTATGTATGCTGGAGAAAAGGCGCTTGCATGGGGATATGATTACTTTGTATTAATACATATACACTATCTGGGGCATTGTTCACCAATAGAGCATGTCAGAAGACAGATGGACATCCCTTAAGACTTGAAGAAAAAAGGTTTAGGTATACATAAAGTAGAGTTGATCCAGGGAAATATTCGATTGCCACTTGGAGTAAGGAAGGAATTATTTTCCCCTTCATAAATTTGGTGGGGTTTTTTGCCTTCCTCTGGATCAACAGTTAGGCAGGAAATGAGAATATTGCTAGATGGGTTGGACTTGATGGACTTGATGTCTTTATTCAACCTCAAATACTATACTATACTATATTGTCTAGACAAATTCACAGAGACATCTATGACACTACCGTGTCCATTACAAGTAGTCCCATATTTTAAATATCTTGGCATAACAATAACAAAAGACCCTATCAAATTCTACGAGTTTAATATACAGCCTCTATTAAAATTAGCAAGAACCAAGACTTACCAGATGTAACATATAAAGATTGGGAGGATGTTGCCACCTCCCACATTACAGTATCCCCTAGAGCCAATAACCGGCTAATTCGGCTGAATATTATACATAAGACATATCTGTGCCCCCAACAGATTACGCCATATTGCTAAGAAAAGGGAAATATTGTGTCCAAAATGTAAAAAATCTTATGTACATTTTTGCCATTTGATCTGGGAGTACCCAATGGTAAATCAATTTTGGTCCAGGGTAGTACTATTACTGTCCATTTTACTCAATCTTCTGTGGAATTTAGAAGTGAAACCAGCATACTGGGTATTCTCGACTCAGAGAACTGGAATAAATACCAAATAATAATTCTAAGAGAATCCCTTTCTTTGCCCACAAAGTAATTATAATGAAATGGATGGCCCAGACACCACCAGAAATATAAAAATTGGAATAAACTAATAAATAATGTTCTCCCCTACGAAAAAAATAATATACCGGCATAGAGCTTGCCCTGGGAAATTTGAAAAAATGTGGAAAAACTGGCATGAATCATCCTTCACCACCTTATAATGTATTTGCAAGGAATGTATATGAAACAGTATAGACAAGCAAATAATGATAATGTCAAATAATAAAACAAAAATAATATAATAAATCAATATATGTTTATTAAAATGTATACAATAAGCTTAATTCCCTCTACAGTTGGGTTTATTATTATACAGTTATGTTAAATATCATAATATTGTGACAAAATAATGACAAAAATGTGACAAACTTTATAACGATACAAAGCATTGTTCTTATTTAAAGCTGTTAAAAACTAAATAATAGTTATCTATTGGGGCATAGTCCCATATTCACACAGTTTAGTAAACACTAAACAATACATATGTTTTATAGGGTTATCATTGTCATGGGCGTCCGCAGAAAGTTTTCTAGGGGGGGGCACAGGAAAAGAAATGTGGCGAGTGTAGCTACAGACAAGTGGGCATGGCTTATTTTGTGGGCGTGGTTTGTTTTATAGGCATAACTTGTGAATGAGCAGTATTTTTTCCATCCTTAACCTGCCCATTCAGCATTTTCTCTGTGTATAAATAAATGCTTCAGAGATATTGACTTCCTGTTTGCAGGACCCCTAATAGAGACCGTTATGGTCTTGCCCTTGACCCAGCGCCTGGGTTGATCTATTTGCTCAGTAGAGAACTGAGCATGTTTGACCCATCATCCAACAGCCAATTAGTTATTAGTTACATAACCTAAAATGTCAGAACAATATGTCAACAGCAGGCAATAGCTAGGGGTATCAACTGAATAAACCAATCAGATGTCAGCTTTCAAATGTTACATAAGTTCTGATTGGTTGGGGAAAAATTAGCACCATTTTAAACAATAAGAACTTTTATTGAATCTTCCCTGACAGAATTTTAAAAATAAGGATATTTTTCACTGAACTTTAAGTGGATCTGAAAGACACAACTGAAAGGTTATAAAAGCATGTTGCCTGTGTCTGTCTTAAGGTGGGTACACACATATCCAACAGACAATCAGTTGACATTACTGTTAGGAACTATCCAAGGTAGCTTGCATTCTGGGAAGAAGGACCATTATAGAACTTGGAATGTCAGCTCATCAATATCAACAGCAGGGAATAGCAAGAGTATAAATTAAACTGGTTTTCCAAAATGGAAAAGAATATGTAGAATAACTAGGAATGTGTAATATAAACTATCAGGGAGATTCAATAAAAGTTCTTAATGTTAAAAAAAAAGTGCTAATTTTGCCCCAATCAATCAGATATTATTTAACATTTGAAAGCTAAAATCTGATTGGTTGGGGCAAAATGTGCACCATTTTTAACGATAAAAACTTTTATTGAATCTCCCTGTAATAATTCAAATACAGGGATAAAATGGTCACTAGGTGCAATTATAGCCTGATATAGACTCACTTGGTGTAAATAAATATACATTATAGGATTTTATCCCTATATTTGCTCTACCAAAAAATGCTGTGTTAGCAACACAGCATTTTCAGGTAGAGTAAATGCTAGCCACTCAGCTAGGTTCTATAAAGCCTAAAAATATATATATATTATCCCCAAAGGCAAAGCAGCTATTAATATTGCTAAATTATTGATATATTTGACGTGCATGCGTGACGTCATTGACGCATGCGCGGCAAGCGTCTATTGTGTGGGACATCATACACGCGACAAAATCCAGGGGGGATTGACCCCATGTGTGGACGCCCATGATCATTGTCATTATAGCATGAAAATTAAACCTTAAATATAGGGACCCATTTATCCAATCTAATTGCATACATCTTAAAATAACTGATATAACTGTTGTTATATTCGCAAACAGTGAATATAACAACAGCACTGATGCCTTGCAGCGCTGAGGTCCAAGGAGTTTGTATGTTCTCCCCGTGCTTGCGTGGGTTTCCTCCGGGCACTCCGGTTTCCCCCACAGTCATAAAGACATATTGATAGGTTGTATGTGTACAAAAAAATGATTAAATTGTAAGCTCTTCGGGGCAGGGCCTGAAGTGAATTGAGTAAATAATTGTAAAGCACTGCGAAATATGTAGCACTATATAAGAAATAAAATACATACATACAAAATGAGATTAGACTTGCGGAGCACCTCAGCTACTTTCTCTACACTTAGGTTATATTATAATTTAGCCACAATCTTTGTTTCAATAATTTTCCTGCCTGTCCTGTACTGCATCCCCAGGTGAGCTACAGTATAAGGAGAGGGAGAAGAGTGATTACCTTAGGAAGGGTCAGGAAAAGGTGAGAGCTTTCTGTGTGCTGAATCGACACACCCCTTTGTAGACATGCTGTTCATCCTTCACAGCCATGACTCTACCTGGAAGAGCTTTCATACACAAAACTAAAAGATCGATATGGGGATGGACATGCCATTTAAAGTGGTTGTGTACAATTCAGTAAATATGATGAAAACTTTTACATCCAAGTTTACGCATTGTGAGTGTGTGAGTTATTTTAGGCGGGAGAAATGGAAATATTAAGAGGGATGCTGTTTAAGATGTGTGAAGTTGAAATGGTAACTGCCCTGTGCATGATTACTAGTTAGCCCAGGGATGTCCATCCTGTGGACAACTACCAAGATTCTCCAGCAGCAGAAAAAATCCAGAGACAGGGGTGCTGTGGTTGTGGCTTCAACTATGTCCTAGCATAGGGAATAAACTGCACATGTTTACACGACCAGGCAGAGCTGAGCAAAAGGCAGTACTTGAAATCACCTTTTTAGCTACATAATGTTTGTACGCCTACATACAGAAATTTGATTAATGGCTTTTTTTATTCATCTGGAATTAAACTTGCTTGTTTACATTAAGGTGGTCATACACTGTTAAGATGCTAAAGCTGATTCAATAGGAGAACACATGATCGGCCATGATTTACTGACATGTTCATTTGTCCAATCCGGGCGACCGACATACGTGCCACTTTGAACACCTCCAATTTTTCACGCTGACTGACCGATAGACAGAAATATCATTCGGTCAAAATCTTCCTGCGTGTACCTAGCCTTGCATTGTTTCTGATCTGTCCAGTTGGATCAGTGAAAAATAGCAACATGAGCAGCCACATATGTACAATTGTCAGATGTATTAGTCTTATATGTGTCTTACATGCTTAAAGGGACACTATACTGAAAAAAATGACTTTTCCTCATCTTAATCTATAATTGAATACATGTAAGTAGCACTTACTCTGATTTGCATGTGTTGCTGCATGCCTTCAATCCAGCACACAGTTTGTTTAGGAGCAGTATCCCCCCTCCCTCTTTAAACCACTCCCACTTCCATCCGACCTGACATTTTTCCCATAAACCAACTGCCAAGCCTGCACACAGTATACAGCATTCCAAATGTCAAAACTCTGTCACCATTCCAGCTACAGTAAAACTACTCACAGAAGAATAGTTTTTGAGAGCAAGGAACTTGATTGACAGCTGAAATATAAGAGGTTTTAGATTGGATATCTAAAGAAATTGGGGGCAGGTAAACAAAAAAATTATACAGTGGTGGTTGGGAAGAATTATAGTTTCCAGCTATGGTCAAATTAAAATAACCTATTTTTCAGTATAGATGCCCTTTAAAGGGTAGATGTCTGCTTGTAATTGAATTGGGAGATGGCAGCTAGTAATCCTATCTCCCACTAAATGGTTGAATACATTTTTTTTAAAGTTTTTTTTTGTGGTATTACCCTTTAAGGCAACCTGAGGTCTACTTTACTTTTATTCAATATTTCTCTGTAAAAGGACTAACAAGACAACTAAGAGAAATGTACTACTTAGCTTCTAGTTTTCCAGATACAAGTCACTTCTCTTGAAGATGAGGGAATGCCACCTCTGCTGTGACCCTAGCTCAATGTAATATTAGTGGCATAGGGATCACTATAGCAACCATAGAAGTCGCTATAGGGCCTGGAGGCAAAGAGCCGAAGACCCTGTCCAGGTCCCCTGCAGGCATTTCCTCTCTCCTAAGAAAAAATTTACCTTACATAGTTTAGCCCCAAAAAAAACCATTTTCGTTTTAATTAAATCCTTTATCCAAATTATCAATGGGACTTTTCATAACCAGGACAAACTATGGGTATCCATGTCAAATACCCTCAGCCAAATACCCATACAAAACCACCCTTGGCTTAAATCATCCAACAAACCAGAATCCCTAAATAAGATCTATTATCTGGACACAATACTAAAAATATGGGACAAACAATCAAATAAAAATAAACTCTCAAACCATCCTGGACTACTAACTACACTGTTCCAAAATCCTACTTTTCCACCTGGACAAAACTCCACATACTTCCTCAAATGGACACAACTAGATAACCCCCAAATTTTTAAGCTATGGAAAAAGGATCACTTATCCCCTTAAGAACATTACTACAGGATATCACCCCCACCATCACACACTATGTGGAATACAACCAACTTTCTCACTATATCCACTCCATAATCCCCAACTGCACAAAAAACAACAACCACAACATTTGAAAAACTATGCACCTCAACACCTCAATATATTATATCAAAAATATATTCTCTTTAAAGAGAACAACAATTCTTGGATCCTCCCTCCTTTGTCTCCAAATGGGAAAAAGAACTACAAACCACCTTTTCAACTGAACAATGGGAAAAATGCTATACTCTGACACATAAAATGTCCCTGGCCTGCAAGGCCCAGGAAAAGAACTACAAGATCCTTTCTAGGTGGTATCGGTGCCCAGCAATTCTCCATAAAATTTACCTCACAACATCAAATATATGCAGGAGATGCCTAAAGGATGAAGGATCACTTTCACATATATGGTTGAACTGCAACGTGATACAACCTTTCTGGAACACTATATTTGAAACATACAACAAAATCACTGCACAAAATCTCAAACCAAATCCACAGCTTGTCCTTCTTTCTATGCTTCCAGGCACCACCGAATGTTCCAAAAAACAACTCTTTCGACATTTCCTAACATCAGGAAGGATGGCCCTCCCTCGTTTCTGGAAAACCACTACTTGCCCTGAAAACAAACTCTGGGAATGGAAGACCTAACAGCTACCTTAAATGATAATCCAACAGATTCACACAAATGTGGACACTGTGGATTCTTTTTATGGAAACAGACCTATACAAAAACTTACTTGTCATTTAATCAACAAAAATACCAAAAAAACAATAACAAACTGTACTAATAAAAATGGATAAGGAAATGTTATTAATATATACATGTGACTTACGCCGATGGTAAATTCATTGACAACAGATCTGTCCCACAATACATATATCTGCCCCACTAACCTTTCTTTCCGCCTTCTCTTCTTTCCTCCCTAAACTGCAACTATACCTAAACATGGTTCACTGATTATGAGATAATCTACAACTATTTTTACTTTACTGAAAAACATTTTTGAAAAATGTTTCAATAAAGAAAAAAAAACCTCGCTGCAATTTGGCCGGTATGTGGGGGGCCCCCATCTAAAATTTTTCTATGGGGCCCTCTGATATCTAACTATGCCCCTGTATAATAACAACCTATGCTCAGTTATATTTGAGCCTGTTCTCACTGGCTGAAGCTTGCATATACAGTGTTACGCCCCTTCCCTTGTGCTGGGAGCTTCACCGTGAGAAAGTAGTGTAACTTTCTGCAGTTAAATAATTGAAGGCAGAGCTACATATTATTTTTGGTCTCCTTGAAGGAAAGCTGTCCATACACTCCCTCGAAATTACACTGATCCAAGATAAATGTCAGCTAAAATGTCAGATAAAAGGCAGCAGTTTTACCTGTTGACATTCACGACAGGGGCGAAGGGATCACCATAAACTTCTCAAAGAGGCTTCCAGGCTCAGATATTCTACTTACAAAACTGTGGCTCTTCTATTCATCCATGATGTGACATTATGGCCAATGGCTGATGTCAGTTACAGATTGAGACTCCTCTCTACTGTGCATGCTCGTAACCAGCCAGCCTGCAACAGCATCAGAGAAAGGATGTCCACGCCAGCGAGAGATCGGGGGCTTTATAAGTAGAATACCTGAGCCTGGGAGCATCTTTGAAGGGTAAACGTAAAACAAAAATGGTGTTTGTGGGGCTGAACTATGTGACATAAAAATTTTCTTAGGAGGGTGGACATGCCCTTAAAAAAAACCTGCCCAGGTTGGGTTGAACTGAACCAAACAGTTTTTTTGTGGGTTGAGGGGCCCCATCTAAAATCTTGCTATGGGGCCCTGGGATTTCTAGCTACGCCACTGGTTCGCATATTTATTATGATCATAATATCAATCACAAAATGGTCAGAACATAGTGTATGGTTTTTTTATCCCATTTTTATCTGTTAAATAAATATAAGTGAAACATACAAGTGATTTCAAAATAAACCTCATGAGTCAATTAGCAAATCATAAATAGAGATGGCCGGTTCGCGGACCCGAACCTGGATCCGCCGCGGATTTATCACGTCCGCGAACGGCGGATTTTTCCGGATTTTCCGCCTTCCGAACTTCCGAACCGCGGATTTTTTTTTTTTACAAATTTTCGAAAATACGAGTATCTCCGTAATTACGAGAATCCGCGATCTTCCGGGGCCGGAAAACCCGACGATCCTCGTAATTACGAGGATTCTATAAAAACGAGACATTCTTGTAAATTTTCGGAAAAACGAGACATTCTTGTAAATTCGAATTTTTGGGGCTTATTTTCAAGACGGAGCAAGCCACATGACCCAAATTAGCCAATGGCAGCTAACATGATTATTGCCAGCCCCCTGGGTATAAAAGGCTGCTTCACAGGCGACATTTTGTCAGTGTGTTGGAGTGTGTTTAGTGGAGACCTGACAGTGTAGGAGTTGGAGAGAGATGTTTGCGCTTTTTGAGCTTTTTGAGCTTTCTGTGTGTGGATTTCAGTGTGGTGGTTTAGCACTTGTTGTTACCCACCCCTGTATTCACACATCTTGAGACCCAACAGTCCTTTTAAGGACTAACCCCCCTATAAGTCCTTTGGACAAATTTTGTGTTAGACCTTTTAGAGGTCTAGGTGTCCTGTTTTTTTGTTTGTCTTTCTGTATCTGTGTGTCAGTGTCTGTGTGTTTTGTGTAGCTGACAGTGCTGCCTTTAGCAGCAATCAGCAGCTTTTGCTGTCTGATCTGCTGTTTGCTGTCAGTTGTGTCTGTGTCCTATTTGCGCTTTTAGTGTAAAAAAAAAAAAAAAAAAAGCGCTTTGTGTCTATTTTTTTGCTTCTGTGTTGTTTTGTTGCTTTGTCTTTTGTGTTTGTGTGTGTGTGTGTGTTTATATATATATATATATATATATATATATTAATTTTTGGGGGGATAATTTGGGAGAGGGAAATGCCTGGCAGGGCAAGAGGGAGACCCAGGAGCAGGGGTGCTTCTGCACGTGGAGGGAGAGGGAGAGGGAGAGGCAGAGGAGAGCCTACTGAAGGCTCTGGCCAGGAGCTACCTGGCCCTTCGCAGGGCAGCCGGGTTACCGTGCCCGATATTTTTAGGGGTAGCCGGGCTAGGGCTATCCCTTCTGATCAAGGAAGGCGGGTAGTAGAGTGGATTACCCAGCCTTCCTCATCCACCTCCTCACAGGCACAGAGCAGCCGAGCTGCTACTGTAGATATTGTGCCTGCTCCTTCCTCACCTGAGGCTCCTACTGTGGGCATGGAACCTGATCCGCTCTATTAGGAGTTCGTTGCCCACATGGCCCGTACCTTCGGGGATCCGGAGGAGGAGTCTCAGGATATGTTTTCGCACACTATGTGTGGGGCTAGTGTGCTTGAGGAGGAGCTGTGCACTGATGCACAATCTTTCCTGTCGCCCGAGGCGGAGGAAAGTGCTCAGTGCACAGGGGGACAGGAGGCTGACGATGTCACGCAGCAGTCTGTGAGCAGCCAGGGAACTAATGCAGGGGGTGAGGTTCCAGATGCTGCTGCTGTTAGTGATGCAGCCTCCAGTATTGAGGAGGTGGAAGTGGACGATGAGGTCACCGATCGTCCATGGGTGCCCTCTGTGAGAGAGGAGGAGGATAGTGTCTCTGAGGGATGTCCCTCAGAGCATGAGCACGATCCTGAACCCAGAGGCAGGACTGGGGGCAGGGGCCGGGGCAGAGGCAGTGCACCTAGTGGTGCACGTGGAGGTACGGCACCAATGAGATCTGGTGCCAGTGCCCCACAGCAGCAGGTGACCTCTGCTCCGAGTCGTGTCGGTGGCTCAGCGGTGTGGGAGTTCTTCTCACTGGCTCCAGGTGACAACACAGTTGCAATGTGCAAGTTGTGCCTGCAACGTGTTAGCCGTGGGAAGACCACATCACATTTGGGCACCTCCTCTATGAGGAGGCATATGATTCTGCACCACTTTGCCCGGTGGGAGCAGCGGACAGGGAACGTGCAGGCACCCACACGTTCCCTACCTCGTGCCCAGGTAGCCACCGTTCCTCCTCCTCCCCCTCCGGCCCCATCAGCTGCTTCCTCGGTGGAAGTTAGGGAGGAGAGGCAGCCTTTGGCCCCAGCACGCGGTGTTAAGAGGCCTCTTGACACTGCTGCTGGAGCGTCAGCTAAAAGGCAGGTCTCTCTTCCCCAGTTGTTGGAGCGGAGGCAGAAACTGTCCCCAGTCACCCCCAAGCCCAACGTCTCATGCCGGCTTAGCCAAACTCCTGGCGGTGCAGCTGCTACCTTTCAGCCTGGTAGACAGTGCAGCGTTCAGGGAGTTTGGGCCATTGGCACACCCACAGTGGCAGGTCCCTGGCGCGTAGGTACTTTGCCCAGAAGGCAGTACCAGCCTGCACGACCATCTGCAGGGCAATATATCTGCTTCGCTGGACCACAGTGTGGGCAAGTGTGTCCACATTACTATGGAGCGGTGGTCCAGCAAGCACGGCCAGGGGGGTATGTGTCATTTACCGCCCAAGGGGCACTCTGCTAGCCGGCAGAGACGCGGCACGGAGCGCAAGTGGGGAGATGGTGGTACCACCACGCATTGGTGATACGCCAGTCTCCACCCCCCCCTCCTATCGGTGAGCCCTCTTCCGGACAGCTCCGTGCCCCCCCAGAGCCTATGCTTCGTGCCAGGCGAGAGACGGTGCCATGGAGTGTTGCAGCTTGTGTGCCTCGGTGATAGGAGCCCACCGGGGCGAGTTGCTGGCAGCAAGCAAGGGCAGGTTGAGAGGTGGCTGACCCCACACACCTCTCAATGGCAAGGTCATGTGACAATGCCACCAATATCCTGTCTGCCCTTCGCATGGGCAGAGTCACACATGTTCCTTGCCTGGCACACGTTCTCAACTGGTCGTCCAGCGGTTCCTCACAAGTACCCTGGTCTCCAGGAGGTACTGAGGATGGCTAGGAGGGTGTCCAGCCACTAGGCGGTCATACACGGCCACAGCTCGTCTGGCCGAGTTTCAGCAGCAGAATGGTCTGCCGCCAGAACCGCCTGATTTGTGACACCCCCACCCGCTGGAACTCTAGTCTTATGATGCTGCTGAGGCTGCCCAGCAGAGGCGAGCATCATAGACTACTTGTACGAGTACGAGGCAAGATCAGGCTCTGGGGACCTGGGTTTGCTGTTACCCAGGCAGTGGCTGCTGATTAGAGATGCCTGCCGTGTGCTCGCGCCATTGAGGAGGCCACCAGGATGGTAAGCGCAATGATGCCACCATTGCGGTACCATCCCACTGGTGTTCCTCCTTGAGCACACTCTGCGCAGCATACTCGACAGGGCACTCGCTGTCGAGCAGCAGGCACTGGAAGAGGAGGACGCCGACACCGTGATGCTTTCCGAGCTCGAACATCACTGTGCAGAGCAGCGTCCGATGATGAGGAGGGGGATTTAGGTGACCTGGACACAAGGGGAAATGGGGCATTCCTTAGGGGGACATCTCAACCCTCCCAAGTACCACAGTCATTCGTGGTTGGGGAGAGGTGAGCCCGACACTACTGTCCTCAGTGCATCGAGGACATGGGGTCCTCTGCGGCAGGCAGGTTGCGGCGCATGGGCTCTTCATGCTGCAATGCCTTTGCAAGGACCCCAGGATTAAGGCCAAAAAGAGAAGGAGCAGTACTGGGTGGCCACCCTTATAGATCCCCGCTATAAGGGTAAAGTGTCAGAGTTTATCCCCGCATCTCAGAGGGAAGGTAGAATGCAGCACTATGAGGGCAACACTGCTACGTTGCCTTGTTCTGCCTTCCCAGGTGCTGGCAGGCCTACAGCACCTGATGTTGGGGATCAACAGGGCTCACGTCCCCCTGTGCCTGACAGGAGGAGCCGCAGTACTGGAGGCAGCCTCGCGGGCCAACTTCAGGCTGTTCTTCAGCCACAGTTGCCAGGCCCATCCACTGGCAACTCCACCAGGCAACACCTCAGTCGCCAGGTCACCGACTACATCGGATCCAGGGCCGGTGTAGCCACATCAGAGACTGAGGATCCACTGGACTACTGGGTGGCGAGGCTGATATCTGGCCCGAGTTGGCACAGTATGCCATCGAGGTCCTTTCATGCCCGTCATCCAGTGTTCTCGGAGAGGACCTTCAGCGCAGCAGGGGGTGTTGTAACGGAGAGGAGGACCCGTCTCCACTGAGAATGTGGACCGCCTACATTCATCAAGATGAATGAGGCGTGGATCACATCTCAATACAGCACCCCTATTGCTGATGCCGTGACTGAAGGCCTCCTGCCCCTGGCCACCCATACTGCTCCTTCCGCCTCATTTTCCACCTAGAGGCTTAGTGATCAGCTTAGCTGGCAAATGGCAAATTTTTATTATTGCAGGGCCATATATGGTCCTACCTTGCTCTACTGCATTCAGGTTATGAAATAACAAAAGCTCTGCGACAACAGCTACTCTGTGGCTAATTTTTCTAAGATTGGGCGATCCTACTTGGCCCGAGAGCAGTACTCCATATTGATTTCGTTCTCTCTCCATGAGGCACCTTTGTGGTGTACCTACTCTGACCATCTCATACAGCCACAACAGCTACTCTGTGGCTAATGTTCAGCTCTGGTTTATCCTGCCTGTCCCGAGAGCAGTACTCCATATTTGATCTTCGTTCTCTCCCATGAGGCACCTTTGTGGTGTCACCTACTCTGACCATCTCATACAGCCGCAACAGCTACTCTGTGGCTAATGTTTTCAGCTCTGGGTTATCCTGCCTGGCCCGAGAGCAGTACTCCATATTTGATCTTCGTTCTCTCTCCATGAGGCACCTTTGTGGTGTCACCTACACTGACCATCTCATACAGCCGCAACAGCTACTCTGTGGCTAATGTTTTCAGCTCTGGGTTATCCTGCCTGGCCCGAGAGCAGTACTCCATATTTGATCTGTTCTCTCTCCATGAGGCACCTTTGTGGTGTCAACTACTCTGACCATCTCATACAGCCGCAACAGCTACTCTGTGGCTAAGTTTTCAGCTCTGGGTCTATCCTGCCTGGCCCGAGAGCAGTACTCATATTTGATCTTCGTTCTCTCTCCATGAGGCACCTTTGTGGTGTCACCTACTCTGACCATCTCATACAGCGCAACAGCTACTCTGTGGCTAATGTTTTCAGCCTGGGTCAATCCTGCCTGGCCCGAGAGCATTACTCCATATTTGATCTTCGTTCTCTATCCATGAGGCACCTTTGTGGTGTCATCTACTCTGACCATCTCATATAGCCGCAACAGCTACTCTGTGGCTAATGTTTTCAGCTCTGGGTCTATCCTGCCTGGCCCGAGAGCAGTACTCATATTGATCTTCGTTCTCATCCATGAGGCACCTTTGTGGTGTCACCTACTTGACCATCTCATACAGCCGCAACAGCTACTCTGTGGCTAATGTTTTCAGCTCTGGGTCAATCCTGGCTGGCCTGAGAGCAGTATCCATATTTGATCTTCGTTCTCTATCCATGAGGCACCTTTGTGGTGTCACCTACTCTGACCATCTCATACAGCCGCAACAGCTACTCTGTGGCTAATGTTTTCAGCTCTGGGTCAATCCTGCCTGGCCGAGAGCAGTACTCCATATTTGATCTTGTTCTATCCATGAGGCACCTTTGTGGTGTCATCTACTTGACCATCTCATACAGCCGCAACAGCTACTCTGTGGCTAATGTTTCAGCTCTGGGTCAATCCTGCCTGGCCGAGACAGTAACAGTACTCAGTCCAGTGGGGCCAGGCCTGCTGGCTCTTCAACAATGGTGGCAAACTGCAGTGTGCCTGCTGTAACTCAATGGTGCTGTTCCTACGAAGCATTACCCTTTCACCTGCTTTCCCTTGCACGATGCATACCTTGAGGGAGAGTAGCCAATGGGTGAGGGGTATGTCCAGTGGGGCCAAGCTTGCCTGGCTCTTCAACAATGGTGGCAAACTGCAGTGGGCCTGCTGTAACACAATGCTGCTGTTCCTACGAAGCCTACCCTTTCACCTGCTTTCCCTTGCACGATGCATACCTTGAGGGAGAGTAGCCAAGGTGAGGGGTAGTCCAGTGGGGCCAAGCTTGCCTGGCTCTTCAACAATGGTGGCAAACTGCAGTGTGCCTGCTGTAACTCAATGCTGCTGTTCCTACGAAGCCTTACCCTTTCACCTGCTTTCCCTTGCACGATGCATACCTTGAGGGAGAGTAGCCAATGGGCGAGGGGTATGTCCAGTGGGGCCAAGCTTGCCTGGCTCTTCAAACAATGGTGGCAAACTGCAGTGGGCCCTGTAACTCAATGCTGCTGTTCCTACGAAGCCTTACCCTTTCACCTGCTTTCCCTTGCACGATGCATATCTTGAGGGAGAGTAGCCAATGGGGTGAGGGGTATGTCCAGTGGGGCCAAGCCTGCCTGGCCCCACAATAATGGTGGCAAACTGCAGTGGGCCTGCTGTAACTCAATGGTGCTGTTCCTACGAAGCATTACCCTTTCACCTGCTTTCCCTTGCACGAAGCATACTCTGAGGGAGAGTAGCCAATGGGGTGAGGGGTATGTCCAGTGGGGCCAAGCCTGCCTGGCCCCACAACAATGGTGGCAAACCGCAGTGGACATTATGTAAACCAGTACCCCCATCGCCTTCTTTGCCTTGTTGTGTGCAAACTACTATATAGGGGAATGTGGCCAATGTGTGTGTAATGGCATTAATGGTATATACAATTATAAGTACCAGACATATAGCTAGCTAAATAGATATGTGTATTGTAATTTTTCAAATAAAAATTGATTATGAATCTATCTGAATAATTTGATATATCGAAAAATAAAGCCCAAAAACATTTTTTTTTCAGAACTGTTTTTATATATATATATATATATATGAAATTTTAAAAAAAAAACTATTTACAAAAAATAAACAAACAAAAAAAAAGGGGGTTACTGGGGTGCCCTCCTCTCCAGTCTGGTCAGGCGGCGGTCCAGGCGCCGCACCATGTGGCGCATCTCCCGCCGCATGCTCTGTAGTTCTGTGGAGGAAGATATTGAGAGAATTGTGGTGAAGATGTTCGAGCACATTTCCTAAAGCACCATGCGGTAGATGCAATTTTGCACCAGATAACTACTTACACATACATGGTACTGCAATGCTATAATGTTGCGGTATGTCATAAAAAGGAAAGCTCAGTATAAGATATCATTATTTCTAAAATTCTTAGTTTATATTATGCATACCTAGTTATGGTAACAGTGATTTTTACTGATTGGCTGTTGGATGGGTCACACATGCTCAGATCTCTATTGACCAACTAAATCAACCCAGGGACTGGGTCAAGGGCAAGACCATAACGGTCTCTATTAGGGGTCCTGCAAACAGGAAGTCATTATTTCCGTTGCATTTATTTATACACAGACACAATGCTGATTGCTTAATGGGCAGATTAAGGTCATTGGGATGGATAAATACTGCTCTTTTTTCCTTAAAAGTATATATATTATCACTGAACTTCCACTTAAAGCGATATTATTGCATCATGGGGGATCACTGATAAACAGCAGTAGGTAATGCTGGCATAAAACATTACGTTTATTGCTAAATTGTATCAGAACATTCTTGGTTTTGTATCACTAGGACTGTGCTACATACAAAATTTTTTGGAAGTGGTGCACCCCCCATAAAAGCATTGTCAAACCCACAGTACCCAATGTTGCATCATGTAGCGTGGATTTTACACTGGGAAAATACAGATATTAATAGTCTTGTATATAACATTTCATTAACGTTGCATATGATTTACTTACGATTCTCAAGCATGGTCGCCAGAGTGACTGGAGAGGCAGGAGGTGCTGGAGGGGCTGGAGAGGGTGGAGGGCCTGGAGGGGCTGGAGAGGGTGGAGGGGGTGGAGAGGGTGGAGGGCCTGTAGAGGCTGGTCCTGCTTCTAGAAAAAAAAAATGTTTTATTTCAACAATCACCGTCCAATCCATTAGTAATATATTACATGTATAAGATTAAGAACATTTCCTAAAAGGCTATGTAGTGAACATTTCTTGGATAATTTTGGACGTTTGGACCGAATTCCGTGACTTAAGCTCAAAAACTGAGGGACAAGATACAGCCCAAACAATGGGGAGTCGGGGACAATAAATGGGAATGAGAAATGAAAAGCTCTGTCTCTCAAGCCAAATTAATAGATTTGTTTCCTTTTTTATTTTCGGTGAAATAATAAAATTCACTTAATTATCAATGATAAGTTCACTAATTATTTGCTGACAATCAAGGTCAATAAAAAGATAAAAAAACTGCTTAGGATGCACTTACGTGTCTGGCTGGTGCCCGGTTCCTCCTCTTCTTGGGGCGGTGGACTGCCCGGTGGGGGCGATGGTGAGCCCGGAGGGGGCAAGGGACTGCCCGGAGGGGGCAATGGGCTGCCCGTAGCCTGAGGGCTAGTTGGTGGTAGTGCTAAAAAAAAAAGGAAATTTATTTTAACTCTCACTGTCATTAAATGTTCAAATACATTTACTAAAACAATTCTCGGAGAAGTTGTCAAAAATTATGCAAACATTTGGATAAAGGGCTTGGACATATCAACGTGTTAAAAAGCACACAATAGTGTGGCACAATTAATGTGATCCTCAATTTTTGCACAATTATGCTATCGTACTGCACTCACATGGCAATACACATGAGCGCACCGGAAACACGCGCTTGTTTCTGGAGGGCTCGTGTGCGCTGTAATGTGGCCTTGGACAAATGAAAGATTTAGAAAAATGTTTTTTTTTCAATAGGCTGCACTTACATTCTTCCTCTGGCGGGGACGGTGGTGGGGGTGGGGTATCCGAGGAAGATTCCCCTGCAAATTAAAATAAAAAAATACATAATGAATGATATATCTAAAGGAAATATTTAATTATATACTTTGAATTCTGCTTGAAAATACAGATTAAATAAGGCAATATTTAGTTTCTTTAAAAGTCAATCATATTTCTATGGCAATGATTTCATACCTTATTCTGGCTAAGTACTTATATTTTTATTGTGTGTATTGTAGCCACGGAAAGGGAAAAGTTGGTTGGGTGTAGGGGAGCATCAGTAGCTGTGTGTACTTGTATCTGTATAGATTTTGTGGGTAACACAACATTTTTAATTTTGGAGTGTATAAATCAATTTTTAATAATTGATCAACATTTTATTTTTGACTTTACTTTCCCTTCAAATAGGGCTGCCATGTAACTAAAAGGGTGGGTCAGTAAAGTGTGTTTAACTGTGTCTATGTGTGGGTATCAGTGTGCATTTATAAGATAAAAAGAAATCAATTTGTAATGATCGATTTCATTTTTAACTTAACTTAGCCTTTAAATAAGGCTGCCATGGAAATGGAAGGGTGGGCCACCAAGTGTGTTTACCTGTGTCTATGTGTGGGTATCATTTTAAATTTATAGGTGTTATGTTAAATAAAGTCACTTTTCAGTGATTTATTTTTTGACTTTACTTACCCTTTAAATAGGGCTGATATTGAATAATACAAGAATAATAATAATGTAATAACAAGTATAACCAGTGAATGAGAAATACAAAGAATTTGGATCTCTCTCTCTCAAGCCAAATTTAAGGATTATTGATGTTTTTAAAAACATATATATATATAAATATGTTTTTGTCAGAAGTGAATTAAAATATTTTACTACGTATTATAATACAGTAATATAATAAAAAGTATACTTGCCTTCTATCATTTGCCGAACGGCAGCCACATATTGAGGCCTCTGCCTCTTGAGGTCTGACCACTGTCTCTGGAGGGTAGAGACAGTGGTCTGGTATCCGAAGCGTCGCAGGATGCGGCGCTGTAGCCCCTCCATTATTCTGCGCCTCCGGCGCCGCACATGATGGGTGCCAGGGGGGAAATCATCATACCCCCTGAGCAGGAGGTAGTTCAGGGCATATAGTTGCCTTGCAGCACTGGCCATTTTGATAGGCAGGAAGTTCCGGTTCCTCGTTTTTACGAAAATCCTCGTTTTTACGGAAATCCTCGTTTTTACGGAAATCCTCGTTTTTACGGAGATTCGCGGACTTACGGAAATCCTCGGTTTTACGGAGGTCCTCGTTTTTACGGAAATCCTCGTTTTTACGGAAATCATCGTATTTTCGAAAAATACTGTTCTCGCTAGCGGACTGTAATTTTTAGGTATTGTAGGCATTGATACGTGTTTCTAAGGACATTACCCAGGTCCCTGAGTGATTAAGTGTACATTACCAAGGCTATTTAGACCACTTTTAATGCGGATTTTGCCGAACTTTCATTTTAATACGTTTTAACGGGTCCGCTCGCGGATTTTCGAATTTACGGATTTTTTCGAAAATCCGCGGATCCTCGCGTGGACCGGATTTTTCGAAGTTCGGACATCTCTAATCATAAACACATAAAACATTTATTTAAACCACATATATTTTGCTTTCTGCTGAACCCAATAAATCTGATGCCTTGTTTCTTCTGTTGACCTAATTTACTCTGTAGTAAACAAGCTCTCCTAAGGCAAGCCATACACTGGCAGATGTTCTTAAGATCGGATTTCGGATCGAATGCAATGAACAGAAATCCGATCGGAAGAACCACTTAAAGTAACCCAACTTGAGGCTCTGATCTTTCCCCAGAAAAAGATAGGAAAAGATAGGGTTTGGTGGAAAATTGTCCGGAAAATTTGTTTTTCTGATAGACCTCTCGACAATGTAGTTTGATAAAACACATGCACAGGATTGATATTGTGAGGAGTCCAATCAAATTTATCAGATCACACAAAAAGTATATCCTGTGTAGGGGGGCTTTAGACTAGTTATTGAAAGTTCCCTGAGCGGTTCTTTGACGGTTGCCGCTAGAGAGACACTACATGTAACATTTCTCTAGCGGCAAACATCTGGAACCGCGTGATTTCACCGTTCGTGTGAAAGTAGCCTTAAGGTTTTTGAGAAAAATTGTATAGCAGATAGGGATTGAAGTTTACATCTGGAACCACAATCTATCTTTTCCCCTAAATCCCATAGGAGAGAGTTTGTATTTGTTTTTCATACAGTTAATGCAGTTGACAGAAAAAGCACTGACAAGTGAATGTATTGTTATATTATAGATCTGATGGCCACTCAAATCCTTATGCACATCTGGAACCTGGTATACGCTTTGTTTTGGAAGAAAAAGAACAGGAATTGCTGGGCCTTAAGGAAACTGTGCAAGTGAGTTTGTAATGGAGCACACCAAACTTACAGTTTATATACTGAATGAAATGAAAGCCCTGTGAGACCCCTGGAAATAATACAGAAGAACAGGAAGAAATGCTTGCAAAGATTATAAGAGAAATATAAATGTATATTTGGTGCCTATTTAAAAACCGAGCTATTGCAGAATAGCGGTTCCGTGGTTTTACAGATTAAAGGGCATGTACACCCCCAAAACGAACTTTGGGGGTAAGGTAGGTAACCCCTACCCATGCCCAACCGTTGCAAAATTCCTTTTAAAAAATCCCCAGATTTCTCTCCCGCAGCAGATCATTCCAGCTGGGAAGTTGCAAGCAGGAGCTTGACCGTCAGCCACGTCTGTGATTCGCAGAGAGGCATCCAATCACAGGCGGGGCTAACGTCACTGGAAATGCCACAGGAGAGAAGGCTCTGTAAATACAGATCTGGGGATTTTTTTAAATAAATATTGCGGCGGTTGGGGGTGGGCAGGGATTACCTACTTTACCCCCAAAGGATTTCACACTAGGTGCAACGTTGGTTGAGGATGGATCTGGATGGTTGGGGGGGCGGCGACTGCGCATGTCACAGCCCTTGTTGAGGACGAGAAAGCAGCAAGGACCTGATGCCTCACTGGCAGCTTGGACTCTTCAGTTTCCTGGACTTTGATTAGGCATAGCAGAAGAACCATAAGGAGCAAAGATGTACAGTAAGGTAAGGTTTATTTTAGAGTGGGGCCACTATGGGGTTATATCTTAGTTTTGGGGGTGGCATCAGTATTTTACAGTCCTCCTTATATTGTAAACTGTTTCATTTATTGCTTAAAATATCTTGTAAAGCATTAACATGGTAATACATGTTCAGATTGGTCTATGCTAGCTCTGTTGTTTTCGAGTTGCAATAATGAACTGTGGCCCAAAAATTAATTTAGGAAAATTGATAGGAATTGCTCTCATGAGAATTTTTGCAATTTATTTTCATTGTTTATTTTGCATAGTTTTGGAGGTCCCCTGCACTTCCTGCTCTGAAACCATGTCAGTCAATCTGCCCTGTGTCTCCTCCTTTCCTCCCACTCATGGACCCCATGATCCCTCCAGTTGCAGGCCCCCCTTGGCCCATTCTCTTACAGCAACATGTGGCCCCACCCACACATGGATGCCATGGCCACGCACACTCGTGGGTGCCAAAGCCCCACCCATGAACGCAAGTTCAAAACTATTAACTAGTAAAACTGCAAGATGGTGTGCTGGTGGGCGGGATACTCCACTCTCCTATGTCCATACAGAGTGGCTGCAGTGCTGTGGAAGAACCGGACAACTCCCAAAATCACGTGCAAGAACCAAGGACCTCTCAATCTGGAGCCGGACCAGTCAATTATGCATAAAACTTCACTTTTATTTTGAACTCATTAAAAGCATCTTACAACAACGATAGTGAGCCCATTCCAAAAGCTCACTCAGTTCTCCATAAGCTGACGCGTTTCATGCCTATAATGGGCACTTTATAGGAAGTGCCTCTGATGCCCATTATAGGCACTATATGTTTATATTTAACTATTGTTAGGGAGTGTTAGCCTCATTAGTTATACTAATTATACTAGTTTCAGACTTACTTTGATATCTACTCTGGGTACACTAGTTAACCAGCTAACCCTGCATAATCCACCAATCCTTCAGATAATTATCACAACATTCCTGTCTTGGCTGTCCAGCACATCACCAGACAAAAGTGAATCTGAAATGATAAGAAACAGTGGTTTAGATAAAACTGAACTAAGCTCTCTTAAGATCCGAGGATGTATTCCATCTGGTCCTGGGGCTTTATTGATATTAACTTTGTCTGATTGTTTCCGCACCATATGCTCTGTCAGCCAGAGTGAATATTCCTCATTTATACCCTTCATATTATTACAGTGCCTACTATAAGGACTAGGATTCTCTATAGTGAATATAGGTGGAAAATTGATATATTTAAAAAACATTTTGGGGTTAAACTTGCTTTGTTCTGCTATCCATATATCATTTTCTATTTTAGCTAGTTTAATTGTATTCATTATTACAGCTTTTATACTCCCTGTAAGCCTGTTCAGTTTTTTTTTATTTCCCTTTTTACCTGGGCATTAAGCCAGGTAGGAGAGGACCTAATAAAAAGGGGAGGGGGGGGCTATAGATCATGTTTAAATCCTTCCCTAATCAATGACATTTGAAATACTTACCTGCTGGTGGGATGGTATACAGGGAAACCTATAGAAAGCAAAAGTGTTTGACTTTCCATATCAGGTGCCTATGCTTGGAATTTTGTTCAGCCTTTTCTGACTTTATGCACTTTTGTTATGCGAAAGGATCCTTTACAGCTTGTCACCATTGTGAACTTTCACCCCTGCTGTGTATATATTAATGCTTTATGATAGTCTGTCTATTAGGTTGTTTTCAGATGATTTGTAAACTTATTTTGTTCAGGTATTGGGGTTCTTCATGCATATGCCATATAACCAGAGTCCTAATATGCAGTAGATAGATTGTTTTTTGTGTCTTTTAATACATACTATGTTGCACTCTATAGAGTGCCCATGGAGTTACCGGTATTCTCTTTGTGGTTTTATCTTGTGTGTAACCCACTTACTGTATATGCACCCATATTTAGGAGATTTAACACGTACCTTTATTGTATTATATTGATTTTTGGCAGATTCTACAGATGAAAGTCCAGCGCCTAGAACACCTCGTGCAACTGAAGGACCTTAGAATAGATGACCTAACACGGCACCTTAACAGGCAAAAAGGGCAGAGGAGCATCACCTAGACTAAAAAGGCACTAACATTTGTGTTACCGTATAAGACTTGACTTTAGGCTAGAATGAGAGGGTCGGTGTAAGAAGACCTTTTACTTTCAATTAGAATAAACTTTAATCTCTGCCATTTTTATTGTTTATAATACAATTATACACAAGTTTTCCTTCCAATAGTGATTACTGTTTACAATATCTGGATAGAAATGACATAACAATAATAGAATTAGGCAGAAACTCAAATATTTTATTCTATTAATATTTCTTATCTACGGGTAATTTTTCTTTCGCTTCTGCATTTTAGAAACTATGGTAAGCTCTGTGTTCTATTAATTATACCATGGTTTAGAACAGAAAATAAAGCAGGTAGAAATATATAGATTATATATATCAGTTATCCAGTTAACTATATAAAGGATAATACACTACCTACAGTGTAATATAAGGATATTATGCCACCGAGGAGTTCCCTGACCATATAAAAATACGAGGCTGCCAGGCCGAGTGCTTTTATAGAGGTCAGGGAACTCCGAGGTGAAGTATTGTCCGTATATTATTCTGTAGGTAGCGTATTATTACTTATAATACATAAGGTTAAAAAAAGAAGAATCCAGCACAGACACTCTGTCTCCCCCCTCTCTGTATTAGTAATGTAGATAACAAGCCCATTTTTGTAAATACAAATAGTTAACTGTCATTTCTATCTCAAAATAAAAGAAGACAATAAACATCGGCTCATACCCAGTGCAGTTCTGGTTCACTACACTGACAGACTGAATTACTGTGCTGATAAGGATGAGCGAGCGCATTCCTGTGATTCATAATTGACTCGGCCTCTCGCTCCTCCTTATCAGCACAGTAATTCAGTCAGTCAGTCAGTGTACAAAAATAGACTTGTTATCTACATTACTAATACAGGCAGGGAGAGAGAAATGGGATGGGGAAGTGGAATACAGAAAGTCACTGAGTGACATCATTGAGTGACTGTAATATAGATTCTCGCCACTGCACCTCCCCATTGAAATGCCAGAGCCTTATGTATTATAGTGCACATTCCCACTATAGTTACGTAAATTCTGGAAATGTCAGAGTATTGCGCTTGAGGGTAAGTTCTGTATCTTCGCTCCTAGCTCCTGTTAAATTAATTGAAGAACTGGAGGTAAGGCATAGCTGTGCCTGGGAAAATTTTCAAAAATTAATGTAGCATTGGGAGGGCAGAGCTAGGAATACATTTCTCTGGATTCCATGCCTATTTATAACCCTAGGCTATATATAGGGCTTTTGAATACCAGCAGCAACTGTCTGCTCCACAGTAATCCTCTCCACACCTGATTACACAAGGCCAGAGCTACCTCCCCAGTTGAGCAACATATTGTGCTCAGGCTTGAGTGTGTAAAATTACATCATGTCTCCACTGCGCAAACAAAAAGGATTCGTTCCAGAATCCAAACCTCCCACGGAGAGCCCTCAAGCTACCGCTTCAAAAAATAACCAATTAACATTCCAGGCTATGGATATAGCTATAAAGGGACTAACTAACATCTCTTTTAAACACCGTTTCTGATTGTAAGCGGTCCATTACCAAACTTCTAGAAGATGTGTGGTCTTTTATTTGACAAGAACTTAGGGACAGAGTGGGTGAAACTGAACAACGAATATCCTGACTGGAGGACATGCTAACCCCACATGCACATCAGCTTTTACAGTAGCAAAGAAAACTGCACAGACCAAGCTAGATGACCTACAAAACAGGTCACGGTGAGAAAACATGAGATTCCTGTGCTTTCCAGAGGAAGTGCACGGCACAGACCCTAGAATTTTCTTGGAATGATGGATTAACACCCATTTTGGGGTCAAGGGCCTATCCCCGGTTTTCACCATAGAATGTGCACATCGTGTTCCATCCAAGTTGAAATCACCAGGTCATGGCCCTAAACGCCTCTTTAGCACTAAAGACCGAGGCTTACTCTTTTAACTGGCTTGATTGGAGTGAGATTTATGTTATTAAAATGTTGCCATGAAACTTTTTCAAGACTTTTCTTTGGAACAACAACTTGTACTGAATGTAAAAATGTAATGTAATATCCTATACTGTGATCTATACAACCAAACTTTGCAAGACCCCTGCAAGGCTTGTATGTGGCAAGACACTAGATAATTCCTTGCTGAGCTACCAGAGATGTGCTTCTTTTCAATCGGAATACTCCTTTAAAGCCCACGAGTCCCATTTCCTTCCAACCAATCATTCACAAAGTTTCTCCCCCTACAGCTAGCCACCTATATTCTGAACCTGGAACACTGGACTTCCCTACCAGTTTCCTGTGCCTCTAGAACCTATCCCCCTTTTTCACTCTTCCCTGTCCCCTCTAACAATTGGACTTAATTGGATTTCCAAACTGAATACGGTGGACCATACTGGCCAGATTGGCCCATATAATACCATTACTGTATTTTGGTTCCACATTGTATTGTACACACAAATATTTATAGCTTTATGATCATGGGTGTACATTTTTTGTGGGTTTTTAAATATGCCCCATAGCTTGGACAACACAATTTTTCTGTATACTCTAGTAGACTCTTTTTCTGTTTTTATTACCAAACAAATTAGAATTGAAATTCAGAAAGACAGGAGAGGCAGGTATGTATGTGTAGCCTTGAAGGCTGTGCTCTCTTTCCTTTCTTGTTATCCTCCCTACCTATAAGAATATATATTTAAATATATATATATATACAATATCTGTGAAATGAAGGACGCACTCTCAGGTCTTGTGAATAAGCAAACACTCTTTACTGGTGTCAGTTTACACGTTTCCGTCCGAGAAGAAGACGTCTCGAATCTCGGGCGGAAACATGTAAACCGACACCAGTAAAGAGTGTTTGCTTATTCACAAGACCCGGGAGTGCGTCCTTTATTTCACAGATATTGTATGTATTCATCTAAACTCTCATAATTTCAGGCTTTAACATCATTCCAGGCCCCAATGTGCTCCTTAAGCCTTCTCCCCTAAACCTCCAATCTGCCCCATCAAATTTCCAAATCCAATATTCCCTTTCTCCAATCTGCTCTCCATTCAGTCTGCCAAGTCTCCTTCAATTTTCCCCATCCAATCTGCCCCTTTCTCTTCCAATCTGTTATTTTTGACCATTATCAAAACTGCCACTTCTTTTTAATTCTATCCCTTATCCAATCAACCCCCAATCTTCAATCTGCCCCATCCAATCTGATCCTTTTTCTTCAATCTGTCCCTT